>JARHVA010000906.1:27500-520000 GCA_037957365.1 Torreya grandis | reverse complement strand
GGTGTGTTCCACTTCATTTAGTCACTCATCCCTGAGCCCACCATGGTCTTTGCTCAAAATAGTGAAGCTAAGGGAAGAGACTATGGATATTGACACTTGGATGCTCCCAACAAGCTTCAAGAGGGACACATGGCAATATCCGCCAATTCACAGAAACAAAGTTTAGTGGGGCTCGACCATTGACACTTGGTAGCATCCACCTGACTCTTTATTTTTCATGCACTTCTTTTCTTAACTAAGGTGGCCTTTAAACCTTTGAACCTGGCATGTTGAACTAATTAAACATTGAACCCATTGAACCTATGAACCAAAATGGTTCAAGGTTTAACGGTTATAATGGTTCAAGATTTTGTTTTGATGCTTGCCAATAGACCGTTTGAACCAGTTGAACCTGCTAATTCTTTTACCAAAAAGTTGAGAAAATGACAAAATTGAATGTTTAGAACAAATTTTTGGAAAGGGGAAGGACAATTTTGGCCATGCAGGACCAAAATAGTCATATGTTGTCTAAAAAATGAGGAGTCATTTTTCAGAGACAACAGTTGGCTCCTGTTGGGGAACTTCCTTCAGATAACAACTCAAAATACTTGAGGGGAGTAGAAACTAGAATCTCTGGTGCCTTGAAGTGTGCCATTGGGCTACAGAGTCATGCTACCCAAAAATAAAGGTGACAAAAATGAAGATGAAAGGCACAAAATATAACTAAAGACTATACAAATATACATATGTACAAATGAACTTATCTGATGCCTCAAGATTTGAAGTGTTTCAGATGCCACCCATTATGAGGCAAAAAAAATGGTGTGTCATCTTAGTAAACTAGTAGGAAAATGTTTTGCCCCTAGAAATGGGGATGGGTGAATGAAGCTCTCCACCAGGAAACCAATTTTTTGCATCTTCCTATTGGTCTTTACTTCTTTTTGCTCTGTGGCAGGACGTGGTCTTCAAACTAAAAACCATAACTCCTTGCTCTCCCTGTGAAGGGTTCCTTTGCCTAATTTTGATTTGCAGTAGCATGGTCCACCATCATAACTTATTGTTCTACTGGTCTAGTCCAGCACATGCTTTGATTGTTAGCATCAGACCCCTGACAAACCATCAGCTTAGTATCTCCTTTAATGTGAAGGATTTTGACCTCTTCAACCTAAGTAGTCTTCAATCTAAGTGACAGAGATCTATATCCAGCTATGGAAGAATTGTTGCCATTGTATTCTAAGATCCAAGCATCATCAAAAGCTGATCTTCTATCAGATTTTTTTTCATTAGAGATGGAAGATCTTTCTTGATTTGTATTGTGCGCTACTAATTCTTCTGATGCTTTGTTTGAGTCAAATCTTGTATTGCCAGCAACATGACTTTCATCAGCTGAGACAGGAGCATCATCTATGGTCAAGAAGTAACTACCTCTGCTTGAAGGCTCAAATATAATTTGAGTTACAGGGGCTAACATTTGGGTAACCACAATTTTTACCTCAGACAGATCTACACCTGGTTCTCCATCAATGTCTAATTGCTCAGAATTGGCTTGTAGGGATTCAAACTCAGTCATCTAAATTTTGGATTTCTTGACATGATCAATCATGTCAAATGATTGGAATGGACTTGGAAGAGAGGATGGGAGTTCATCCTTTTGATTTTTTGGAGGGGGGACTAGTTTGTGAAGTTGAAGTTGAAGGTGCAGATATGTTTGATGTACTTACCTCTTTGGTAATCACCAGGTCCTTTGATTGAAAAGGAAGAGGGGTTCTCTACTCAGTAATTTAAATTGTTGGTTAGAGTCGCTCATTTATCTTCTCTTTATTGGCTTGTTAGGCTGACTGATTCTAGGATTTGGTGAATACTGCGTATGATCCTTTGACTGCTTCACCTTCACTTCTAGGTTCATCCTAGTAATTTAAGAAGCCAATGTGGGAGTCACCAGTTGATTCTTCTAGATATTCCATGAAGATATCAGCACCATTTTCTTGCTCTAACTCAAGTTGGAAATAGGAAACATGCTCTATTTTTAAATATCCAACTATCAAGTTTGTTGGAGGTGCTTCAAGGACAGGGTTACTCTATGGGGGAGGAAGACAATTTTGTTGCCCTTGACTTTTGGTAGCATTGCCTTGATATGGTTGATTAGGGAATGTCCTCCTTGGTATATCTTTATATAGAGGAGCAGAAGACATCCTTTGTGCCATTTGCCTTTTCAAGGCTAGCAATTCATTTTCCAACTTTTGTACCATTAGATCAGTGGTGCATGTAGATAAATATTTAGAATATGATGAGGATCTATTTTTGTTTGAATCTCTTATTATCTTCCCTACCAAGATAAGGTTATCTTCTACCTCAGTGGCCAAAAGTTGAGTTGCAGCAAGATCTATTTGACCAGCACATCTCAAAAGAAAACTTACTTCAGGTAACTGAGAATTAATGAAGAAGCATTTGAGATTCTTAGCTATAGGTCGAACAATTATAGGAATTTTATTCCTCAATTTTTTAAATTTGACTATGAAATCCCTCATAGGCTCATGAGGCTCTTTCCTCATTTGAGTGAGCTGAGCCAGCAAGGCATGTGCATCTTTGGTAGGCTTGAACCTTGCTTTTGTTGAGTTGTGGAGCTAAAAGCTTCATTGAATATGCAAATGTGGAGGTTGTTAGGTTACATAGTAACTGACATCGGTCAGAGCCAACTGACATCGGTTAGGGGTCGATCGACATTAGTTATCTTCAGCTACACAGTAACTGGCATCGATTCGGTCGGTCGGCATCGGTCATCTGCAGAATGACATCAGTCACCTATGTGTTTCTAGAACTGTTCTAATTTTAGATGAATAGTTAGTTTGCATGTAAAGACTAATTTCAGTCTTGAGTCTAAGTTTCTAATTATTGTTTGCTTTGGGTTCTATTTAAGACACCCATGGGGTTATATTGTAATTAAGGTAGGCAACAACCATTGAGTTGATTATCACTGGAAGGTAGGCAAAAAATGGTTGAGTTGATTGTCACTGGAGGGAACAACTCAGTGTTGAGTTGGTTGTAATTGAGAGAGAGAACTCTTGAGGGATAATTACTGTACACCCAAGAGGTGTGAAGGAGAAAGAGATTTCTTCATTATATTTCCTTCTGGAAGAGTTTAATACAAAATTGGTTGTTTCTCATATCTCTTTTTTTTCATTGTTTCTGATTTCTAGTTACTTATTACTTCTGGTTTAATTACATGTTTAGTTGCTTATATAAAAGTAATCAATTAAGCTCTAAGGTACTAACAATTGGTATCAGAGGTACAGGATCCTAATAGGTGGTATCAGAGCAGGTTAGTGTTTTTTGATTATAGGTTCACTCACAAGGGTTTTTATTTGACTGGGAGTAAAGCAATGGCAGAAAAAAGTAAACTAAGAATGGAAAAATTCAATGGCAAAAATTATCAATTATGGAGGATGCGGATAGAAGATTATCTATATTAGAAAGATCTATACTTACCGTTGGGTGGGATTTCAAGAAAGCCCATAAATATGCAAGATGAAGAATGGAATGTTATTGATAGAAAAGCTCTTAGATCTATAAGGTTGAGCCTAGCATCGTCTGTGATTTCCAACTCATCATAGGCAAAGACAATGGTAGAGTTAATGGATACTTTCACAAATTTATATGAAAAACTCTCAGCTTTGAATAAGGTATATCTTATGAAGAAATTATTTAATTTGAAAATGCAAGAAGGTGGATCTGTATATAGTCATCTTAGTGATTTCCCTAGATTAGTAAATCAGTTAATTTTAGTCAAAATAGTTTTTGATGATGAAATTAAGGCTCTCTTAATCTTATGCTCTTTACCTAAAAATTGGGATAGCTTGGTAATGGCAGTTAGTAATATTGTGTCTGCTTCAAATATCTTGAAAGTTGATGATGTTGTTAGTGTAATCTTGAATGAAGAAATTTGTAAGAAAAGCACAGGGAAAACATCAGGTAATGATTTAAGTGTTGAAAGCAGGGGAAAGCAAAGAGAGAAGGGTAAGCAACGAAAATCAAGGTCAAAGATGGGAAGTAGATCCAAATCTAGAAATGGAAGGATAACCTGCTAGAATTGTGGAAAGAAAGGACATGCAAAGAAAGATTGTTGGTTGAAAGAAAATTAGCATGAAGGTAATAAAGAAGCAAATGATGTAGGTATTGTTGCACAAGATGCTCTTATATTTTCTTTGGATAGTCAGGTAGAATCATGGGTTTTAGATTTTGGTGCCTCTTTCCATGCAACCCCAAATAGATAATTTTTTCATGATTATGTCCATGGAGACTTTGGAAAAGTTTATTTAGGGGACGATGAGCCTTGTCAAATTGTTGGCAAAGGAAAAGTGCAGCTGAAATTGCAGAATGGCAACACATGGGTGTTGAAGGATGTCATGCATGTACCCATCCTGAAGAGGAATTTAATATTTGCAAGAAAGTTGGGTGATGAGGGTTGCACAGTAACTCTCACAGCTAAATCTTGGAAAGTTTCCAAGGGTGCACTTGTATTAGCTAGAGGTAAGAAAGTAGGTACACTTTATCTATCTTCTTGTATTACTAATTATTCTCCTATTTTATCTACTTTAGATGTAGATGCAAAGATGTGGCACTGTAGGCTTGGTCACATGAGTGAGAAGGGAATGGATGTTCTTAGTCAAAAGGTAAGCTTTCAGATTTGAAAAGCATAGATCAAGATTTTTGTAAGCATTGTATTTTTGGAAAATAGAAGAAAGTGAGGTTTCTCAAAACTAGGTCAACAAAGAAGAAGCACAAGTTAGATCTTGTTCACACAGACGTGTGGGGACCAGCTTAGGGAGCTTCTATTGGAGGATCACAGTATTATGTTTTTTTCATTGATGATGCTACAAGAAAGGTATGGGTTTATTGTATAAAGAGGAAATCTGATATTTTTGACACATTTAAGAAATGGAAAACCTTGGTTTTCAATGAGAAGGTGATATACAGTGATCAGCTCAAGAGGTTGAATAATTCTAAGTAGGGCAATCTTGATTTGGAAAAGGTTATGTTCCAAAATGAGCTCGTAGGTAAAAATCATAACTCATAGGAAAACACAGACACTGACGTCAGTCAGGCAGAGACCAACATCGATTAGGCAGGAACCAACATCGGTCAGGTGAAGACCAAAGTCGATGATGTCGATCAGGTGGAAACTGACGTCGGTCAGGTGAGAACCGATGTTAGTTAGGTCAGTCAGGTTGAACTAACATCAGTCAGGTGTAGACCGAGAGATGACCAGGATCAGTCACTATCAGAAAAAAAAATTGGGCGGATAGCAAGCTGTCAATCAGTCTCAAACACCCATGAGGAGGTCCAAAAGGGTAAGTAAACCTCCAATTTCTTATTCCCCTTCTTTATACTACTTATTGCTCACTAATGGTGGAAAACTAGGAAGTTTTAAAGATGTAATGCAGGTAGAATCTAGGAAATAGTGGGAGCATGGCATTAATAAAGAAATTGATTCCTTGGATGAGAACCATACGTGGGATTTGGTTGAGTTGCCAGTCGAAAAGAAAGCACTGAAAAAAAAATGGGTTTACAGGTTAAGGAAAGGAGAGAATGGACAAGTGAGACATAAGGCCAGGTTATATGGTCTTAAACAAGCTCCAAAATAATGGTATTTGAGGTTTGACAGGTTTATGACAAAGCATGGCTTTAGTAAATGTCAATCTGACCATTGTGTTTATTTTACCAGATTAGATAATAGTAGCTATATTATTCTATTATTGTATGTAGATGATATGCTTATTGTAGGTTCACACATGTAGGGAATTCTTAAGCTAAAGGTAAAATTAGCTCAGACATTTGCCATGAAGGATTTAGGAGCAGTAAAGAAAATCCTTGGCATGAGTATTTCTAGAGACAGGGAAAATCACAGGTTGATTTTGTTTCAAGAGGCTTATGTGAATAAGGTGTTGGAGAGGTTCAATTTGCAAGATGGAAAACCGGTAAGCACACCTATGGCTAGACAGTTCAAGTTAAGCAAAGAATAGTGTCCTAAATCACATGATGAGGTTGAGAACATGGTATGTACTAGACCTGATATTGCCCAAGTAGTGGGAGTTGTCAGAAAGTTTATGGCCAATATAGGAAAGGAACACTAGAAAGCAGTTCAGTGGATTCTCAGATATCTGAGAGGGACCAGCAATAGGCATTTATGCTATGGAGGGTCAAACACTTCTCTACATGGGTATGTAGATTCAGATATGGTAGGTGACTTGGATAGCAGGAGAAGCAACACAGGATATGTGTTCACTATTGGTGGAATGGCAGTTAGCTAGATTTCAAAGTTGCAGAAGGTTGTTGCCCTATCTACTATAGAGGTAGAATACATTGCAGTCACAAAGGCTAGCAAGGAAATGATTTGGATGACTCGATTCATGGAAGAGTTGGGAAAGTAGCAAGAGATTTGCAGATTGTATAGTGATAGTCAAAGTGCAATTCATTTGGAAAATAATTTAGCTTTTCATTCAAGAACCAAACATATATAGCTTAGGTACCAATTCATTAGACAGGTATTGGAGGATGGACAGTTGAAGCTGGATAAGATCCATATAGATATGAACCCTACTGATATGCTAATAAAGCTGGTAACAAAGGAGAAGTTGAATCTTCATTCAACTTTTTTTGGTCTTCAAGATTGAACTTGAAGATGGAAAAACAAGCCAAAAAAAATTAGAGGATGTTGCTATACAGGTACAGGTATAGGTGCAGCTGTTTATCTCTAAGTGGGAGATTGTTGAGTTGTGGAGCTAAAAGCTTCACTGAATATGAAAATGTGGAGGTTGCTGGGTTACACAGTAACTGACATCAGTCAGAGCCAACTGACATCAGTTAGGGATCGACTGACATTAGTTATCTTTAGCTACACAGTAACTAGCATCAATTAGGTCAACCAGCATTGGTCATCTGTAGACCGACATCGATCACCTGTGTGTTTCTAGAACTGTTCTAATTTTAGATGAACAGTTAGTTTGCATGTAAAGACTAATTTTAGTCTTGAGTCTATGTTTCTAATTATTTTTTGCTTTGGGTTCTATTTAAGAGACCCATGGGGCTGTATTGTAATTAAGGTAGGCAACAACCATTGAGTTGATTGTCACTGGAAGGTAGGCAAAACAACAGTTGAGTTGATTGTCACTGGAGGGAACAACTTAGTGTTGATTTGGTTGTAATTGAGAGAGAGAGAACTCTTGAGGGAGAATTATTGTACACCCAAGAGGTGTGGAGGAGAAAGATATTTCTTCATTGTATTTCCTTCTGGAAGAGTTTAATACAAGATTGGTTGTTTCTCGTATCGCCTATTCTTTGTTGTTTCTAATTTCTAGTTACTTATTACTTATAGTTTAATTCCATGTTTAGTTGCTTATACAAAAGTAATAAATTGAGCTCTAAGGTACTAAAAATTGGTATCAAAGCTACAGGATCCTAACAGCTTTAAACTTGGTTTTAAGTGTATCCTAGTCAGTCACTGATCCAGCTTGCAGATGGTAGAACCAGTCTGCAGTAGCACCTTTTAGTGTCTCCATAAAATGGATGACTCCCAAGTCTTTAAATTATACTCCAATAATGCCACAGGATATGCTAAAGGCTGCAATGTGTTCATCAAGGTGAATTATCCCATCACCAAAAAAATTTGGGAAAATTCTTTCTTAAACTACATGGGAGTTCATGCAGAGGTGGAGTCAAGTTGAGTGGGCCAAAAGAGTTACCCCAAGGGCTTTGAACTACCATGAATTAATTAAGAAAAATAGAGATAACAAATCTAGATGGAGTGGCCAGATTACAAAACAAAAATGGAAAAGGACTGGCTCAGCTTCAGCTTGAGGCTTGAGGCTTCAAACTTTGTACTCTTTCCCAGTAGCTCTGGTTTTGTAGACCAGATAAAATAATAGAGGTGGAGGAAGATGGTAAGGCTATAATGAATAATGGGTAAGACATGAAACAGAGTCGCCAAAGTTTGTAATGGATAAGGGTTATAATGATAATGGGTTATATAGGTGATGTTTTAATCTAAAACTTGAGGTTCCAAATTTCACAAAATTATATCCCCAGTGGAGTCACCAAAAACTATTGTGCGAGGCTAGGAGGAAAATTTTAAAATGGGAAAACAATGGAGCAATTCGCTCTTCCATAGCAGAGTACAATGGATAGGTTATAACAATAATGGATAAAACAAGTAATGGAGTTGCCAAAATCTATAATGGATAAGGGTTATAATGATAATGGGTAAGACACATGTGATGTTTCAATCTGAGACTTGAGGTTCCAAATTGCACAAAATTATGTATATTCCCCAGCGGAGTCGCCAAAAATTGTTGGTTGAATATTTTGTCGATCAGCATACTAATAAACAAAATAGGTCTAATCAGCCAAAGTAGGAAGATTAGTCATCTAAATATGTAGTTTTACAACATCAGAAAGAGACTGATCTCTCCTCTCATCAAGGGGAGGTTCCCTATAGATAGGCTATATATATATATAAACAAAAAATAATAATCAAGGGTAGGATAAACCATTTGTCTCTCTTTCTTCAGAGATGATGTGTGCGGATCAAAGGAAAAACTCAAGGGAAATGACAAACAACACTCCTCTTCTTTTAGAAGTACTATTCAGCAAACCACAAGAATACTCCTGGTAGTAAATGCAGAATGTAGCAAAGGATGTAATAACTAGCAAATCAAGATGCAGCACAAAGTCTTCACCTAAATTGCTCAAGAGTAAGATATGAAGGACAATGAGGGCACAAAGTCATCCCAAGGTCCTTTACACAGAAATGAAAAGAAAACACACTAAAGGCAATTATGGGTGCACAAAGTCTCTCCACAATTGACTCTTTAGGACACCTTCCTGACTGTTGTCACTAATTTTGCTTGTTGAATTAAAAGAACAAAAGATATATTAAGGAAAAAGACATAAGAATAGTTTCCTCAAAAACAAATATATTACAGCACAAAGTCTAAAAAATCACTTGCTTTATTATTCCAATAACAAAATATGATCAACAAACTAATCTCAAAGTCTCAGAAGTGCCTTTCATTTTGGGCAAAGTTTCATTCTCATTGTCAAAAAGAGATACATTTAAAATAGAAGAGAGTCCCTTATATAGCCTCTTCAAGAAGGACTCCGGAACATTAACACATCATGTTGCATTGAAATCTGTTAAGAAGGTAGGCTAGAACTTAGGGGCATTTACCCATTTGCTTTTCTCAATGCAGAGAAACAAGTCACGCTATTGAAATTTTACATCTTTCAATGTCCACCTGGCGGTTTGCTCCTTCATCATTCCTCCTTTTCTGGTTATTTGAATCGGGTCCTAGATTCAATTCGATGCTCTATTCCTTAGTCACTTTTTGTTGATCTTTAGCAATTAACGCATGGCACATTCTGCTGCTAAATAGGTGAAAACATGTGGCAACTTTTGCAAGACTCTGAGAAACATTTATTGATAGAGGCTTTAAAACTTATTAGAAACTCAGAATCATGGGTGCAAACACTTGTCACTTTTCGTGGATTTACAACAGAAAAGGTGGCAGCTTCTGCTTGCCTCTTGAGAATCCTATGGAAGATGACACATATCGGCTTTTGTTGCATTTTAGAAACACTATAGAACTATGCATAACTCATTTGGATTCATGTAGACGATGCCACTTGGCATGTTCTACTTAACTTACAAAAGACACGTGGTAGCTTTTGTAGCTCTTAGAAGCAAAGTGAAATGAGACTCAGAAGACGACATATCCTTTGAGAGCCCTGCAAAATATGACACATGGTAGTCTCCATTGTGCTTTAGTAGCCTTTGAAAACACTCAGGACTTATTTTAGATTCACATAGATGATAACACATGGTGGTCTCTACTATGCTCAAAAAATTCTTAGGATGAGCGTAGAAACTTGTTTGAAACTTAGACACAGACACGTGTCACTCTCTGTAGAGTTATAAATAAATAGGTGGCAGCTTCCACTCATCTTTGGAGAGTCAGGAAAATGATGACACATGGCAAGTTCCACTTTCTTCAGCAGCTCACTGGGGGTCCACCACAATCTTTATGAAAACAATAAGCAGGACAGAGAAATTGTAGAGATTGACACTTGTCAATTTTTGCCAAATTTTGCAAGGGACACGTGGTAGCTTCTGTGGCTCTTAGAAACAAAGTGAAATGAGGCTCTGAGGATGACACTTGGAAGCATCCGTAGGATTCTATAAAGCTTTCATGGATAATGACACTTGTTATCCTCTGCCAATCTCTGTAAGGGACATGTGGCACGGTCTGAATACATTTGTTAGTTGCACAGATGTAGACACTTGGTGCATTTCACTTCATTTAGTCACTTGTCCCCAGGCCCACCATGGTCTTTGCTCAAAACAATGATGTTAAGGGAAGAGACTGTAGATATTGACACTTGGAGGCTCCCAATAAGCTTCAAGAGGGACATGTGGCAATATCCACCAATTCACAAAAACAAAGTTTAGTGGGGCTCGGCCATCGACACTTGGTAGCATCTCCCTGACTCTTTCTTTTGTGTGTGCTTCTTTTCTTAACTAAGGTGGCCTTTGAACCTTTGAACCTAGCATGTTGAACTGATTGAAAATTGAACCCATTGAACCTATGAACCAAAATGGTTAAAGGTTCAATGGGTTCAATGGTTCAAGATTTTGTTTTGATGCTTGTCGACAGACCCTTTGAACCGGTTGAACCTGCTAATCCTTTTACCAAAAAGTTGATAAAATGACAAAATTGAATGTTTAGAACAAATTTTTGGAAAGGGGAGGGATAATTTTGGCCATGCAGGACCAAAATAATCATATGTTGTCTAAAAAATGAGTCATTTTTTAGAGACAACGATATAGAGAACTATAAGGCTCTCCAAACACTTGTCCACAATATTTTGGATGAAGATGATCTATTGGAGGAACCTTTATCACCTACTCCATTACCTAGCCAACCTACCCAAGATACTCCTTTAGAAGAGGAGGAACTAGAATAAATAATAGGTCCCTTTATCCATATCATTCATATGGTTACCTGTTCCTAGGCCCAACAAAAGGGTAAGGATAAAGCCAATGTAACCATCCCATGGACTTACCATTCAACCTTTCAACCTATCACCCAAACCCAAGTACCTTCACCCTCACCTTCGTAACCATAAAGACCCAAAGTCTCCATTTTTGGAGGCCCACCTTCCAATCCCACTCCCTTCATCCAATGACTCATGTTAAAATAACTCTACCAAATGCCAGTGAAAATGAGTCTTTATGATCTGATTAGTACCTAACCCTAACATCACTAAGAATTAATGGAAGCCCTACATTCCATAGAATTTCAACTAGATGATTTGTAGCCTCTTGTATCCTTTGTGGGAGTTCTCCTCCATTTTTCCCTTGTCAATTTTCAAGATTTAGAGATTTTACCTTTCCAAACTAAAGATCTTGATCCTCCCCTATTTATCATAGCATACATCATCCACCCTAAAATTATTGAGCATGATTCACCTACTATTAACACCATCCAACTTCAAGATGACAATTTCATTCTCACCTACCTCAGAGCAGAGGATTCTTTTATCCATAAATATCTCTATCTTGAGAACCAAACCATGTTGAATGAGTCAACTATAAATGTTAATTTGGGTACTCAAGAGGATCCCTACATCATCAATATAGGCCAATATTTGACCCCTGAAAAGTGACAAGACTACCTTTCTTTTCTTCATGACTATATCATAGCATTTTCTTGGTCTTATTAGGACATGCTTGGAATTGACCCTTCTATCACTCTCCATAACATCATCACTCATCTTGAGGTTAAGCTAGTTCAGTAAAAACTTCATCACATGCACCATCACATAGCCCCTCTTATCAAATAAGATCTTTAATTCCTCTTATCTATTAATTTCATCCAACCTATTGACTATCCACAATGGGTTTCTAACATCATCCCCATCACCAAACTTATATGGGGCCTTCACCTCTACATTGACTTTCATGACCTCATACATGCATTCCCTAAAGATGACTTTCATCTACCTATTATTGACCAACTTATTGATCTCATGGTTGGCCATGAAATGCTATCTCTCATGGATAGTTTCTCAAGATACAATAAAATTTGATTTTCCCCATAGATCAAAATAAGACTTCTTTTATCACCCCATGGGTAACTTTCTACTATCATGTCATGCCCTTTGGACTAAATAATGTCAAAGCCACTTATCAATAGGCCATGACCTATATCTTTCATGACCTCATTTATAAAATTGTCAAGGACTATGTAGATGACCTTCTTGGGAAATCCAAACATCACAAAGATCACCTCATTGTTCTTGATATCATCTTTGAATGATTAATTCACTATCAATTTAGGCTCAATCCCAAGAAATGCATCTTTGGGGTCTTATCAAGAAAACTTTTGGGCTTTATCAGTTCCCTTCATAGAATAGAATTAGACCCCACCAAATTCAAATCCATCTTGGATATGCCTCCTCCCACCAACCTAAAACAAATCCATATCCTGCACATGACTCAATTAGGCATTATTTCTCCATTAGGAATCATAAAAACCTAATTACATTAGGTCTGTCTAGTAATGTGTAAACTTGATCCCTTGGAACACCTTTCACATCCATAGACATCAATATTATTTCAAACACAGCTCAAATATACCCCATCTAACATTATCCAATATTTACAAAACATTTTAGGTCCAACCACTTCATAAGAACACTCTTTGTAGTTCAATGTCATATTAGGCCTATGAGTACCAAAATTCTATCTGATCTATCTCATGTTTGATCACCTCCATATCATGTAATAAAGACATATAAATCATGTTTACATGAAATATATGACACTAGGGTCTTATTCAATCATACATAAAAATTTGACTCAATGACCAATTTTGGTCTTACTTATCCTTTAGGTCTCATGAAGACCTATTTTATTAGGTTTGCTCTCTTAATGCTAAGACTTGATCTTCTTGGAACTAGATGGCCTTATTTTATTAAAAATAAAAAACCATTCAACCACTTATTCAAATAACTCTTCTAACCTCCTTCATGATTTTTTAGATCTGCATCCTTTATTCATACCTTGAAACCTTCTCCAGTTCAAACTACCTTATTAGGCCTATGTATAGTAAAAAATTTATCTTTAGATACTGAGCTCAAACACACTTAAGCCACTCAAACATGATCAAAACATTACATATACATAATCTATGTGATCTTAGATTCATTACCAAATACATTATACACTTTTACTTAGAGCTTAAGGCTTCAAGATCAACTCATCAAAACACTCACTTAGAACTATCAGAATACTCAAAACATAGTCATGAAACATTTGACCTCCAATACCTGTATGAATACTTTCAAAGACTCATGATGCATTAAAAATATTCTATGACATATTAACAACATCATCAAACATAAAACTCATATGGTCTAATAGCAAAATATTAGTCTTTCATACCAATCTCATGACCTTATATCTCACAAACCAAATTAAACCAGACAAGCCATTTTGGCTTCAACATTTTCATATATTTTCCTAACCTTCAAAGCTTTTTAAAATAATTAACATAACATAAAAGTCATGAAAAACATCTCCATTCACTTGGTTTCATCATTCTACCATGAAAACATACTCAAATCCATCTTCTCATCTCTACCTGGGTTTTGTACTATTTGCTTCATTAGGCCTGTCAATGACTGGCCTACTTGGATCACTAAATTTGAACACCTAAACCTAGAAACTATCTATTGTGGATTCAAAGAGCTAATTTGTAAATATTTATCTCATGCACTAAAATATTAAGATGAACACACCTATCTATTGAGGGGGGTGAATTAGTAGATCTCGAAAACCTAGTGGCTTACAACTTTCAAGATGAATGTTAAACAAATGCAAACTTAAAAAAATCAAAGAAAGATATAAATGCATAGAATCACAACACATAACACCTAATTTATACATGGAAACCCAAAGGGAAAAAAACCATTGTCAAAAAGTTGCTATAATCTATTGTTCTAAACTAGCCTCATAAAGTTTGTCTCACTAATTGAACCTCATTGGTTACATTTGAGGACACCCATCCCAAGGAGACACCAATCCCCTAACTTTAAGAGCCTCAACTCTAAATAATCACCCACTCCTTATTTTGAGCACCAACCTAATTCAATATGAATGCACAAACTAATTACATACTTGAATTACAATTCAAGTTAATGAATCAGATTCATAAAAGAATCCAAGTCTTTGTTCTTTATTGCAAGTCTAATCTACAACTACTCAGTTTTTCTTCAACACACTTTTGTGTGTCCTTCACTCTTCCTGCACCCTTTCTCTATGTCTAAATTTTTCTATTTGACACCTTAATATTCTCCAATTTTACCATTACTACTTCATACTCAGACGAGTCTCATATTTTTTCACTTACAGCTTGACTCCTCTAATTCCTAAAAATGAAGTAATTATTTATCTTTTTTCTCTTTTTTTTAATATTCTCATTCCAATAAAATGACTATATAACTACCATTCTCTGAGCCTCTATGAATTATACCCTTGTCACTTCATTTACAACATTTACACCATAGAAAAATGAATTGATGATGATCATTTTATTTCACAGTTATTAAAAAAACCGACTATTGATTTTCTTCAACCATCACACCAAATTCTTGTAACTACCTCACTTTTTCATTTCTTTGAATGTTTTTCCTTACTTAACACATTGGTTAAGTGTTGAGCTCTTTATATCATCTCATTGCATCCTATGTCTTTGGAATTTTTTCACTTCGTTAGATCTTACAAGACATGTTTGGACTTTAACTCTGCCACTGTGTCATTAACCTTTGAGTACCTTAAAACTTTGGATCCACTCGCTCCATTGGATCTTCTCAATCCTAGCTTATATGCATCATTAGATTAGTAAATATGCATGCTCTTTACATTACCTAGGTCATTATCCTTTGGCATATTGACTTTATCTCACTTTATTCAATGACAAAGGAAAGCTTTCACTCCTTTGATCTCTTCAAAAGATGTTTGATCCTTAACTGACCACTGTGTCACTAAACAATGATCACTTTATTCCATCTAAGTCATTAGATATTTCCTATCCAAGCTCCTACATATCATCCAATCTTGGTAAATGCATGATCCTTAACTAAGTTAGTTGTTAACCTTTGATATGTTTGACTTCATCTCACTTATCATGGTATTCATGAGAGATTTCACTTTGTTAGATCTTGCCAAACTTGCTCAGACTTTAACTATGTCTTGATCCTTTGACACTTGAGAAAATGCCCTATGAGACTCCACACTTATCCTTTGGACAAATTATTACAATCTTTTTATATAAGTGGCCTTTGAGATAATTTCCCTGATAAAATGTTTGTCTTTTAGGACTTTCAAATTATCCTTCACTTCTTCACTCATATCCTTTAGAACTTTTATGCAGGACACGTACCCTTCAAAACTTTCACAATAGTCCACAAACCCTTAGAAACTTTTGGAACAGTCCACAAGCCCTTCAGCACTTTGCAAATCTTCAAAAAAAATTCAAGCATCCATATACCCTTCAAAAAAAAAAAATTGGGTCACTTTCCCTTCGACACTTTACAAATGTACCCTTCATAACTTTTGATAAAATCACTTTCCCTTCAGCATTTTTGTTTTGGGTCACTTGCCATTTGGCACTTTGCAAATGTACACTTCAGAAATTTTGATCGAATCACTTGCCCTTCGACATTTTTCAAAATTACCTTTTAAAAATTTTGCACGGGACTCATTTCCTTTGAGACATTCCTTCAGGAAAAATTTTCCAAAAGAATTCCCTTATTTACTATGGGCTTTTTGTCTAAGAGAATTATCTTTACCAATATTTCTAAAAGAATTTCCCCAACAAATACAAAGGTGCAAAATCAACTAAGTATGGAAACTTAGTAGGCTTGTAGCTAAAGAACAACCTTATGTATTTGTAACATTTTCCCTATTCATCCTTATGACATAGAACTTAGACCATAAAGAATAGATACAAACTTGATTATCATACTGTGATCATTTCCTTCAAATGCTGCCATAAATGCAAATATTGATAACATCATCCTATGTGCTTAGCCATATCTTGTCAAGATAACCATGTGAGCAAAGGCATTCAAAGTACACACACAAGTCTATTCAACTCAAAAAAAAAATCATTAATTCATAATAGCACATACTACATTTGACATCAATGACAATTCTTTAGACCTCAATGACTATGTCCAACAATCTCCCCCTTTGTCATTGATGGCAACTCATCATCATTCTACTTTCTTCCCCTTTGACATTAATGTCAAAGAATCTTTGCCATAATATGTCAACAACCTACTCGTTTCTTGGCATCTTGGTTGTTCTAATCCTTGGACTTGACTGTCTAAAACACATTGTGAGGAACTCCCCCTTAGGCAATGGCACATTTGCATAAACTCTACGCAAACACATTCAAACTAGCTCATTTGGCTCCAAAATTCTACAAATGATCATTTATATAACATTGGTCTAAAAGATAATAAATAATCTACATATATTTGTATAGTTAAGCATAATGATCTTAGATTTAACACACCTTTGTCACCTCCTTTGTCATCAAATAGTAAAGGGACTGTAGCTTTCTCATTAGACTACCTTTTCTCTTAATCTAGGAGTTAATAATGTTCCTTCAATACTCCCCCTAGATTCATGCCCTATCATTAAAAACTAGTGATGTGGTGTGGGAGCCACTACTCCCAACCTCTCTCTTAGATACTCAAATTGCTCCTTGGGAAGAGGCTTGGTAAATATATCTACAATTTGGTCCTTTGTTGGCACATACTCAATTTTGACCTCTTAATCTGTAACCTTTTATTTTATAAAATGATATTCGATGGATATATGCTTGGTTTTAGAATACATCACTGGATTATTAGATATGTTTATGGCACTTGAGTTATCACAAAAGATAGAAATGGGTTCTTGGTATTCTACCTTGATGTCTCTAAGAGTTTGCTTTATCCACAAGACTTGGGCGCAACATGTTATTATTGCCATATACTCTGCTTCTGCTATAGAAAGTGTAACCAACTCTTGATTTTTTCTCAACCATGACACAAGTCTATTTCTAAGGGAAAATTAGCCACCACTAGTGCTTCTCCTATCATCCACATTTCCTTCCCAATCAGCATCTGCACATGCAATCAAAGTGAGATCTTCACTTGTAGGGTACCACAGACCATAGTCAATTATGCTCTTAATGTATCTGAAGATTCTTTTCATAACATTGACATGTGATTCTTTGAGAGTTACTTGAAATCTTAGAACCATGCATATAGCTTGCATGATGTCTGGTCTTGATGTAGTTAGGTATAGTAGGCTACCTATCATTGATCTATACATAGTATTATTCACATCAGGGGACTCATCTTCTTTGCTCAACTTGCATCTAGTTATCATGGGAGTGTTAACTAGTCTACTATCTTCCATACCAAATTTCTTAAGCATCTCCTTCGCATAATTGATCTATGATATGAATATCCCTTCTTTGGATTGTGCAACCTGTAGACCAAGAAAAAATGAAAGTTATCCTAGCATGGACATTTCAAAATCCTTTTGCATTTGATTGGCAAATTATTTACACATATTATTGTTGTTGCCACCAAAAATGATGTCATCAACATAGACAAATGTGATCAACATATGTCTATTTTTAGACTTAACATACAATTTATTGTTTACATATCCTTGATAAATCCTTATTGTTTCAAATATTGATCTAGCCTTGAATACCATGATCTATGTGCCTATTTTAGACCATATAGTGCTTTCTTTAGTTTGCACACATAATCTTCTTCATTTTTTAGTTGAAAACCTTTAGGTTGTTCAATATAAGCTACTTCTTCAAAGGTTCCATTCAGGAAAGCTGACTTAACATCCATTTGATAGACTTTAAACTTCTTAAAGATTGAGAATGTTAAAAATATTTTGATAGCTTCCAATCTTGCCACAGGGGTAAATGTTTCCTCAAAGTCTATTCCTTCTACCTGAGCATATCCTTTGCAAACAAGTCTAGCTTTGTTTCTCACAATAGCTCCATCTTCATTCAACTTGTTTTTTATGACCCATTTTTTGCCTATGACATTCTCATCTATGGGTCTTAGAACTAGCTACCAGGTTTTGTTCTTTTCTATTTGACTTAGTTCCTCATCCATGGCATTTTGCCAATTCTCATCTTTTCTAGCCTTAGCATAGATATTGGCCTCAATTTCAGATAATAAATCAAAACTTACCTATTTTTTGCTCCTTTATTCATGTTTTCAATGATCTTCTCCTTAGGATGATCCTTTTTAACAAACTTTGAGGGTGCTTTTTCAGTCCTCTTTATTTAATCTTCATTATCTGATATTTCATCCCCTTTTAGTTCTCAATTCTAATTTCCTTTATAGGTTTAGTTTCTTCTTTATGGATCTCTTCAACTTTAACATGGATACTCTCCACTAGCTTAAGTAGTCTTTTTTGTAGCAAATATAGGCTTTGTTATGTGTGGAATAACCAAGAAATATTCCCTCATCATATCTCAACTCAAAATTGCCTAGCTTTTTCTCCTTCCTTTGAATGTAGCATTTGCTTCCAAACACTCTAAAATACTTGACTAAAGCAATATTTCCATATAATAGTTCATATGGAGTCTTGTCAGTATTTACTCTCAATTGGACTCTAGTCAAGATGTATAATGTTGTTTTGACTGCTTCTCTCTAATAACCATCTGACAAGTTGGCTTCTTACAGTAGAGTAATGTCTCTTAATTCCATGATTTTCATAGTAGTCTATGAATTCATTTGAAGTGAATTCACCACCTTTGTCAGATCTGAGGCACTTGATTTTTCTACCAATTTCATTTTCAACCATTGATCTAAAGATCTTGAATCATTCAAAGGCTTGAGACTTTTCCTTTAATAAAGTTACCCATGTCATTATAATATATTCATCTATGAACATAATGAAATAATACACTCCTTTTTAAGCTCTTGACTTGGCTGGTCTACAAAGATTAGTATGAACTATCTGTAGAGGTTTTGTAGTTACATACTCTTTAGTTTGGAATGAGACCCTGGTTTGTTTATTGAGCTAACATTCTCTACACATTGTGTCTACAGGATTGATTATCTTAGGCATGTGTCTTATACACTTGTTAGAACTTAATTTGACTAAATTATCAAAGTTAACATGACCCATCCTTTTGTTCCATAACCAGCTCTCATCAATCTTTTCCATAAGATAATTTGTATCATTTACCTCAATCAGATTATATATGTTGCTCTCAATTGTTTTTCCTTGTGCAATAGTTTTTTTAGACCTTCTTAACTCATAACGTTCAGCATCAAATATTATTTTATATCCATTGTCACAATCTGACTAACACTTAGTAGATTATGTTTTAGTCCTTTAACATAAAGAACATCATGTGTAAGAAGTTTGCCATTAATATGCAAGTTCCTTTGCCTCTAATTTTGACTGCAATATTGTCTCCCAAGCTGACAGTCCCTTCCTTGCATTGGCTCAATTTGGTAAACTTACTCTTGTCACCAGTCATATGCTTTGAGCAGCCACTATTTATGATCCTTAGATTTTTCTCTTTAGCATGCAGTGTTGTTTAGGTGATCATAGACTAATTTTTATGTTTCCATGTCTTCTTAGGTTTCTTGATTGTACTTTTCTTTGATGTGTCATTGATTTGTGATCCTTTGTTCACTTTAGTAATCTCAATCCTTTTTCCATTATTAGACTTTTATTTAACAAGCTTTTTTTTACAATGCTTTGTTATATGCCCAAAATTATTATAGTCGTAGCATAAAACATCTAAATCTAGCAGAGGGGCAAATGAATTCTTACTTAAGAAACTTATCCTTCTCTTAGGTACAATCTTACAATCAAATGAGTTATGGCCAAATTGATTATAGCTATAACAATAACCATAAAATGATGAAGAATACTTGGTTATAATTCTCCTTTGGGGATATAAAGGAGGTCTCATAAACTCTGTCTTCTTCATGTTCCTTGTTGTTATGTTTTTTTTTTGTAGCAGCAACCTTGGTGTTTGTAAAAATAGAGTTATTACTTTTATTATTCTCTTTAAGAATATGATTTTATTCTTTTTTTATTCTTGATTATGTTGTTTCCTTGAATTTTTCATATAGAATCCCAGTTGTACTCAACATTGGACTCTTGCCTTTCTCATACCCAAGACCTAATTTTTATTTGAGGGGCTTTTGTGAGCTTATCATCTCATCTAGTATTGCAGATCCTCCTTTCATTTTTAGGCCTTTATCAATTTGATCTTTGGAATTTTTGAGCTTTTCTCTTAGGTCCATTATTTCTTCCTCCATCTTTAGGCATTCTAAAGATTTTACTTGCAAATCAGTTTTGACCACATCCTCTATCCTCTTTGCCTCCTCAAATTGAGTCTTTAAACTCACTATCATTTGATTTGATTCCTCATTTATTTTGTTTAATTTATCAAGATATTTTGACTAAGCTTCTTTTGTTTATAATTTTATTTTCTAATCTTGTCAAAAAAAATTTAAAGCACAGATGAGTTTGTAATCCAGATTTACTTGTCCTTCTTCTTCATCATCATCATCAAAGTCTTCTTCTTCTTGGCATAAATAAGTTGATTCATAAGTCATGAATAAATTTTTTTTTGTTTGGCCATAAAATCACTATCATTATCATCACTTAAACTATTGTTTTCATCAATCGAGTCACTATCTTCTTTTGAGTATAGCCCCTTTTTATTCTTAAAGAAGGTTTTATTCTTCTTGGGCTAATAGGATTTATCTTTTTGATTTTTATCAGTATCAGAGTCATCCTTCCTTTTATGTGGACATTTAGCATCAAAGTGACCTATCTTTCCATAATTAAATCATTTTAAGGGTAACTTACCTTTGTATTTGCTTGAGCCTTTCTTCAACTTTTTGATGAAATTGGCCTCTAGATCATCAACCTCCTTGGATTTAGAATTAAGAGTTTATTCTTCTGCCTGCTTAGAAACTTTGAAAGCATCTTCTCTCTTGGATGGCTCAGCATCTTCTAGCCTCATCTCATATGTAGTGAAAGCTCCATGTAACTCATCTACTATGAGCTTGTTCAGATCTCTTACTTCTTTAATTGTAAAAGTTTTAGAATCATACTTTATTGTCAAATATCTTAAAACCTTTTTGACAATAACTTCTTCATCTATTATTTCTCTAAGTCCCCTGATTTCATTAACAATCTCATCCACCCTAAGAAGGTAATATGCAATTTTCTCATCCTCATTCATATTGAGACTTTTGAATTGACCCTTATGAGTTTGAAGCTTTGCTTGTTTTACTCTATCATCACCTTCATAGATTCTCTTCAATTTGACCCATATGTCTTTTACGCTTTGATAGTGCATCACTTTGACAAACTCATTGTTTTACAATCCACAAAGAATGGTATTCTTTGCTTTGACATTGTTTTCACATGTCTTATTCATTTCCTGATCAATAAGAGGCGCTATAGGGGGTGTCTATCTATTTTAAATAGACATCCAGACATCAAATCCTAAAGAAGTCAAATACGCTTCCATCCTTATGTGCCAAAAATCATAATTAGTCCCATCAAATAAAGGTGCCTTATTTAATGAAGTTCCTTCATGATTGGTCATTTTGTGTTCAGACTCCAAGATTCACCTGAGTTGATTAAGCTTCTCACTAGGAACCTAATGCTCTGATACCAAGTGATGAACACACCTATCTACTAAGAGAGGGGGTGAATCAACAGATCTCAAAAACCTAGTTGCTTACAACTTTCAAGATGAATGTTAAACAAATTCAAAATTAAAAAATTCAAAGAAATATATCACATGCACATAAGCACAACACATAACACCTTATTTATACATAGAAACCCAGAGGGAAAAAAATCATGATGAGAATGATGGTAGAATCTACTATTCTAATCCAGCCTCACAAAGTTTGTCTCACTAACTAAACCTCACTGGTTACATTATAGGACACCCATCCCAAGGAGACACCAATCCCCTAACTTTAAGATCACCAACTCTAAGGAAGCACCCACTCCCTATTTTGAGCACTAACCTAGTTCAATTTGAAGGCACCAACCAATCAAATACTTGAATTATAATTCAAGTTAATGAATCAGATTCATAAAAGAATCCAAGTCTCTATTCTTTGTTACAAGTCTAATCAGTAATTGGTCATTTTTCCTTCAACATACTTTTGTGCGTCCTTCACTCTTCATGCACCCTTTCTCTATGTTTAAATTTTTTTGTTTGACACCCTGATATTCTCCAATTTGACCATTACTACTTCATACTTAGACGAGTCTCATATTTATGCACTTACAGCTTAACTCCTCTCATTCCTAAAAATGAAGTAACTATTTGTATTTTTTTCTCTTTTTTTTAATATTCTCATTCCAAGAAAATGACTATATAACTACCATTCTCTGAGCCTCTACATATTCTACCCTTATCACTTCATTTATAACTTTTGTATCAAATAAAAATGAATCGATGATGATCATTTTATTTCACATTTATTAAAAAAAATTGACTATTGGATTTCTTTAACCTTCACGCCAGATTCTTGTAACTACCTTACTTTTTTGGTTCTTTGAATATTTTTCCTTAACACATTGGTTAAGTGTCGAGGTCCTTATATCATCTCGTTACATCCTGTGTCTTTGAATTATTTCACTTCATTAGATCTTGCAAGACATGCTTGGAATTTAAATTTTCCACTATGCCATTAACCTTTGAGTACCTTAAAACTTTGGATCCACTCACTTTGTTGGATCTTCTCAGTCCTAGATTTCATGCATCATTGGATCAGTAAAAATGCATGCTCTTTACATTGACTGGGTTGTTATCATTTAGCATGTTGACTTCATATCACTTTCTTTAGTGACAAAGGAAAGCTTTCACTCCTTTGATCTCTTTAGAAGATATTTGATCCTTAACTAACCGTTGTATCACTAAACAATGATCACTCTATTCCATCTAGGTCATTACACTTTATTAGATCTTTCCTATCCAAGCTCCCATGTACCATTTGATCTTGGTAGATGCACGATCCTTAACTAAGTTAGTTATTAACATTTTACATTTTTGACTTCATCTCACTTATCATGACATTGATGAGAGATTTCACTCCATTAGATCTTGCCAAACTTTCTTGGACTTTAACTACATCTTGATCCTTTGACACTTTAGAAAATACCCTACGAGACTCCACACTTATCCTTCAAATAAATTGTTGTAGGATTTTTATCTAAGTGCCCTTCAAGATAATTTCCTTGATAAAATGTCTAAGTGACTTTTTAGACTTTTGAATTATCCTTCACTTCTTCACTCATATCTTTTGTAACTTCTATGTAAGACACATATCCTTTGGAACTTTTACAATGGTCCACAAACCCTTCAGAACTTTTACAATAGTCCATAAACCCTTTAACACTTTGTAAATATTCAAAAAAAATTCAAGCATCCACATACCCTTCAAAAAATTTGTTTTGGGTAATTTTCCCTTTGGCACTTTGCAAATGTACCCTTCAAAACTTTTGATCAAATCACTTACCCTTCGACATTTTTGTTTTGGGTCACTTGTCCTTCAATACTTTGAAAATGTACCCTTCAGAACTTTTGATCAAATCACTTTCCCTTCAATATTTTTATTTTGGGTCACTTACCCTTTAGCACTTTGTAAATGTACCCTTTAACACTTTGAAAATGTACCCTTCGAAACTTTTGATCAGATCACTTGCCCTTCAGCATTTTTCAAAAGTACCTTTTGAAACTTTTGCTCAGGACTCATTTCCTTTGGGACTTTCCTTTGGGATAATTTTTTTAAAAGAATTCTCTTATTTTCTATGGGATTTTAGTCTGAGAGAATTGTCTTTACCAATATTTCTGAAAGAATTCCCTCGATAAATACAAAGGTGCAAAATTGAATAAGTATGGAAACTTAGTAGGCTTTTAGTTGAGGAACAACCTTATGCATTTGTAACATTTTCTCTATTAATCCTTATGACATACAACTTAGACCACAAACAATAGACACAAAATTGATTATCATATTGTGATCATTTCCTTCAGATGCTACCATACATGCAAATGTTGATAACATCATCCTATGTGCTTAGACATATCTTGTCAAGATAACCATGTGAGCAAAGGCATTCAAAGTACACACACAAGTCTATTTAACTCAAGACCTTTGTCATTAATGCATGATAGCACATGTTACCTTTGACATCAATGAAAATTTTTTAGACCTCAATGACTATGTCTAACACACACAGACAAATTCTTCAAGACAAAATATTTTGCCTTCTCATTAATTCTCACACTCTGATTTCTAATTCTCTAAATAATTCATTCTGAGATATTATACATATATATAGGAATATTTCCTATGACCTCTCCCCAATATTCTCTCTCAAAATCCCTCTAAATAAGCACATGACATATTGTTATAACAAAATAAAATTTATATCTCAATATATATATTCTAACTAATATAAATGTATCATATTAACCATATAGTTACAATAACCCAGTAACAAATATTTACCTCTCGATAAATCAAACAAACTATTTACTATCCCATAAATACCTAAACTATTCCCAACATTCCCCCCATAGTTTTTACATGGTATAATATATCTTTGTTTCTGATTGTAGCATGCTCCACCTCCATGTTTTCATGATCTTCATATGTGTGCCATCACACATCTCTTCTATCACACTCATCTGCAATTGGTTTTCATAGTTTAACCAATAACCTTCAAAAAATAGTTTTCATATGTTCACCAATAACCTTACATAATGGTTTTCTCAGGTTGACCACTAACCTTACAGAATGGTTTTCTCAGGTTCACCACTAACCTTACAGAATGGTTTTCTCAGGTTCACCACTAACCTTACATAATGGTTTTCTTAGGTTCACCATTAACCTTACAACATGGTTTTCATAAGTTTACCACTAACATTTCATCATTATTGCTACAATGATTTTTAGATCAACATTCTCCAATGTAAATACAAAAGGGTTATATGGGAATATCATTCACATGTAAATAGGTATAATTATTTATTGGTCACACATAAATGTAACTACCATACTAAAAAAATAAAAAAATAACACACCACACACATCATCAAAATATGATGTGACCCCATCATTGGTGACTGATGAAATGTCACTAAAAGACCTCCTTCCTCTATGTAGCCTCTAGCCTCCAGTACATGAATTTTATTACTCAGTTGATGTGTCTATAAATCTCTAGTTCATGATTTTTACAAGGGAAATCCCCCCCAATGTGGACATCACGTACAAGTGAAAATGCGTCTGTAAGGAAAAAAAATTTATTTTTATAATTTTTTTTAATTTTTGAGACTCTTAACAAAGACTCAAGTGATATTGACCTCATTCACCAAAAGGAATTTTACTAATGATGACACACTCGACATAAAAAAATTGACTCTTTTGACATATTTTAACAATTTTGACATAAGAACGACTTCAACACTTTCAATTTTTGAAAAAATATAAAATACTAAAAGAATTTTGATTCTAGACTCTCTATTAGATAAAATATACATATTATTGACAATACTATAGTCAAATGATAAACAATTAAAAATATAGATTAACCTTAGAAAATAATATACCAAAATTGATTGACTCAAAAAACTCATATTAATCACCCAATTTACAAATGACACTATACTAATCTCATGACTTTTAAAGATACATGACTTTACTTTAAGAGAGGATTTATGGACCCTTAAAAAAATGAATTTTTTATTTTGAATCTAAATAAAAGAAATGACTCTGTTACAAATAAACATGACCAAAACCTTCTTTGCTAAGATAAAATGCATATCACATATCACTTACAAAATTTGACTGAGTACCTTTGTATAACACATGTCAATGGAACATTGAAGTGCATTGAAGATATTTGTTGATATTTGCATGTAGATTGGATCTGTGGCGATAAAATTATAATGTGTGGGTGAGCTATAAACTAGAAACCATGGATTAAAATAAGTGGTTTTGGCGTGTTCAACCAAAATGCATGTCTAAGTATAAATTGAGATGTCAATTTTGTAAGAAAATAATACTTTGCATTCATTAAACTATAAGTAACTTCACCAAGTTTCATAGATCGTGCTCAAATAAAAAATCGTGAACCAGCATGAATGTCAAGCGAATCAATTTGGCAGTTTCAATGTTTTTGAGTTAGGCAAATTGTTGTAAGAGCTCTCAAATCAGTAGAAATAATTAAGTTTATGGATCACCAAGATTTTAATTCTGATGTAAATGCAATAGAATGCAATGCAAATGGCATGGAAATGGAGATGATTGAAGAAATCACTATCAACAATAATGCAGACTAGATTATATACATGCTTGGTGATGTCGTTACTACAACTCCATACTCATATTACAATGTTGAATAAGCCACAATGCTATATACCATAAACTAAATCTAGAAACTATATACAACATATATCAATTCTCTCATCTTGAACAACTCATATCTTGAATAGATCTCAAGACTCCATAACTAGGACAAATATAATCCAGCTCTAATACCATGATTGTGGATTTAAAGAATCAATATGTAAATATTTATCTCATGCATTGAAAGATTGAGATGAACACATAGACAAATTCTTCAACACAAAATATTTTTCCTTCTCATTAATTCTCAAACCCTAATTTCTATTTCTCTAAATAATTCATTCTGAGACATTATACATATATATAGGAATATTTATTATAACCTCTCCCCAATATTCTCTCCCAAAATCCCTCTAAATAAGCACATGATATATTTTTATAATAATATAAAAAATATATCTCAATATATATATATATATATATATATTATAAATAATATAAACTTACCATATTAACCATATGGTTATAACAACCTAGTAACAAATATTTACCTCTCGATAAATCAACTAAATTATTTATTATCTCGTAAATACCTATTTTCACCTAATGTGAAAACTATTTCTAAAACTATCTATAAACTATCATGGACATGAAATATGGGTCTCTAAATTCTTCCTCCATTAATTTATCTATTGTTACCAAGTTAAAATTTGATTATTATAGTAAATTCTTCACAAATAAGCCCTTTCTTGTAGGGTCTTCTCATTCACCTAACAACTCAATACCACTTGTAGGTGACTGAGAGAGTCCAATACAATATATAATAGGTTTATTGATAATTTCAATCCATTCTAAGCTAATTTGAGCAACATCTTAAACATTGGGTCTTTAATAGGGTTTTATAGAGGTTTAACCCTACTTCCACTGTTAACGATTGTTCATAAAGGACTAACCCTCATTTCCAAAACTAATTCCTAGATAACTTCACTAGGACCCTTCTTAATCTCTCTTAAATAGCTTAGGTTCTCATTCAAAGGTTACACATACCAATGGACACCTAAAATTCCTTCTTAGGTTTACATACCTTCATTTTATGCACTCGAGAGACCTCAAAACCACTTTCCATGCCTTTTCCTACAAACTATAACCTCATACTTCATTATCACAACTAAAAAAACTTGACTTACCTCTATCCATTCTCTCCTTCACACATTCACCTTTAAATATGATCCTTATGCCTCATTAGGCTAGGCAGGGCTAAAGAATGATCTAGATGAAGACCAAGACTGAAGGACCTACCTTCAAAGACACACTTTGAAATGCTTTTGAGTGCATCCACACCTTATTCTCATGCTCACATAGCCTTCAAAACCTATCACATGCCTGATTTCACTCACTTCATCATTCCACCAACTCATACCTTCACCATGTCATGACTAGGCTCAAGCTTCCAATGCACTTGACACCTTGATGTTCCTTCTATGTCATGGCCTCAACAAAACATCAAATAAGTAAACATAAGACATCATAGCACACTCATATCACTACACCATTCTATTTTTGATGATAACAATCTCTCAATGACCTCAATGATAATGCTCTTTCAATGCTCATTATCACATCACATACCTTTATTCATTCTTTTCATTATGCTTCTTTCACATGGCTCACCCTAAAACTCTTCATGTCATGACTATGCCACACTATGAACATACATTAATCTACACATGCTTCTTCATATCATGATATCAATGACTTTTATAGACCTCTTAATACATTATTCTTCCTTTGCAAACATTAGTTATCTTCAAACACTCTTCCATGAATTGTACCTTCCATCCTCACAACATTCATGACAACTCTCATCCATGCAACACTTTCTCTTTCATGAATGACCTTGCTCATGACAACTCTTATGACCACACTCTTCTCTTCTTATGATGACACTCTTCTCTATCATGACAACACTCTTTTCTCTCATGGAGCTACTCTTTCATGTACTTTGACATATCACATACTTCCATATGTCCTTAATTACCTTTGACATCAACCTTCACAATATGCTTGTTGATATCACACATAGTCAATATTGACATGATACATCTTTGACATCAACCTTGACACTAATCACCTTTGACAATATCATGTTTCTAACTGAGAACATACTCTCAATAGGCTATTCATATCCACAATACTCACTCACTGATCAACACTCTCTTTATGCCACTACCATGCTCAATAAATTGACCGAATAGACCTTTGACATCAATGACCATTATGCCTTTACATGATGCACCCTTTTGACATCAATGACAAAAACATGCCAATATCCATAAGGGATAATATAGGCATGTGCCTACCACACCCTTGTATTAATAAACTTGGGTAACTAGGCTCTAATTTGACAACTTATAGACATCCCTTCATCATCACCAGATCTAAACTAAGTGTATACTTTTAAAATTATCTAAGTAAATTCCAAATTGAGAAATAACTGAGTAGATTATTCCACCAACTCAGAATTTAAATCTCACAAGGTAAACCCCAAATGTCATTAATATAGGAGATTTTTGCATAGCCTTATAATTTTTTTAGAGCAATTTGATTTACCATTACTGCTCTCAAGTCCAAAACATCCTTACTTTCAAAGCCTTCTCAAGATTTCAATGCTTTCCTTAGGCTCAAAATTTCGTGCCAAATAACTCCAAACTCTCAACCATGGCACCATCATCTTCAAATCCCAAGCCTAAACCCAAATATAGAGATACCAACTTCTCATTAGAGATGACTCATTTTGAACATTATAATAAAGTGTTCAAGGCAATTGAATATGTGAATCTGACCTCAGATGATGATGATGATGATGACGATGATGATGATGATGATGATGATGATGATGATGATGATGATGATGATGATGATGATGATGATGATGATGATGATGATGAGACCCAAATCTTTGATGATTTCATTGTTCTATGGGATTCATAATTGCACAAGGTAGTTATCAAACTAGAAGTTTTCCCCTATTATGATCTCTTTGACAACATGTTATAGAACTTCATATGCATGCATGATGTTACACAAGACTTGATATATTCTTTGGGGTCCTAAAATAAAATTGAAGATATCTCTAATTATAATTTTAAGTAATGTTACAATCTCCTAGTGTACACCCTAGTGTGCCACTAGAATGTAGTAGACATGTGGACTAAGACACATGAGATATATGGGGTACTTCAAGATTATGCTATTGATCTAAAACAATAGATTAGAAAGGAATACATTGATTCTTACCCCATTAATCTATTCCAATAGTGATTTCATGTTGGGATGATCTTACTAAATATTTTATTTGGAGCAAAGGATCTTGTGCATGTGAACATCCTCTAGGTGCCCTTACTACGCATCATCCTTGAAGTGAATTAATTACTAGACCTTGGTAGCCTCATCAACTTTAATTTAGTCAAGGGCATCAGTGAGACCTAAGGGGGTGATGACTTATACATGTTGAGTTATCTTATGGATGCAGTCTATGGCACTCTCTCATTCAAACCTCATGTGTTCTTAACATGGACCCCTACTAACTCTTTGGGTCATGTGGTCTTGTAAAAACTATATGTACACCATTATAGAAACCACATTTGAGATATTTATGAGTCATTCTACCCAGTGGTCTACATGGCCATAAAAAAGAGGCCCATGTTACAGCTCTCAGATGAAATAAGGAGGACACTCTTTCCCATAGTATTCTACTATTACTATGCAGATCACACCATTATCTAGGTGGAGGGCATCCGATAAGCCCCTATCCTTTTACCATATCAAGACTTGGACTACCATGATAAGCAATAAATTTCCTATCAATTAGTCAAGTTTGTCATGGATTATTCACCTGATCACCTATAGAAGGCATATTTGGACTTCCTAATCTTCATCCACCAACACAAGTATAAAAACCTACCCTCATTGTAAAATATGGTGCATAATAAAAATTCATGTGCTTTGGGAAGAGTGGAGCATTGAGAGTGGGATCCCCATGGGATCATCAATGACCATATGGAAAAATATTTTTCTATGCTCAATATCACATACCACCATAATCCCCATGAGGATGATGATATTCATCTCAACCTTGCCATAGTCACCTAAGTGCTAGCATGATTCAAGGTGGTGAATAATAAAGTGAAGTGGGCCCAAGCTGAGCCAATCACTAAAGAAAAGTTAGTGACACCTCCCTAGGATTCCCTAACTTAGCCTAGGGAGGACATTCAAGTGACCCTGTTGTATATTTCTAAGAATATTATACAATGGGTCCCAACACCTTCACCCTTATGGGCTTTGCCTCTCCAGCGTTAGCTCTAGCTCTACCACCTCCACTTCCATGAGTTACCCAACCAAAGGCATCCCAATTTCTACATTTTGACATTGAGAGTATCCTTAAGGTGAGTCTAGAATGGGACTAACAAGGGACACCACTGGATATTCCTTCTCACAATTCTTCCATCCCTCCACAACCCATTAGACCACACCTAAGATTCCTTGACCATCCCCAGGATTCCTTGATTCCACTAGGCCTATCCCAATGAGGCCTTTGTTAGTTCTTTTTACACCTATTTCCCAATTTAATTAAGTACCCATGGCTCCAAAAATTTTTAATATACCCACTTCCCATTTCCCCTCTACTTATCCCATTCCACACATAGGAATCCCCACATCCCACCTTTGGTTTACTATAGTCTCAACTACATGGCCCTCATCTCTACAAGTGTTTGGTTTAGTTCTAATAACTTATTAAATTCCAAGAATGGCATAGATCCTAGTGGCCCCATATCTATAGCACCAATGCACATCATGGCTACCACATTATCAACCCCATTGGTTACTCCTCTAGCATAAACACTTCCCAATGTCACCACCTTAATTACCCTGTGGCTACCCTAATGATGAGTGCACCTATGTGCATAACTCAAGTGACTTCTAGCTCTAAAATACCAATGGTTACTCTTCTAACAACTTAGATTAATTTAGAAATAATTTCCACTATGGATCCTTTAGTTACTGTGATATGCATTAATCCAAGCATGATGCCCCAAAAGAGGAAAAATCTAAATTTTATCATGCCCTCAGCTCAAGTCCAAATTGCCACCATAGTCCCTATAACCATGACTATGGCTCTAACTGGTCAAGGTAAGAGATCCAAGAATAAATAAAAGGTATCTCCCTCCTAGCCTTCTATCCATCTTTCTCATCCCATTTCTCCTTAGTCCTATTTCTCTATCACCCTAGGCCTTCAAGGATCTGGATTTAACTAGACAACTTTCTCATTTTTATTAAACACCCCACTTCTACGTGTCATTAGTCCATTGTTCAACATGACCCCTAACTAATGGTGTGCCCAACTATTCCCATGGGGATCCCCATTCATCCTACCTCCTTTCTCTCCCTTACCCCCTCCTCTTCCACTCCTTTCATCCCTCATCCCTTTCATTTCATCAATTCCTCCTCCACCTAGGCCTTCACCATCTACTTATGCCTTTACCATCCTTCTTTCATCCTCTTCCACCACCTTGGGAGTTACTATAGGCCTAAGTCAGTATGGGCCCCTAATACCTATTAAAGAAAAGAGACTAAAAATGATCTATCAGGGTGACCTACAAGTCTAATGGGAGTTTGATAGAGAGACTAGGATTACGAAAAGAGTTATCAAATAAAGGTTTACTCAAGAATGAGATCTAGTGGTCTAAAGGATTGAACATGACCTCTTTATCCATCACAAAAGTGAGGACATCCATCAAAGAGGAGACAAATGGATAAGGACCATGTTTCCATGCTTTAAACCACTAATGAGATGACCAAGAAACTCATGGAAGACATGAGGGAGGATGTCAAAGCACTCAGATCATAGGTGATGAGCACTTTCTCAGTGGACCTGATTGGTTAGGTTGAGGATGCCCTTGCGCAGTTATTCATAGCTCTCATAGAAGTGACCAGAGCCTGACCATAAGTAAAGAACACATCTAGTTCATTCAAGTGTACTTGGAGAGAGATACATACATGGATAACAAATTCAAAAGGATTTTTATGGTTCTTCACAAGGGCATATTCCTAGATCTTAAACTCATGCCTCTGGTAGACTTGAACCTCTACCAAATTTATACTAGCATTATGAGGACTTTAATAGAGGAGTGGTTAACCCTAATGTAGATAGTGATCAAGCCTCTAGAAAAATAGTTGGGAGCGAATGTTGACCTATTTTAAATAGGTCAACATCATTATGTTATTCCACCCATATGACACCTTGTTGGACAAAGGAAAATTTGAATTCCACTTGGTCTAATTCAACCAAGTCATGTAGAGAAAGGTGGCAAAAGCCAATAAGGTTGGGGATAAGGTGAGTCTAGAACTTATGACCTAGTTGACAACAAGCATTAGCCAAGTGTCCAGGTTAAAGGTATACCTTGAGCCCCCACTCCAAGTTCAAAAATGGTTGTTGGCCTAGGCTGAGGTGGCCTTTCGAGAGCCTCCCATGAACCTTGACAAACTAGATCGAGAATTTGACTTGGTGGTAGATGCATTAGTATTGAGGAGGTGTGTCCCAAATAGTTGGGGACTGTTCCACCTCAAGCATCCTCCTGATTCTCTCTTAGTGGGCCCAAGAATTTTGTTTTACTTATTCTAAGATATGGGATCTTTTGGTAAAATTTAGTTATAACCATTTCATGCCATGATGGCCTAGAGAGGGAACTCATGCTACTAGGAGATGAGCCCCATTCTTCACCCATATATATTAATTTATAATATTTTGAAATAATTGAGTCTATTGTTAACAAATTTTGTCAATTTAATGTTAATTTCATTTTATCTATATATGTATATGATTCATGGATGTCTTCCACTTCTTTTTAGTTTTAATGGATTGAAACTAATGTTAAAACTATTAGCTATGTTTTCTTGAAAGATATATGAATTAATTAGGATGAGTGTTAGATATTCTAATTAAGATATATGCATTATTTGATTCTTTCACTTTATTTGAATTTTTTTTGGTGTAGAGATGGAATCCAAAGTGAGTTAGATCAAGCATTAGTCAAGAAAACTCAAAAAATGCACAAAGAACATAGCTAACTAATCCAACTCCTTCAAAGGGGTTTAGAAAATGGAAATTAAGAGATATTAAAAGAAATAATATACATCAAACCTTCCAAATATCATCCCCCTCCAAATTCCACTTAAAATGTGATTTTCTCCTTAATTTTTTGCTCAAGTTTTTAGCAATGATGAGTGGCTTGCTCCTCCATCATCTCAAGTACACTAATGAAACTAGGCTCATGATTTTTGATCAAATATATTCCTATAATGAAGATATCCTATTTAAAATTAAGCATAATAACACTACACAAAGATGACTTGTGGAGAGAATTATACATAATAAGTTTAAACAAAAAGAGCTTAAAAATGGTGGTCTTGGCCCTCCTATTTATAGATTTTGGAAAATGATCAGAATCAACCTGACCATCCATCTTGAGATCAATATGTGTATCCATAAATTAATTTAATTTTTGAGGCTCAATCCATAAATATCCTCATAAATATTTGGAAGGAAGGGGCATTAAAGAGGCATGGGAGGCCTTAAACCTGATATTTGTTGCATTTATGGCTTATGGATGCCATGTCACAAATGATGTCACCTAATGATGCAGATATTAGAAATCAATTTCCAATTAATAAATCTTTAATAACTTCCATGTATTTTTCACTTAAGATCTTGATTTGGATTAATTTTCCTAAGTGAGATTAATTAAATTTTATGCAATACTTTAGAAATTAGTTGCACACTTTAATCAAACTTTTCAAAATGTCAAGTTCCTGGTCATAATTTGACTAGAGTATAATTAGAAGAAAGTGTCAATTATGTATGGACCAATATCCCATTTAGAGTATTGTGGACATAAAATAACACATACATGTATCGTGTGCTTTTTAATGAGAATAATTTAGTGATTCAAAGCATCAAATTACATTTTCAGCATTTTGAGTCAAAATGATTAGGGAAAAACTAACAATCACATAAAATGCATTGCCTCATTTATGGATACATTAGCCTAAATAGATACTTGTATATGACAAGATCTAATAATTTAATGTGTTTTAGTGATTTTGGCCCAGATTATGAAATTGAGTAAATGTTGAGTAAGATTGACAAATTCAACACAATGGTGTTAGGAATTAGATGTCTACATTTTGCCCCTATTTAAGAAGGCATGGTGAAACATTTGGGTGAATCAACATCTTTTCAAATAAAAGAGTTGTCAAGAAGAATTTGGAAGGAAATGACCCATGATGCCCCCTCTAGAGTACATACAAGGATGAAAGAAAGGGATGGACTCTTTAAAGAGAGAGAAATAGTGAAATTAACCCATTGATGAGATTAAATTTGTATTGACCTAATGCTTGCATGTGTTGATTCTTAGTGATAAAAATATAATATAGAATATAATGGGACCCAAGGTGGGGTGAATGTGGAAGGATACAATCCAAAAATATAAGCAACACATTTTGAACATGCCTAAAAGAGGGTGTAAACTATGTGCTTAGGGAATGGCCTGTCACGAAAAAAATGCACACTTTAAAATCTATCAGAATGAGGGAAAAATCTATAGATCTTGGAAAAAGAGGAAAGATAAGAATATTTCTCTAGAAAAAGGAAATAATAATGTGCTAAATTATAGCTAATTTTATCAATTTATAAAGCATTTTTTGCCCCAGTAGGGCTGATTTTGATCACTAATAATTAATTTTTCCCTAGTAAGGCTGATTTGATTCAGTGATTAGTCTAAATGTTGTGCCCCAATAGGCAAAATTGGCAAGCATAGCTCAAATATATAACCTATCCATGGGTTAATTATGAGTAGGCACAAATGCATACGTGATAGTTTAATGATTGAAATAGCCATAAAAAACTAGTCATACAAAGATGCACAAAGTGATGAAAGAGATGAATAGAAGAATAAAGGTGGTTGAGCTAACTTGCGATATGTCACATATCCAAGCACTACTTAAAAATTCCAAATGGACCTAAAGCCACTATAGTTTACCCAAAAATAGGAGAAAATGGAATGAGGAATGAAGAATAGAAGAAAAATGGACCATGGTTTGATTAGACTCATAGTGTATGCCAAGAGATATACATCTTACATAGAGTTTGGTGCTTAGTTTATTGGTGCATTAAACATTGATCTTCAGAGTTGCATTGGCTTTTTGACTTGGGATATAAAACACTTGGTTCTTACTTTAACAAAATGAAATTATGCATCATAAGTATGAGTAACCTATAATGACCTTGTATTTCAATTGTGATGAGTCGATTCAAATGTGAATATTTATAACTAAGGATAATGATAAGAACTACCAAGACTAGAGTTAAAACTATTTACATTTAAATAAAAACAAAGAGAAAAATAATACGTAAATGTAACCTAATTTAAAATCTAGATATGAACAATTAATATGTAAGTAGGAATAAGAATGTATAAAAGCAAAGCAAGACCAACTTAATAAAACAACATGAAAACAAGATATGAATAACTAAGATCCATGTGTATAATCAAGAGGTTCACAAAAAATAATAATAATAACAAGCCAAATACAACTCTAAGAAAATCAAGCCTAACTAAAATTAGACTAAAAGTGGTTAAAGAATGTATTTAAACTCAAAAGAATAAAACAAAATAGTAATATAAAAGACCAATAATAAACAAGAAGAAATAACAAAGGAATAAAAAGAAACAAAAGAATAAAATGCCAAGAATAAACAACAAAATACTAGAAATTAATTAAACCATTAATACAACAAAAGGAGAGACAAGAAATCACAACAAAACAATAAAAAAAAATCAAATAAACACACACAAATAAGAGTTAGTCATAATGTTAATAGAAATAGAAAACAATTGTTTGTGCACGTGTAGTAGAGGTGTTACTTTCTACGATAATTTGATAAGAATAAATGACACAAAGTTATCCCCCAAATGGTAGGGATACAACAAGACAATAAAATGGGGGGAAAGAAGAAAAATAAAAGGGATGGTTAAGTTGACTCCAGATGTACTAGACAAGTAGATGCTACCTACATAGTTCCATGGATACAAGGTCCAACATGAACTTCAAGCTAAATGTAGTTCTTCTAGGAAAAGGGATAGAAAAAAGTGATGATAAGAAAACATGATTGATGTTATAGAGGAAATGATTAAATGGGCTCACAAAATAATGAGTACATTTAAATAAAGACTTAAAAAATGGAAAGAGCGTATGGAGAAGGGGCACTGAGTTGACCTCAACATGAATAGAGCACAACATACATAATCCCATTAGGACCTCAAATCACAATAGTTCCACCAACATAAAAGGTGGAGAGATCCGATCAGGTAACAACAAGCTCTCAAATTTGAGCCAAATAACAAGGTAAATGATAATAGGAATGACACAGTGATATGAAAATGCATGATAAAAAGTTATTATTCCTAAGTTGCCCGTAAGTAGTTATAATTAAGAAATAACATCATAATACTGAGTTGTCCAAAGGGGATTATAATCAATAGTACCAAATAGAATACTAATTTTCCCATGGGTGATTATAATCAATGGCACCAGATAAAATTTAAATGAAAGATAACTTGTTAGATCAACTATCAGACTACTTCCATAGATTGTCATTTAAACATAAAATTCTAAAAATCTTGAAACTATATCAGAATCCCCCTATGGAAAGTATAGGATGAACCAAAGGAACCAAGATCAAAAAGGAGTTGACCCCAAGTGGTAATTGCTTAGTATGCTCATAAAATGGTAAGATCATGGCTTATTTTTCTCACAAAATGGTGTGAATGTGGCTGAGATGACCGAGATAACCTTAATAGAAATTGAGCACTGCCTATATAGTCCTGAAGGACCTCAAGTCAATGTTGTTCAAACAATAAGACAAATGGGACATAATGGCATAAGATGCCTAGAATGAAATGGTCTATAGGGTTACCCCCAATAGACAAGGCAAGGGAAATGGTAGAGTAAATGGCAAATTAAAAATGGTTCTACTACTCTTACTGATGTAGATATGCCCATTTTGATCAACATGTGAGATAAATAGAATAATCAATCATAAAAATTGATATCCCAAACCTCATATGAATAGTTTTTTTGTCAATAACTTGCTAAAAATTTGGGCTTTCATAATGTTGTTGTGATCCTTGTTGGTCATTGATTTTGTTTCTCTCAAATGTCAAGACAAGATATCTTTGTAGCCTCTATAAAGGAAAGTGTAACCAGCGATGGTAAATAATATTAGGCATAGGATAAAAGGTATAAGTTGGTAATAGAAATGTGGATGATAATGGAATATATAATGGTTAGGTAACAAATGAAGATCAAGATTTTTAAGCACACACATTGTTGTTAATTTTGGATTCGACATAATTTTAGTTGTGGTGGGGCCAAAGACTTTTGAACATGCTCTCGATAGGACCATCAAATTTTGTTGTTGTTTAGTCTTGAGAGTAGCTACCATCTGATTATATTATTAATTGGAAGATATATTAATTTCATATTTGATAATGTCTTCATCAATCAATGAATAATTATTGTGCTATGTTATTGGCACCACAAAGAGGTTTTCACCAATGAATTTGTCTTGATTATCCCCTAGCACCTTCGAGAAAGTTTCACTAAGGGATGTTAACATTTGAATTTGATTGTCTTCTATCACCTTCAAAAAGGTTTTATTAAAAGATGTTGAGTTTTAAATTTGATCATCCCCTAGCGCCTCTAAAAATGTTTCATTAGAAGAGTGTTCTTTTACATGAATTTGGTCTCAGTCCCCTTGAGATTTTGTACTTGATATGTCGCCATGGATGCAGTTTAAAAAAGTATGGTTCTATCAGTCCCAATCAACACTTATGCGAGATAGAATGTCAATATAATGGCTATGTTGGGTGGGGATAATTGAATGATGAAAGGCCACATAATCTCATAAAAAATACTATGAAAACATGTGTTAATGTTGAAGTAATCATCCTCAAAAACCATAGAAAGATCATAAACATATTCAAATTGATCTGTAAGGCAAGTATAACCAATTTTGTAATAACCATGATGAGTTTGAGTTAAAGGACTCTAAATTCAATGTTGAAACTGATCATGATTTTGCATTTGATGTTAAATCTGATGTCAATTCAAAAATAAAACCAACTTCAATGTTGATTCTTCATCTAATGTGGATGTTGCTATAATAATGTTTCGTTGAATGCTTGGTTTTAGATAAGCAATGACCTATGATGGCATAATGGTATTATAAAAATAGATTCATCTAGGAAGGGTTTATAATATATTAGCTCATCTAGGTAAAGCCCCTCAAAGAGAGGGAACTGCTCGATGAGTGAATCCACAGAGACTAGCTTGTTAAAGTGAGATTTTGTAATGAGGGATGCTCGATGAGTGAATCCACATAGACTAGCTTTTTAAAGTGAGATTCTGTAATGAGGGGGAAAAGGTCAAGAGAACTCTTTAGAGATTGGCTTATCAAAGGGATGAGGCTCTTTAAAAATAGTATAATGGTCAAGGTAATGATTTTCCAAAAATTCATTATAATTATTAAGAAGTGACTCAATAAATATTGGCTCATCAAAGTAAGACTTCTTGACAACATGTAAAGTATCAAAAGGTGATTCATCACATGTTGACTCATCACAAATGGGTGTGTTAATAATAACATCATGGTCTCAGTTTATAATTGGTAAAAAAATCAACTTTAAACACATTTTGGTCCTCACAAGATGGTTTTTAAATAGGTAATAGTTGGCTCTATTGAGGCTCAAGGACCGGCATGGAATTTATAAAATGGGGAATAGTTGTCTCAAAATGAAAAATGGTTCATGGTTCAATAATCGGCTCTCCAAAAATTATACTATCAAATAAGGGGTCAATAAAGGTTGGTTCATCCAATTGATGCTCCTAAATAGTAGGTTTAATAAATACTATCGATGGGCCTAGAATGGTAATGATTGGATGTTGTAAAGTTTGGTTGATAGCACAAGCCATAGGAGGAGGAATTAAAATGGTAACCTTTGAGCATTATGTAACTTGGTTACTCACACAAGTTAAAAGAGAAGGATAGACTAAAATGGTAACCTTCGAGCATTGTGGAGCTTGATCACTCGCACAAGCTAAAAGATAAGGATGGCCTAAAATGATAACCTTAGAGCATTATAAATCTTTTTCACTCATGCAATTTGAAAGAGAAAGATGACCTAAAAAGGTAACCTTTGAGCATTACAGATCTTGATTGCTTATGCAAGTTGAAAGAGAAGGATGGCCTAAAATGGTAACCTTCAAGCATTATGGAGTAAAAATCAAAGGGGAAGGATGGGGACGTATAAAAATTGGCATGGATTGGTTCAGTGTTTAAAGACTAGACCTAAAGAGGATAATATCCTCAAACATGATGGAGTGCTCATGCCCATCATAAAAGTGTTCTTCCTCATAAATAGAGCCACAAGAGACCCCATTATGAGTATACCTTTGTGTCATGCTTAAAATATTGTTCTCTACATTTGCTAAGATTTGAAATGTGTTTTTGCAAACATCAATAAAGTGTGTTTTGATTTTCTCCAAACAAGTGACAAGGTAAAAAGAGATTATAATAGAAGGTGGCATAGTATCACACAGTTAGAAGAATTGGTTATAAAATTACTCAATTTTGGTGGGTTTAACTCATTAAATTGGAAGAGGGTATGATAACTTTAAAATATAAAGTGTAAGAAGCATAATAAACTTAGGTCAAATATACATCAATACCATAAAATATAGGGACAAATTTGACGAGTTATGAATAGAAAACTAGAAGAAAGTCTATCTGATGAGGAAGGTAACAATGTAAATTAAAAATCTCAAGATGTGAATACACACAAGAACTCTTAAGTATAAAAATAAAACCAAACATGTAGCATAACACCACCACCTGGTAATAAGATGTAAAATTGGCTCTAGAACTTAGAGCATGAGTGATACGCAAGATAACCTAAGTTCACAATGATAAAAAAGGATGATGATGAGTCTATATAATGGCCTTCAACCCAAATGAGAAATCGTACCCAAGTTAACTCAAACCAAGTGCAAATGACAAAATTGATTAACCCCTTGGCCTAGAACTTCCAAAGGTGAGATTTTGAATTTGATTTAAAAATGGACTTGGAGATTTTTGAAAAATGATCTAAACTCAAATGGAAAACATAACAACATTGTTTAGATAAAGACAAACATAATGTTTCAAATGAGGATTTGAACAAAGCAAAAAAAGTTTTGATTTGGTCAACATAACATCTCCTTGTTCAAATAAAATGGTGGATAATAAATGTATCTGTTTGACGTGTTTTTTTAAAAAAACAAGTTTTAGACTCAATAACACCAATCAAGTAAAGGAAAAGTGACAAAATACAACTAAAAATAACATCCAAAGTCCTAAAAATAACAAGGTTACTTCGTACCATTGAATTCCATCTATATACATGCTCTTGGAAAGATTTTAAGTGTTAATCCAAAAATAAAAGTGCATGAAGTAGTAGGTTTTTTACACCACCCCCTTCTCCTAAGAGATTGTATAGTAACATGTAACTTTAGGCTACTCACCCTACATCAACAATTTTTTGTGGCAAGTGGGGTTGTTCTAAAACTAAATTTTCAAACATCTAGATGGTCCCAAGTGTTGTTACACTATAGATACCTAAAATTAATTAAGTTCATATCAAAAAAATTACTATGCAAGGTTCTATTCCCTTGCATATAAATTATATCCATGTACTTCTTAGTGGAATGCCCAAGTTAGCCAGATCTGACTAAGTTTTTCATTACGATTGGAGAGGCTAGCCACTCATCCCCCTAGAAATTTTAGTATACATACCTTGATTTATATATCCTACCATGGAATGGGATTGGTATGATGTTGGAAGATGAAACACTAGGTCAACACACCTTTAAATAACTTGTGAGGAGGGTATGAACTTCTGCTCACAAGCTAAGTTGCATAAAATAAATGACCAAGTGAAAAGTCTTTAAAGGTTGTGCTTAGATCACCCAAACCATATGGATTTAGGGAGAGCCTTAATAACATTATTTTCATGCCTTAGACAAGGCACAATTTACAATGAAAGAGCACTTTTGGTCACCTGATTTCCCTAAAGGGGACAAGAGGAGAGCATACGTGCATCCTTCATTTTGAAAAAATAAATAAGTATAAAATATATAGAATAAAACAAATAATTCTTTACTTTGATGCACTAAATTGAAGTGTTTTTGAAATTTTTGGCCCATTGGCCTTAGTTAAAAAATTTTAAAACTTTCACATAATGACAAAACATAAACACCTATATTCCTTTTGAGCACCAAATGAAAGTTTTCAAGATTTAACCATTGCCAATTTTGGCACTTTTTCCAGTGTGTGTCCTATAATTTTTAGAGGTTTTATGTCTACTTTGAAACACAAATATGGATGAAAAAAAGCAAGATTTGAAAACTTGCTCTCGGGTTTCTCTATTTTTATTACAAAGAGATCAACATTGGTCCATAGTGATCGATGCTAGTTATAATAAAAATGATATCGATTATAACAAAACTAATGCCAGTCGACTCAAAATCAATTTTGATTACTCAAAACTAATGTTGATTACCTGTAAACCCATAGGAAAAACACAATTTTTCAAAAAAAACATTTGTTAGCCTAAATAAGTTTAAAACTCCAAAAAAACCTTTAGATCCTACAGCAAAATGATTATATAGAGAGAATGTAAGTTTTTAAAATCCACAATAACAACTTGTAACTTTCAAAAAAAATCAAATTTTTATGTCATGTTCTACCCTACATAGGGACTGATGCCAATTAGGACAAGACCGATGCCAATTACAGAAAATCGATACCAATCACTATGTAAACTATGTGTCAATAAAAAGGGCAAAAACATAGGAAATTTTTTGACAAAATTTAGTTTGTAGAGATTCTTAAGCATTTTTTTAGAAAATCTAAGAGTGTCAAATTATTATCCTTTCTTGCATGGGATGTGTGGTCCCACCAGGTGTGCCAAGATGTAGAGATGGAATCCAAAGTGAGTTAGATCAAGCATTAGTCATGAAAACTCAAAAAATGCATAAATAAAATAACTAAGCCAACTCCTTCAATAGGGTTTGACAAATGGAAATTAATAGATATTGAAAGAAATAATATACATCAAATATTTCCAAGAGAATCCTACCTCCAAATGTGGATTAAAACATGATTTTCCCCTTGATTTGGTGCTCAAGTCTTTAGCAATGATGAGTGGCTTGCTCCTCCATCATCTCAAGTGCACCAATGAAACTAGGCTCATGGTATTCGATTAAATGTATGCCTATAGTGAAGCTATCATATTGTAAATTAAGCATAATAACATTACACAAAGATGACTTGTGGAGAGAATTTTTCATAATAAGTTTAAACCAAAAGAGCTTAAAAATGGTGGTCTTGGCTATCCTATTTATAGATTTTAGAAAATGATCAGAATCAACCATGACCATCCATCTTGAGATCAAGATGTGTGGCCATGAAATAATTCAATTTTGGGGGCTCAATCCATAAATACCCTCTGACTATTTGGAAGGAAGGGGCATTAAAGAGGCATGGGAGGCCTAAAACCTAATATTTGTTGCATTTATGGATTATAAATGCCACTCTACAAATGATGTCACATGATGATGTAGATATTAAAAGTCAATTTCTAATTAAGAAATATCTAATAACTTCCATGGATTTTCCACTTAAGTTCTTGATTTGGATTAATTTGCTTAAGTGGAGATTAATCAAATTTTATGCAATTCTTTGGAAATTAGTTGTACACTTTAATCAAACTGGTCTAAATGTCAAGTTACTGGGCCAAAATTTGACAAGAGTATAATTATAAGAAATTTCTAGTTGTGTATGAATAAATATCCCATTTAGATCATTATGGATATGAAATAACACATGCACATATTATGTGCTTCCGAATTAGAAGAATTCAATGATTCAGAGCGTCAAATTATGTTTTTGACATTTTGACTCAAAATGATTTAGGAGAAACTAATAATCACATAAAATGCATTTCCCCATTTAGGCATATACTATCCTAAATTAGTAATTTTATATGACAAGCTCAAACCATTTAGCATGTTTTAGTGATTTTGACCTAGATTGTGTGTTTGAGTAAATTTTGAGTAAGATTGACAATTTCAACACAATGGTGTTAGGAATTGGATGTCTAAATTAGAAAATGTGTGTAAGAATCAACAAGTCTATTTACATTTATCTATTAAAATAATCTTTGACTCAAGCATTTATCCCTTTTCACTTAGACTCTCTCCCTGTGTGACTAGAGCCCAAGCCATTATGAAACTCACCATACAATGGTATAATTATAGCTAAGCACATTTTTTATCCTCAAAGTATCAGTGTTTACATTTATATAGAAATTTTTCTTCTCTACCTTAAACTCTCTCCCTTTTGATGTTTATTTGTGAACAAGCAATCTATGTTCACCCCTTGTAGAAATGATGGAGTGAAAATAGTAGAGCCTAAAATTGGTCTAGCTTAAATCACAAAAGTTCTATATCAATAAGAAAATTGGTATTAAGAGGTAGTGTTTCATCTCTTGGATATATATTCAAATCATGTTGTAAAATAGAGCCCAATACCTGGAACTTATGCCCTGGATTGTCTTAACATAAATCCTAAAATGAGAGGATGCAAGTTTCCCAATTATCACCTATATCTCTTATAGGCACTTAACTTCATAAGTGTTTCTTAGGACCAAATATTAGGTTGAATAATACATATATGTTGTCTACTCGATCAAAGTTATAAATAAGGCCAAGGGGAAATCTCTTGTTTAATAGTCCTTAGCTACTCTATTTTGTTTGATGTTCTCTAAAATGTTCTCCTTTGTATAATTGTTTGTCATTTTATATTATTGGTGTTATTAGTCCTAAAGGGATAACTAAAGGAATTAGTTTTTTTAACCTTTGATTATCTTATCCCTTTTTCACCAATCAAAAAAAAACATCTGCTTCTACACACTGATCTTCTACTGACCAACAATCTCCTTTTACCTGCTCTTTCTTTCCATCAATCAGACCATTCATGCTATTCAGTTTCTCCATTCATAGCTTACTTTATTCTGCCATTGCTATACTCCCACTCAATCTGAAACCCCTGTGAGTGACTTGTAATCAACAAACACTACCAGATCTAAAACCACCTATTAATCAACCCAACCAAAAGGCTCTGATACCACTTGATGGTATCAGCTCTTGAACCTACAACCTGGCTCTGATACCAATTTGTCAGGAACCTAGAACAATAAACATGCTCTGATACCACTTGCCAAGATCTTGCTCCAACAATAGAGCACATATGATTACTTCTTGTATTAGCAACTAAACACAAAATTTAACCAGAATCAATAAGTAACTAGAAATATGAAACAACATAGGAATATGAGAGACAATACACAATTGTATTAATGATCACTCAGAAGAATATACAATGAAGAAGATGCCACTTCTTCTTCCACCTCAAAGGCTCATCACACCTCAAGACCTTCTTCCCTCTCTCTCTCGGTCCCAACAATAAACTCCAATACAAAATTGATGTTCACCTCTCCAACCAGTCAGTAACACGCTGCCAGTACACCAAGTACACAACCATACTCCAAGTAGATCCCCTGCTCTTTGCTGCTACCTGCAAATAACTAGACCTTACTCACCATTGTAGATCTCCAAAAGAAGCCATGCTAACCTACTAACTAAGATCATACAAATATGAAGAACCCTGCTGATTCTCCAAACCAGCACCCACTCTTGGTACTGTGGCACTAGGAGGAACACACCATTGCTCTCCTCTCTTAGAAGGAGCTTATTGCTCTCTTACTCTCTAGCTATAATTTTACAATACAGCCCATGAGTCCGTATATAGATCTCATGCTTACAATAATTAGAATATCTTAATTACAATAATTAGACACACAACTCAAGACTACAACTAGCCTCTAACAGTCCAAAAATAGACTCTCTAGAATTGACATGCAAACTGCATGTTCACATACAGGCTGCCAACGTCAGCTCCTCCATGACCGATGTCGGCCGACTGGTAACTGACGCCAGTTGGTTCTTCACTACTATCTGACTGATGTCGGTTGATCAAACTGACGTCGGTTGCCCTGTAACTTTTCGCAACCTCTGTAAGCTCCGTGACTTCTCCTGTTTACATCCTGGTGAAGCTTTTAGCTCCACAACCTAATAGTTTTTTTAACCTTTGATTATTTTATCCCTTTTTCACCAATCAAAAAAAAATTGTGCAATGAAAAAATTGAAGATTTCCCATAGTTCACTTGTGCATTTCTTAACAAAAAATATGGAAAATGTCATTTAATTATATTTTAATTGGTGAAATTGTTGACATGTTATTAAGGGGGAGAGTGTTGACGTCATAAATAGTTTGAAATAAATACAGTCAGATAATAAATTACATGGTCCATATTAACCTCATGTCCCATTAATTTAGCCTATTAATATGATTTGATACATGTTATGACATTAATATGCACCCTTGGAGAGAGTTTTTCAGGGTCCCTCTGACTAAGCCATAATATGGGAACAACCCTACACTATGGGTATCCTATAATAGGGTTGAACCTTTAGAGAAGTTCAGCTTCCTCTTGATGGATCACTTAAACTAATGTTGTCATAGGGAAAAGGGTTAGAAAGGGGAAAATGGATCTTAAGAAGGATAAAAGGTGATGCACCAAATAAAAATGGGAAACTCCCATAATATTGAGTCCACACTATATATAATGCTAGTTCACACAACCTCATAATCTAGCTTAATACATAAGTGTTTCATGGACTAGGTTCAGGCAGAATACTAATCCAAACCTATAATAGCTTGAGAACCCTAAAGGAGGTCAGAAAGGAAGATAATGGATAAGGAATATTTTCCTTCACAATTTCATCATGTAGAACTCACTAAACATTGATCCAAGGCAAGAGATAGGTAAATAAATTATATTATTCCATCAAGAGGCAGTTCTTATAAATGCTTGACAGGGTTTAGCCTAATCAAGATGAGAATATTTTTTTCAATATCTCAGAGAGTCCCCTACTCTTCAAGATCAAAGAGTCCTTATGAGAGTCTAAAATCAGAGAGAGTCCTTAAAAAGGAAAAAGAATGGGGTGATATAGAGAAAGGAAGAAGAGAGAAGAGGGAGCATGTTAACCAAGAACAATCAATGAGTTACCACCACCTTTTGATCAAATCAACACTAGTTCTCTATTGAAAATGAATCTTTTTTTAATCCCAATAGCCTCTAAATTATTTAATTAATTGAGCAACACACTAAAGGATAAGAGTTTGTTGAAGGTGATGAGTCATGATCTTGTTACAAAGAGAAACCCTTAGGCACCCTAAAAATCTATTAAATGCTCTAGCTACTTCCTCCAACCACCAAATCTCCATCTTGGGACTCTACACCATATTTTACTTGGCTTACTTATAAGGACAAAATATTTATGTCCATCAACATGACTAAACTATGACTATGTCTACTTTAGGTGATTGAATACTCTTGTTGTCGATGCTATATGACCATATTGGAAGATGAAACACTCCTTCATTAATCACATACCCATCCTTATTACAATATTTGAGCACATATCTTTCTATAGATCAAAAACTAATCCATTTATTGGTTTTCCTAAATTTTCCCTATTAATAAAATGCCTACAGGCTACTTAGCTTTGTTTTTTATCTCTATTAGGTCTAAAAATAGACCTATTTGTTGAGTTGTGGAGCTAAAAGCTTCATTGTTGAGCTCATGTGGAGGTTGTTGGGCTTAACCAGTAACCAACATCAGTTACACAGTCGACCGGCATCGATAGTATCACCGACATCAGTCAGGCATAGACACAAAACTGATCGATGTCGGTCAGGGGTCAGCTGACATCTGTCATCTGTAGACTGACACTGACATCTGAGCATTTGCATGCGTTTCCAGAATTAGATTTATTCTAATTTTAGGAGAACAGTTGGTTTGCATGTAAAGACTAATTTTAGTCTTGAGTCTATTTTTCTAATTATTGTTTGCCTTGGATCCTATTTAAGAGACCCATGGGGCAGTATTGTAATTAAAAAGAAAAGAGAAGGGAATAACAACTCGATTATTGAGTTGATTGTAATTGATTGAGAGAGAGAACTCTTGAGGGAGAATTACTGTACACCCAAGAGGTGTGGGAAGAGTGAGATTTCTTCATTGTATTTCCTTCTGGAAGAGTTTAATAGAGATTAGTTGTTTCTTGTATCTCCTCTTATTTGCTATTTCGTATTTCTAGTTACTTATTACTTTTGATTTAATTCTGTGTTTAGTTGCTTATACAAAAGTAATCAATTGTACTCCAAGTTCCTAACAAGTGGTATCAAAGCGAAGTTAGTGTTTTTTTTATTATAGGATTCACTCACAGGGGTTTCTGATTGAGTGGGAGTAAAGCAATGGCAGAAGAAAGTAAACTAAGAATGGAGAAATTCAATGGCAAGAATTATCAATTATGGAGGATGCAGATAGAAGATTATCTATATCAGAAAGATCTGTACTTACCATTGGGTGGGGTTTCAAGCAAGCCCACAGATATGCAAGATGAAGAATGGAATGTTCTTGATAGAAAGGCTCTTGGATCTATAAGGTTGAGCTTGTCATCTTTTGTGATTTCCAACTTATCATAGGCAAAGACAATGGTAGAGTTAATGGATACTTTGGCCAATTTATATGAAAAACCCTCAGCTTCGAATAAGGTATATCTTATGAAGCAATTATTTAATTTTCAAATGCAGGAAGGTGGATCTATATATAGTCATCTTAATGATTTCCATGAAATTGTAAATCAGTTAAATTTAGTCAAAATAGTTTTTGATGATGAAATTAAGGCTCTCTTAATCTTATGCTCTTTACCTGGAAGCTGGCACAGCTTGGTAATGGTAGTTAGTAATACTGCACCTGCTTCAAATATCTTGAAAGTTGATGATGTTGTTAATGTAATCTTGAATGAAGAAATTTGTAGGAAAAGCATAGGGAAAACATCAGGTAATTCTTTGAGTATTGAAAGTAGGGGAAGGCAAAGAGAGAAGGGAAAGCAAGGGAAATAAAGGTCAAAGATGGGAAGGAGATTCAAATCCAAAAATGGAAAAATAACCTGCTGAAATTGTGGAAAGAAAGGGCATGCAAAGAAAGATTGTTGGTTGAAGGATAACAAAGAAAATCAGCATGAAGGTAATAAAGAAGCAAACATTGTAGGTATTGTTGCACAGGATGCTCTTATATTTTCTTTGGATAGTCAAGTAGAATCATGAGTTTTAGATTCTGGTGCTTCTTTTCATGCAACCCCAAATAGAGAATTTTTCAATGATTATGTCCATGGAGATTTTGGAAAAATTTATTTAAGGGATGATGAGCCTTGTCAAATTGTTGGCAAAGGAAAAGTGTAGCTGAAATTGCAGAATGGCAACACATGGGTGTTGAAGGATGTCATGCATGTACCCATCCTAAAGAGGAATCTGATTTTTGCAAGAAAGTTGGGTGATGAGGGTTGCATAGTAACTCTCATAGCTGAATCTTGGAAAGTTTCCAAGGGTGCACTTGTATTAGTAAGAGGTAAGAGAGTAGGTACACTTTATCTATCTACTTGTATTACTGATTATTCTCCTTCTATTTTATCTACTTCAGATGTAGATGCAAAGTTGTGGCACTATAGGCTTGGTCACATGAGTGAGAAGGGAATGGATGTTCTTAAGTCAAAAGCTAAGCTTTCATATTTGAAAAGCATAGATCTAGATTTTTGTGAGCATTGTATTTTTGGGAAGTAGAAGAAAGTGAGGTTTTTCAAAATTGGGTCAACAAAGAAGAAGCACAAGTTAGAGCTTGTTCACATAGACGTGTGGGGATCAGCTCAAGTAGCTTCTATTGGAGGATCACATTATTATGTTTCTTTCATTGATGATGCTACAAGAAAGGTATGGGTTTATTGCATAAAGAGGAAATCTAATGTTTTTGACACATTTAAGAAATGGAAAGCTTTGGTTGAGAATGAAATAGGTTTGAGATTGAAGTGCCTTAGATCTGACAATGGTGGTGAGTACTACAACAATAAATTCAATAGCTACTATTCTATGAGTGGAATACGCAGGGAAAGGATGGTTCCAAGGACAACTCAGCAAAATGGAGTTGCTGAAAGGATGAGTAGAACAATAATGGAGTGTGCATGAAGTATGAGGTTGCATGCTGGTTTGCCCTTACAGTTTTGGGTAGAAGCTGTAGATATTGTGGTTTACTTGATTAACAGATGAGCTTCTACTGCACTAGATGGTGGAATTCCAGAAGAGGCATAGACAGGTAAAAAGGTAGATCTTTCATTTCTTAGAGTTTTTGGTTCTAAAGCTTTTGTACACATTGATAAAGAAAATAGAAAGAAGCTAGATGTTAAATCTATGCGGTGCACTTTCATTGGTTATGGTTTTGGAGATTTCAGATTCCAGTTGTGGAATTTAGAAACTAACAAAATTATTAGAAGTTGTGATGTAGTTTTCAATGAGAAGGTGATGTACAGTGATCAGTTCAAGAGGCTGAATAATTTTGAACAGGGCAATCTTGATTTGGATGCGGTTATGATCCAAAATGAGCTCACAGGTAAAAATCATCACTCACAGGAAAACAAAGATACCAATGTCAGTCAGGCAAAAACTGACGTCGATCAAGTTGATCAGGTGGAACTGACGTCAGTTAGGTGCAGATTGAGAGATGATCAAGATCGGTCACTGACAGAGAAATTAGGCAGACAACAAGCTATAAATGAGTCCCAAACACCCATGAGGAGGTCCAAAGGGTAAGTAAACCTCCAATTCATTATTCCCCTTCTTTATACTACGTGTTGCTCACTGATGGTGGAGAACTAGAAAGTTTTGATGAGGCAATACAGGTAGAATCCAGGAAACAGTGGGAGCATGGGATGAATGAGGAAATTGATTCCTTTGAAAAGAACCAAATGTGGGATTTGGTTGAGTTGCCAGCTGGAAAGAAAGCACTAAAAAACAAATGGGTTTACAGGTTAAAGGAAGGAGAGAATGGACAAATGAGACATAAGGCCAGGCTAGTAGTAAAGAGATTTACACAGAAACTAGGTATTGATTTTGGTGAAATTTTTTCTCCTATAGTAAAGATGACTTCTATTTGGACTGTATTGTCTTTAGTTGCTATTGAGGATTTGCACCTTGAGCAGCTTGATGTTAAGACATCATTTCTTCATGGAGATTTGGATGAAGAGATATATATGGATCAGCCGGAAGGTTTTGAGGTCAAAGGTAAGGAGAAACTTGTGTGCAAGTTGAAGAAAAAATTATATGGTCTTAAGCAAGCTCCAAGACAATGGTATTTGAGGTTTGACAGGTTTATGACAGAGCATGGCTTTAGTAAATGTCAATCTAACCATTGTGTTTATTTTACCAGATTGGATAATGGTTGTTATATTATCTTGTTATTGTATGTAGATGATATGCTTGTTGTAAATTCACATATGCAGGATATTACTGAGCTAAAGGTAAAATTAGCTCACACATTTTCCATGAAGGATTGAGGAGAGTAAACAAAATCCTTGGCATGAGTATTAAGAGAGATAGGAAAAATCATAGTTTGATTTTGTCTCAAGAGGATTATGTGAAAAAGGTGTTGGAGAGGTTTAATATGCAAGATGTAAAATTGGTAAGCACACCTATGGCTAGACAGTTCAAGTTGAGCAAAGAACAGTGTCCTAAATCACATGATGAGGTTGAGTACATGAGTAGAGTTCCATATGCTTCAGCAGTTGGGAACTTGATGTATGCAATGGTATGTACTAGACCTAATATTGCCCAAGCAGTGGGAGTTGTCAGCAAGTTTATGGCCAATCCAGGAAAGGAGCACTGGAAAGCAATTCAGTGGATTCTCAGATATCTGAGAGGGACCAGTAATAGGCATTTATGCTATGGAGGGTCAAACACTTCTCTACATGGGTATGTAGATTCAGATATGACAGGTGACTTGGATGGCAGGAGAAGCACCACAGGATATGTGTTCACTGTTGGTGGAATGGCGATTAGCTAGATTTCAAAGTTGCAGAATATTGATGCCCTGTCTACTATAGAGGCAAAATACATTACAGTCACAGAGGCTAGCAAGGAAATGATATGGATGACTCGATTCATGGAAGAGTTGGGAAAGGAGCAAGAGAGTTGTAGATTGTACAGTGATAGTCAAAGTGCAATTCATTTGGCAAAGAATTCAGCCTTTCATTCAAGAACCAAACATATACAGCTTAGGTACCACTTCATTAAACAGGTATTGGAGGATGGTCAGTTGAAGCTGGAAAAGATCCATACAGATAAGAACCCTGCAGATATGTTAACAAAGCTAGTAACAAAGGACAAGTTGAATCTTCATTCAACTTTTTTTGGTCTTCAAGATTGAACTTGAAGAGGGAGAAACAAGCCAGAGAAACAAGACAGAGGATGTTGTTGTATAGGTACAAGTGCAGTTGTTTATCTCCAAGTGGGAGATTGTTGAGTTGTGGAGATAAAAGCTTCACTATTGAGCTCATGTGGAGGTTATTGGGCTTAACCAGTAACCGACATTGGTTACACAGTCGACCGGCATTGGCAGTATCACCGACATTGTTCAAGCATAGACATAGAACCGACTGACGTCGATCAGGGGTCGGCTGACATCAGTCATCTATAGACTGACACTGACGTCTATGCATTTTCATGTGTTTACAGAATTAGATTTGTTCTAATTTTAGGAGAATAGTTGGTTTGCATGTAAAGACTAATTTTAGTCTTGAGTCTATTTTTCTAATTATTGTTTGCCTTGGATCCTATTTAAGAGACCCATGGGGCAGTATTGTAATTAAAAAGAAAAGAGAAGGGAATAACAACTCAATTATTGAGTTGATTGTAATTGATTGAGAGAGAGAACTCTTGAAGGAGAATTACTGTACACCCAAGAGGTGTGGGAAGAGTGAGATTTCTTCATTGTATTTCCTTCTGGAAGAGTTTAATAGAGATTGGTTGTTTCTTGTATCTCCTCTTATTTGCTATTTTGTATTTCTAGTTAATTATTACTTCTGGTTTAATTTCGTGTTTAGTTGCTTATACAAAAGTAATCAATTGTACTCCAAGTTCCTAACACTATTCTGCGTTTGAACCCTAAGGAAAATGAGAACTCATTATCTGCACAAATATTCTTTAAAGAGAAATGATCATAGTCATGAATCAATACTACAACCCTAGAAAATGGGCCCCATAACATCTACATCTTTGAACCAGATGTTGACACTGTGCTTTAATGGTGATAGAACTTCAACATTGACAATCGTAACTTTATGACTATGTCTTATGCTTAAGGATGCTTAACTGAGCTCTAATAATGATATATGCCCTTTGAATCATTGATTTTCATTTGACCTAAACCATATTCAACCTTTATTTGAAGTCTATGGCTTTCAACTTTTAGCAATGGCCATCGATCTTGATCTGAGCCTTCTCAAATTATGTCATCTATCAGCTCTTCATTCATTTCTCAAGATCATGTTGTCATCTCTTTGACTCCTTGACCTCATGTGCATCATATATCTCCCTTTGCATAGATTAAATGTGTATCATTTATCTACCTAACAATTTCCATGGTCATGACACTTACCAGCTTCTCATTCATCTTCAATATCCATTGACTTGTTGACTTCTCGCTCACCATTGATCTTCAATGCACAATCAAATGCACTCTATTGGATCTTCAGGACCCATTGAAAGCATTGATCACCTACTCACCATTAGATTTGATCTTAACTCCCAATATTTAGACACTTTTTATCCATGCATTCATCCTTAGAAATTTTGAATTCAAATGACTATTTATCACAACTTTAACTTGACATCCCCACGCACGTCTTACTCTACAAGTCTAACTTTGAAGCTTTATATCTTGAGATAGAAAAGACATTAAGATATGAAATTTATAGAGCATGATTTAGGCATGAATAACTTCATGTCCATGTAATATTTTAGCCTGAGAGGCTCCCTAAATGCATATATCAAATGTGTAATCAGACTGATCCATTTGTTTTTACATGATGTGTTGATGATAGTCTAGCTCTTCTATGCTTGTGCAAGAACTTTCAAGGCTCAAAATGAGTTTTTGAGACTTGTGAAACTTGATTTATGTCTATGAAGGTCATGATCACCATGAGAACCTTCTTTCTCAAATTTTTACAAACTACACTTTAAGTTTGCTTAAAGTGTTTCAAAAGCTTTGCAAGCTGTATGTGATCTTTGGACCACTCATTCCATCCAAAACTTTGTTCAACTCACTCATCCAGGTAGAATCTTTATATATGGGCCAAAATTGGCCAACATTTTTGGTGACATCCTAGGGTTATGTGCCTACTATGCAATAGATTGGTTGCCTTGTCTAATCTATTGGGCATGGAGTCACAAGTCTTTGCTCTTAGTTGATTTGAATTGATACAAGTTTTCCCCTCTAGATAACTTCCTCTTGAAACAACAAGGACTAGACAAAAAAAAAACTATGCCCAAGGCACTTATTAAAGGGAACTTAGAATAAAAAGGAAACTAACCTAAAGAAAGCAAGGGCAACTAACCTACTAAACAAATATGCATATATGCACTTAGATAAAAGCATGAAATTTGCTCTAATATATATAATATTATATAGTAATTTACAAACACCTCCCTCCTAAGTAAAATGGGAAAATTTTAGTATAATTCACTTGTAAAAAACCAAGATGAAAAATACCTTGCTTTGGAGGTACCAAAAATGGTGAACCAAATAGCTTGATGGCCAATCCTTTTGATGTGCTCTCTAATGGATGAAATGGAACAAACATGTCTCTAATGTAGACATACTAGTCCAAGTCTTTTGGGCTTAGTTTATGTTGGATTATAGGAGTACTTGATTGATGTTGATCATCACCCTTGAGAAATCCTTACATGAAAACTTCATTTAGGCTCTTGGGAGCAATTACACTTGGTTTACTTGGTGGTTCATAAAGATAATATCCTTCCCCCTTATCCTTACGCAAGTCAAGACTGATCATGCTTAGAGCAACATGCTCCATAATTTTTTGGAGGAAGGACATGTCTCTTAGCCTCTTCAAATTCTTTGGTTATGGCATTGAACCGATGCTACAACCCTTCAAATTTTCCACTAATATGTTCATCAAACTACATCTCTTGAGCATTTGAGATGTCTCTTTCATCAACTTTACTCAAGATTTTATCTTGATATTCAACTGTAAATAAAGGTTGACTTAACTGTTGTCAACCTGGAGCTACGCCCTGATTCAAAGATGTGCATGAAATGGCCAGTCCTCTATCTGGCTAAAACAATGGGATCTCCTCACGAGGGTGGGTGCCTCAATAATGAGGAGAACCTCCATAGAAGGCTGGTTCCTGTATGATGTATCAATTAGGATTCCTACTCTACATTGTTGACTGCCATGGAAAAGGAAGAAGGATAAACATAAAGGGAAATCCTATCTAAAAGGAGGTGATACACTAGGACTATGATCCTACTTGGCTTGGAACCTTGAACACTGAGCGAACAACAGAGAAGGAAGACCTTAGACTTCAAATTAATCACTTGTGCATAAGTATTTCATGCAGAGGTTTGGTTCAATTACTAAAACCTGAGGGAAATGGTGGAGAGAGGTCTGATAAAAGACACTTTACAACCACCTACATCCACTTGCAATCTCAGCAAAAGACAATGAAGAACACTTTAGCATGACCTGCACAAGGACAATACAGCAACTAGGTATGAAACAGAAACTTGGGAAGGGAGAAAAACTCTACCACTTATGCAAATTGCTGAAGAATTATACACTATGCCACGCTTGAATTTTGAAAGTACACTCCTGCTTATTGATCGAAAAGGTTACACAACTCTTAATGGCAGAGTCTGGTCTAACCAAGAGAGATTGGATCTCTTTTTTTTAACAAGGCTGAAAGCCATTATATAAGAAATTACAATAGGCCAAAGATAGCCGTATAATCTTGAAGAGAAAGATCTTCTTTTGTTAACTCTAGCTTTACTTGGTTTTAAAATAAAATATGTTTTTTCTCTTTGCATGAATTTTCCTTTGATGAAGCGCACTCATGCTTGTCATGAACCATCCACCTCTTCTTCGCATGGAAATCTTCAAATTTGGATGTGGTGTTTGATTAATTATTCAATTCCAAAAAATGGACTAGTCAACTCCCTGTTATGAACTCAGAAGTCCAGTTGAATCCGAATTTAGACCTTATGATGCATGCATTGACTGGAGTTGAATAGGTCATAGAGCCAGCATTTAAAAATCGATCTTACGTTTGAAAATAGCTCTGACGTTTGCATGGGAATTGTCTAGTTCTGGTCGTGGCATTTCTGGCAGGACTCCATGTTCACTCCTCATCGGATTATCTATTTTTGAATTCCTTTTTGCACAGTCAGCCTCCATGTATTCCAGATTTTCTGCTATTTCTAAACCAATGGCTACTTCCTGCGGCCTAAATTTGACGGCCTGTGGGAGTCATCGAAACTGTTCGTTTCCATCAGAAAAATTTATGTGGGTTTTATTCAAATTATATTTCCCACGGCCTGTTGCTTAGTTGGTTTCTTTTGTATTGGTCAGCTTCCAAATTCCTTTCTTTGCCTACGCTCTTGGCTACTTTGCGCAAAAAAAATTATTGGCTTTTCTGAATTATCAAAAACCTCTTTGACTTCTCCCATTGCCTCGGCTTTGTCTTGGTCTTTATCTTTGGATTTATGTTTCCTGCCTTTTCTAAATTCCTTCAGACTTTTTATCCAAAGGAATGTCTTTCCCTTGGCTCTAAAATGTCCCCTTCAAGAATTTCAAATGGACCATTCCGCCGACCATGTCAAACCAAGTGTCCTCTGCTAGTCTGCAGTCTAGGTGTCTACATGTCCTCTCACTAGTGGTCCACATGTCATCCGCGTGTCATCCAAGTCAAAATTTGCATGGCAGTCCATGTCTCCAGCAGGCATCTAAGTTGGAAGGAGGTGCCCAAATTTTTCTTTTGCAAAAAACTTTGTGTTATTGTCTTCTGAATCCCACCTAAATTATTTCAGAAATATTGGCAACGTCTTTGACCTGCCGAATTCCTTCAGAATTTTTGTCCGAAGGAATCCCTTCAGACAAAAAGTCCGAAGGATATCTTCACCCTTGCTTTTGCCGCAGACCCAAATCCTTTGCAAATGAGTTCTTTCAATTGGCCTACCTCTTGCCCAATGTATTATTTCTTCTCTGGCTAGAGACGTGAATCTTCCGTATGGAAAGAGACGGATTGACTCATGGAAGATTTGTCAACATTAACCATCCAAGGTCTGAAATATCACACCTCTCTTGTTCAAGCTGTGATCTACTTTCCTCTAGCTCCAACATATTACGGTTATCCTCAACTAACACCTCATCTTGAAGTGGACCAACCTCAAGCACCTAGTTCTGATCCTCTTCTTCATCTATGTAGAATGAACCTTCAATAATTCATTTAAGGTCTACTAGATTTTCAACTTGAGGATTGTCTTTATCAAGATCGAGTTCATTAGTGTCAAATCCATGCCAAGAAGTTTTGTTCAACCCTGATTCTTCCCCTTCTGAATGAAGTAGGCTGCCTATTATGATCTCCTCATCAGAGAAACTTGCATTATCCTCTTTAGGGTCACCTATGATTGCAAGCTCCTCCTCTATCCTTTGTAAAATAGGCTCTTTATCTAAGAGGGAGATGGTGGGAGGGTGAAGAAGTCAACCTTGCTTGTAGCTTATGTGAGTATCCTTCTAGCTAGGGACTTTGAATGGCTTATTTAGTGGCTCTTTAATTGGTACTTGGACCTCCACAACCAACACCTCCTCCTCCTTCTTTATGCCCTTCTAAACTGATTTACATGATGGAAATGAGTATGGAACAAACATTTTTCTTCCTTTTGAATGGTTATGGAGAGGGTGGCCTCACAAGTGAGGGCATGACATAGTCAAGGTTGAATGTGTTGGATAAGATCTATGATGGAATGGCTTCATGATTTTGAGTGGGAATGGACATAGGGTTAGGAGAGGGCAAACCAATTGGTTCAACTTTGACATACTCTTTCTCCCACTACTCAAACACTTTTTCAATGGACAATACCCACCATTTCAATTCTTACTTCTTAGCCTATGGATAGTCAGCTTCCTCTATCAGTGCTCACATGTTCCAAAACTCTTGTAAGAAGATTCCTATCCCCTCCATGACATTAATGGGGAATTATTGTCCAAGCTTAACCCCTTTATTGATTTTCATGATTGTTCTTCCTTTTTCTAATATTGCCTCTTGTCAAGATTATGGAGCACACAATTGATTACCTTTGTATAAGTAACTAAATGTGGAATTTAACCAGAAGTAACAAGTAACTAGAAATTTAGAAATAACACATAATATGAGAGACAATACCCAATTGTATTAATACTCTTCTAGAAAAAAATTACAATGAAGAGATGCCACACTCTTCCACACCTTACAGGCTTCCCACACCAAGTGTACAGTAATTCACCTTTAAGAGTTCAATCTCTCAATCACGGTCCCAACACACAACTCAAACACAGAGTTGGTGTTCACCTCCAACTAGTCAGTATCACTACTGCCAGTACATTGAGTATACACACATACTCAACCGAGTACACAACGCACTCCAAGTAGATCTCCCATGAACTTGTAACAACCTGCAAATCAAACCGATATTACTTACACATGTAGATCTCTCTACACCTTGAAGAACCCTTGTCCTTGCCTCACCAAGTCCTTATGATTCTCAAAACCAGTACCCTGATGGATCTTCTACCAGATCTTGCTATCCCACAGATCTACCTGATCATACACACTCGACACCCCTATGGAACTAGGAGGAACTATCCTTGCTCTCTCACTCTAGCACACTTTACAATACAGCCCATGAGTCTATTATATAGATCCCATGCAAACAATAATTAGACATCTAATTACAATAATTAGATCTGTAGCTTCACGACTAAAATTAGTCCTTAACATGCAAACAACCAGTTCGTTAACAAACTATTCATGAAACTGACAGTTCCAAAATTGCACAGGTGACCGACGTTAGTCCCTGTCTATCTAAAGATGATCGACGTCAGCCGATACCTGACCGATGTCGGTTGCTCTGCTCACTGGATATGACCGATGTTGGTTGATCAGACTGATGTCAGTTGCTCTGCAACTCAACAACCTCTCAGCAACCTCCTGTTTGCATCCTGGTGAAGCTTTTAGATCCACAACCTAATAATCTCCCACTTGGAGATAAATAGTTGCACCTGTACCTATACCTGTACTCATACACTGTCTAATCTATTTCCTGGCTTGTATCCCTCTTCAAGCTCAACCTTGAAGACCAACCACCACAAAACTTGTGGTGTACCTCCTGTCATCCAAGTAACATGCCACATTCGTATCTACAAACCCATGTAGAAAAGAACTTGACCCTACATCGCATGTATACCTGTTGTTGGTCCATCTCAGATACCTGAGAATCTACTAAACTGCACTCTAGTGCTTCTTTCTCGGATTGGCTCCAAACTTGCTGACAGCTCCCATTGCGTGGGCAAACCCAAGTCTAATATACATGTACTTAACCTCATCATGTGAATCAGGACACTGTTCATAGAACTGTCCAACCCATCGGCGTGCTAACCAATTTCACACAATCATCCAGAGAAAAAATCAACCTGTGATCTTCCATGTCTCTAAAAACACACTTATGCCAAAGAATTTCACTCCTTCAAATTCTTCATGACACACCTCTGAACTAACTTTACCTTTAGCTCAAAAAAACCCTGCATGTGTGACCCTGCAATAGGCATACACACAACATACAGTAACATGATGATGTTGCAATCATCACCCAACCTGGTAAATAAACCAAAATGGTTACAATGACATTGACTAAAGCCATGCTTTGTCATCCACCTGTCAAACCTGTACCACAGTCCTGGAGCTTCCTCAAGACCATATGACCTGGCCTTCCATCTCATGTGTCCATTCTCTCTATTCTTTAGCCAAGTAATCCATTCGTCTTTCAGTGCTTTCATACTGGCTGACAACCCTACCAAATCTCCCATTTGGTTTTGCATCCTAGGAATCAAATTCTTCATTCATGCCATGCTCCCATTGTTTCCTGGATCCTTCCTGCTCTGTAGTGAGCAACAAGTATAAAGAAGAGGAATAACAAAATTGAGGCTTACTTACCCTTTCAGTCCTCCATATGGGAGTTTGAGACTCCTTGACAGCTTGCTATCTACCCAAAATCCATTCCAGTGACCAACCTCTGTCACCACATAGTCTGCATCTGACTAACGTCAGTTCCATGTGATTGTCTTGACTACCGACACCAGTTTCCTGACCGACATCAGTATCTACCTGTCACCGATGTTAATTTTCTGACTGACATCGGTCTTACCCTACCCGACACCACCGGCTCTGGTCTGCACATGACCGACATCGGCACCTATGTGTTCGACGCCGGTTCCTCCTGATCGACGTCGGTACCTGTGTTCTCCTATGAGTGATAACTTTTTACCCACAAGCTCTCTTTGGATCAAAACCCTGTCCAAACTGCCCTACTCAGAGTTACTCAGCCTTCTCCACTAATCTATGTCCGTCATCTCCTCCATGAACACCAAGGCTTTCTAGTTCTTAAGTCTATCAAAGACATCTGACTTCCTCTTAACAACATGCATTTCCTTCTTGCTCATGTGACCAAGCCTACAAAGCCACATCTTTGCAACAAAAGAAGAATCAATAATATAAGTAGATAGATAAAGGATACCTACTTTCTTACCACCTGCTAATTCAAGTACATCCGCTGTGAGAGTTTTTGTGCATCTCTCATCACCCAACTTTCCTAAAGAAATTAGCCGCATCTTCAAGACTGGGACCTGCATGACCTCCTTCAACACCCATGTGTTGGCCGTCTGTAATTTTAGCTGCACTTCCCCTTTGCCAAAACTTTGACAAGGCACACCAGCCCCTAAATAAATCTTTCCAAAGTCTTAAAGGACCTTAACATGGAAAAATACTCTATTTTAGGCTGCATGGAAAGAGGCAACAGAATCTATAACACAAGATTCTACTTTATCCAAGGAACATACCAGAGCATCCTGTGCAACAACACCTGCAACATCTGCTTCTTCAGTTCTTTCATGTTGATCTTCTACCAACCAACAATATTTCTTTACCTACTCTTTCTTTCCATAACACTGTAATTGACTATTCTTGCTTTTGAATTCCTCCATACTTTCTTCTACCATTACTATACTCCCACTCAATCAAAAACCCTTGAAAGTGACCTGTAATCAAGCACAACCCTGCTCCCTACAACCTCGCTCTGATACCACTTTGTCAGGATTATGGAGCACACAATTGATTACCTTTGTATAAGCAACTAAATGCGGAATTTAACTAGAAGTAACAAGTAACTAGAAATTTTGAAATAACACAGAATATGAGAGACAATACCCAATTGTATTAATACTCTTCTAGAAAAGAAATTACAATGAAGAGATGCCACACTCTTCCACACCTTACAGGCTTCCCACACCAAGTGTACAGTAATTCACCTTCAAGAGTTCACTCTCTCAATCACGGTCCCAACACACAACTCAAACACAGAGTTGGTGTTCACCTCCAACCAGTCAGTATCACTACTCCCAGTACACCGAGTATACACACATACTCAATCGAGTACACAATGCACTCCAAGTAGATCTCCCATGAACTTACAACAACCTGCAAATCAAACTGATATTACTTACACATGTAGATCTCTCTACACCCTAAAGAACCCTTGTCCTTGCCTCACCAAGTCCTTATGATTCTCCAAACCAGTACCCCAGTGGATCTTTTACCAGATCTTGCTATCCTGCAGATCTACCTGATCATACACAATCGGCACCCCTGTGGAACTAGGAGGAGTTATCCTTGCTCTCTCACTCTAGCACGCTTTAAAATACAGCCCATGAGTCTATTATATAGATCCCATGCAAATAATAATTAGATCCACAGTTCCAAGACTAAAATTAGTCCTTAACATGCAAACAATCGGTTCGTTAACAAACTGTTCATGAAATCGACAGTTTTGGAACTACACAGGTGACCGACATCGATACCTATCTATCTGGAGATGACCGATGTCGGCTGATACCTGACCGATGTCAGTTGCTCTGCTCACTGGATATGACCGACGTCAGTTGATTAGATCGACATCGATTGCTCTGCAACTCAACAACCTCTCAGCAACCTCCCATTTGCATCCTGGTGAAGCTTTTAGCTCCACAACCTAACACCTCTCTAACTTTTCATGAGGATGGACTTTGACAAGGTTGACTAGGGGGTTGATCAGGAACTCTTGAATGTTGAGTTTGAGGCTCTTAGAGGGGAGACGATAGATAAGACTGATCCAAATGAGCTTGCTGATGTTCATAAGATATCAACACAATATCTACATTATAGATCATGCTTCTCATCATTGTTATATCCTCATTCCTATAAGATGACCAATATTCACCCTCATAAACTGACCATATGTTCTTGATAAAATTAAGATCGCTCCTTTCCTCTTGTAGAACATGGATAGGGATGACTAGAGAAAACTCCAAACCCCTACCAATCTCCCTTATCAACTCAACATAAATTGGGTTTGCTTGACTTCTGATAAAGATGTAATAGGATAAGCTTGGTCTTGACAAAGGGAATTATAAGACTAATTTGAATGCAAAGGAGACTAACCTAGGTCATATGCAAGGGTGGGAGGAGGACAAAGGCCATGATAGAGTTGATAGGCTACTTGAGGGCCACTTAAGGGGAACACAAATATTATTTACCTGATAAGTGTGATGTTGAGGTAAAGATAAAACATATTGATCAAAATATGGTTGATTATACATACCAGATTATGATGATTAGGCACTTAGTTAGGTTGATTAAACCAACTGATAGATGCTCAGAGTCACTATTGATGTTTGAACACTTGCCTCCAAAGTTTGATTGGATGAAGAGAACATCAAAACTCTTCACCAATGAATAATGTAGTAAGTCCCATCGAGCATTCCAAAAAATGTTATGACATTAATCTATACCCTCGGAGAGAGTTCTTTAGGCTACCTCTAACTAAGCCATAATATTATAACAACCCAAGGTTGTGGGTATCTTATAATAGGTTTGAACCTTTGGATAAGGTTGAATTCCTCTTGATGGATCACCTAAACTAAAGTTGTCATAGGAAAAAGGGTTAGAAAGGGGAAAAGGGCTCCTAAGAAGGCTAAAAGGTGATGTACAAAATAAATATGAGAAACTCCCATAAGATTGAACCCACACTAGATCTATAGAATAAAATGTTAGCTCACACAACCTCACAATCTAGCTCAGTGCATAAGTTTTTCATGGACTAGGTTCAGGCAGAACACTAATCTAGACTTGCAATAGCTGAAAACACCCTACAGGGGGTCAGAAAGGAGGACAATGGATGAGGAAGATTCTCCGTCACAATGCCATCATGCACAACTCACTAAACATTGATCCAATGCAAGAGATAGGTAAATAAAGTCTATTATTACATCAAGAGGTAGTTCTTACAAATGCTTGATAAGGTTTAACCTAATCAAGATGAGTATATTTTTACAATATCTTAAAAAGTCCCTTGCTCTTCAAGATTAAATAGTCCTTGTGAGAGTCTAAAATTAGAGAGAGAGAGTCCTTAAAAATGAGAAAGAATGGGGTGATATAGAGAAAGGGAGAAGAGAGAAGAGGGAACACGTTAACCAAGAATAATCAATGAGTTGCCACCAACTTTTGATCAAATTAGCACCAGTTCTCTATTGACAAGCAATCTATCTTTTATCCCAATAGCCTCTAAATCATTTCATTGATTGATCAACACACTAGAGGACAAGAGTTTGCCGAAGGTGATGAATCATGATCTTATTACAAAGAGAAACCCTTAGGCACCCTAAAAATCTATTAAATGCTCTAGTTACTTCCTCCAACCACCAAATCTCCATCTTGGGATTCTACACCATCTTCTACTTGGCTTGTTTATACGTAAAAAATCATTATGTCCATCAACTTGAATGAACCATGACTATGTCTGCTTTAGGCGGTTGAATGTTCCTGTTGTCAAGGCTATGACCATATTAGAAGATGAGACACTCCTTCATTAATCACATACCCATCCCTATCATAATATCTAAGCATAGATCTTTCTATAGATTGAAAACCAATCCATTTATTGGTTTTCTTATAGTTTCCCTATTAATGGAAATCCTATAGGCTACATAGCTTTGTTCTTGATCTCTATTAGGTCTAAATGGACCTATTCTACCTTTGAAACCTAAGGAAAATGAGAACTCATTATTACACAAATCTTATTTAAAGAGCAATGATCATAGTCACAAATCAATACTATGACCCTAGAAAATGGGCCCCCTAAGTTATACATCTTTGAACCAGAGGTTGATATTGTGCTTTAATGGCAATACAACTTCAACATTGACAATCCTGATTATATGACTATATATTATGCTTAAGGATGCTCAACTGAGCTCTATTGGTGATATATGCCCTTTGAAACATTACTCTTGGTTCAACCTAAACCATATTCTACCTTTGTTTGAAGTCCCTCGATTTCAAATTTTAACAACAACCATCAATCTTGATCTGGGCCTTCTCAAATTGTGCCATCTATTAGCTCTTCATTCATTTTTCAGGATCCTGTTGTCAACTCTTTGACTCCTTGACCTTGTGCACACCATATATCTCCCTTTGCATAGATTGAATGCATACCATTGATCTACTTGACAATTGTTTTGGTCATGACACTTGGAAACTTCTCATTCATCTTTGATATCCACTAACTTTTTGACTTCTTGCTTGCCATCAATCTTCAATACATGATCAAATACACTTTGTTGGATCTTCATGACCCATTAACATCACTGATCACTCGCTCCCCAATAGATTTTATTCTTATCTCCCAAGATTTGGACACTTTTTAGCCATGCATTCATCCTTGGAACATTTGAATTTAAATGGCTATTTGCCACAACTTTAACTTGACGTCCCCATGCACATCTTACTCTACAAGTCTAACTTTGAAGCTTTATATCTTGAGATAGAAAAGACATCAAGATATGAAATTTATAGAGAATGATTTAGGCATGAATAACTCCATGTCCATGTAATATTTTATCTTGAGAGGCTCTCCAAGTCTATATATCAAATATGTAACCAAACTAATATGTTTGTTTTTGCATGATGTGATGATGACAGCCTAGTTCTTCTATGCTTGTGCAAGAACACTCAAGACTCAAAATGAGTTTTTGAGACCTGTGAAACTTGATTTATGTCCATGACGGTCATGATTACCATGAGAACTTGATTTCTCAAATTTTGACAAACTAGACTTTAAGTTTACTTAAAGTGTTTCAAAAATTTTGCAAGTTGTATGTGATCTTTGGACCACTCATTCCATCCAGAACTCTATTCAGCTCATCCATGCAAGTAGAAGCTTTTTATGTAGGACAAAATTGGTCAACAATACCTTCACCACTAAACTTTAGTTGCTAATATTATTGAAATTTACATAAAAACATTAAATATACCTAAAAGTTTTATTCTCTAACCATTAGTGGAACCTCGAATGTCAGAATAGAAAGAAAAATCATGATGTTATGAAAAAAATGTAAGACAAACTAATGACCGCAAGATCTTCTAACAGTTTGATGAATCTATGATCAGAATGGCTCCACACTAGCAACTTGTGTTGGTCCACTAAAGCCATGACAAAAATGAGCCTGATAGGTGTCGATATTTATGTACTTAACTGACAACAATGTCATAATTTTGTGGGTGTTAGGGTTTACCACAAGGTTTAAGCACAAGAATTTTAATTAGACAAATTAATTAGAAGGAGAATCAATTTTACCCTATGAGAGAAAATTTATAGGAAGCTCTGTTGAAGCTACGAAGAGTTTGAAGGAGATCAAGAAGCTCTGTTAAATCCATTTTGCTCAGTCGACTCCAACCATGTTGAAAAGCAAGGGTAAATCTGTCACTCATCATTTCCAAGGTAGGATATGCCCCAATCTATGCTTAAAATTCAATTTTGGGGATAATTTTATTTTCATTTGGTTTCAAATTTTGCCATTTTTTATTTTTTCTTGGGTGAATTTATTGATCGATTAGCTTCTTATGGGCTTTTACAAGTATAAAATGGTGGGATTTGGAAAATATATGAAGATTTTTGAGGTTTTCTCTGAAGGAAGCCTTTCCTGGTTGATAATACCTATAGTAATATCATCTTGCACTAGTGAAGGTTTTCCTAAAAGAGGTAAATGCAGGGAAGGAAATTATGGTCACACAAGTGAAAGATGATAATATCACCGGTACTATCAATAAAGTTATTATTGTGGTTGCTTCTGCTTCTGTTGATGTGTCGATTAAGGATTTGACTCTTACTACTAGGAGATTCACAGGTTTGACTCATGCTATTGACAAGAAGTTCAAAGGTTTGACTCTTATTACGTTCACCAGAAAAACTCTATGATTAGAATCCCTAGAGGAGGAGAAGCACAAGAACCAGAAGAGAGATGGTAAAAACTAATTGCAATGCCACCGAGAATTTGAGGTTTGACCAACATTATTTTAATTACATATATATTTTTCATTTAAGGTTTTTGAAGGTCGGGTTGGTGTGTAACAAAATTTTGAGGCCTTTGATGTACTGATCAAGCTAATTAAAGAGCAGATCAGACAAAAGTTGAAGGTATTTTTGATAGATTATACTTTTGTAGAAGAGAGATATCTCATTTTTTGGAGGACAACATACACATTTAATTTGTATTGATTATAAAATTTTAACGGAAAATAATAAATATGACTTATGATGATTTTTGAATGAGAAATACATGTAGTTTACTTGATAGATTTTTATGCTTTTCTACTTTTCTAATTTTTTAAATGTAAGGGTGTCTTTATATATATTTTATCTAAATTAATATTATTAATTTATATAACTTTTTTTAATCGGTTACCCATTTCAAGTTGATGGATTGTTGTAGGGTGTAAGTTTTTTTTTTGTTGAGTTTGTAGCATTAACTTTCTTTATGTTTGGTAGTAATGTCACAATAGTAAGTGTACATATGGAGTTCGAAAATAATGTAGCAGGGGTTGGTATTATTAAGTTACAAATTTACAAGAAGTTTTACAGTGAACGTGCTTAAATTGCCTTTTTTGCTTCTGCAGGTGGATCTGATGGGTGGCTATTATGATGTTGGTGACCATGTCAAATTTGGCCCTCATATGGCTTTTACTATCATAATGATAGCATGGAGTGTGATAGAGTATGGAAATCAGATTGCTACAACAAGACAATTGGGATATACAATGAAGGCCATCAAATGGGGCACAAACTACTTTGTGAAAGCTCATTCTGAGCCTTTAAGGAGAGGCAAATGCTTGACACTAATTTAATGTCCCCTAGTTGGATCCCTTGTATAACTTATTCTATCATGACAATGTTTTTATCCAATATTTTGTGTACATGAATGCCTATAATTGCTTCTACATTCAATAGTTTCTATTATTTCAGTTGATCTCATGCAATAAAGTTTGTTTCTCAAACTCTTGGGTATACATTAATACCTATAAATAAGTTATATAATCTAACTTCGGGGAGTACATTACCTGTAATTATTTCTATGATCTTATAATTTATATTGTTTCAATTGATATTATGTAAAGAACTTTTTCTCTCTACTATTTGGGTGTAAATTAATCATTCTTAACTATTTCTAGAATCTATGGTTTTTGTTTTTCATGTTAAATATCTACATGCCAATTTTACCCTCAAATCATCTACATAAATTTCAATTTGTATGGGTAATAGAATTGAAATGCAGTGATCACTCATGTATTATAAAGTTCCAATTTGTACGGGCAATAGAATTGAAATGCAATGATCACTCATGCATTATAAATTTTTTAGATTGGAACAAAAAAATGCCTTTGTTATAACTTAGTTGTAGAAATTATGATGACATTGGATTGAAATTTGAGGGTCCCTACCAATGAGAATTTCAGGTTGGAGATGGAGACACAAATCACTACTATAGGTAGAGGCCAGATGACATGACAACTTCAAGGTAGGCATACAAGGTCAATACTACTAATCTTGGCTCTGATTCAGCAGGTGAAACTGTAAGCACAACAACATCATCTTCAATTGTATTTCAGAAATCAAATCCTACATTCTCCAATATGCTCCTCCAACTTGCCAAGTAGGGATCACCGAGATTTTTTTTATTTATAAAATTACATTTCATTGCTAAAAAAGAAACAATCTGACAAACTAAAACCCTATTTTTATTATTCTATATATGGTTGCTTGATTTTACTAATAAATACAAAGGAAAATATGATAAAGGCATCAACATTATTGGGAAGTACTACTCTTCAACAAGAGGCTATTGGGTAAGAACTTGAACGAATCCCTAAATTTTTGATTTAAGTTCATTTCATTCCTTGAGAAATGGGTCTACACTGAGAAATATTACTAAAATCTATTGTTATTGTTGATCAGGATGAGTTGCTTTGTGCTAACTCATGGATGTTATTAGGCCACAGGTGATGAATACTATCTCAAGTACATTGTTGATAGTGTTGAACCACTAAGAGGTGTTGGATGGCCAATGACATAATTTAATTGGGATGTCAAATATGGATGCCTACAAGTCTTGATAGCCAAGTTACTAAAACAAGTTTGTACAGCTCACCAGAAACTTGCTTGCATTGAGTACAATGTTTTGTATTTTTGTATGTTGTTTCTATTAGTACAATTCATCTAAAACTAATTATATATACTCACATCTAGTTGTGAATTGGGGGGTCTTGATGCAAGGTCAAAATGGGGAATACTATTCTAGTTTGCAAAAGTATCAATCCAAGGCCGAGTTCTTCCTCTATGTTTCCCTCCAAAACATCCCACTTGGTTCTAATGTTAATCATAGCCCTGGTAAATTGCATATAAGATATACTTAGTTTCCTTATGTGTATAGGGAGGATAACTGGCATACAAATGGAATAGTCTCATAATGTTAGGCAAATATGTAAATAGCATAGTAAAGTAACAAAATTGTTCCATCCTTTTCGTATTGTATTACTCCACTACCTCTTTTCTATACTTTGTAATAATATTTTGTGTAATAATATTATGTTATTGTATAATGACCTTTACCAATATTTGACTTGCTTTTTATTAATGAATTTGCGATAGGTTTAGTAATTCATGCAATGGTCTTGTAAGAGCAACAACTAATATTGTAGATGGGCCAGTTACAACCAACCTAACAATAATATTATATTATATTATATTTTAGTAAATATTAAATTATGTTATATTTTAGAATTTGAACATAGTAACATATGATATAGCCCACAGAGTAGCAGAGAATGCGTTCAAGACTCGATTATAGTTTTGGATGCATTCATGACTCGTAGATATAGAAATACAAATAATATTTTACATGCATGTATGCTAACTAAGATATGATAACAACAACGTTGTCAACTAGCCAATGCAAGAGTTTGGTTATAGTTTGTTGAAGTGTTGAATGATATTGAAGTTAAAGTTGCAAAGGCATTGTTTGGCTTACAACCTGCCTTCTAATGTGGCCTCTATTGCTTTTACACAAAGATGTTGTCATTCATAATATTCTATCTAAACTTTAATTTAATTTTATTTTCTTTTAAATGTTATATATTCTACAGAGTTTTATTTACTTGTAGTTATATACTATTTGCTTACTTTCCACAATTTATTTAACTTCGCAATTCAATTGTGATTATGGTTGTTCTTATTACATATAAATCAATACATAATAAAAATGACATCACCTAACTCTCAGTCTACTCCCAAATAATTGGTATCAACTTCATAGTTTTTTAAAACTAATTTTTAATTATTTTTTGGTTTACATATACATATTCATGGTTTTTTAAAACTAATTTTTAATTGATTTTTGGTTTACATGTACATACTTATTCTCAAATATAACATAATAATAAACTGCTCCTGAATGTAGAATCTACCTGTAAATAATTTTACACCAATAACCCTTATTTTATATGTAGAATCTAATTTTATTTTATATATATATAAACCCAAATTTTTCTATTATTTTATTTTATATGCATTTTTTTTAATAATTTGATTACAATACAATTATACATAAAAAAGTGTTTAACCCGAGGCAACTTGGTGGTAGGCCCCCGGCCTTACCATTGCACCCAGACACTTTTATTTAGCCACGCGCCTCGAATGATACCTAAAACATCCTTTTCTCCGGCATGAATCGCCCTTCTCTGCTGCATGTGGTAATTCACAAATAATTAACCTTTTATTGTTTTTTCTTGTCATATCTAAAGCTTGAAATCTGCGCAATAGCTTCCCAGTGGCATTGAATGGCCAAGATTTTTTTTTCCCGAGCTCAAACATTGCGTGTTAACATTCACATCTATATACCTGTGCTATATTTGTGCTTTGCCGATTTACCGACAGATGGCTATGATCAATTCGGGAGAGATCAACGGATTTCATTGATTTAAGATATCATGCATCTACTTAGCCTCCTTGCGTCAAAATGGTGTGGTAAAAGCTCAATCTTTATTCTCTGCGGATTAAAATATATTGTGGATTCATGAATTTTAAAGAATCCAAGCCCTTCTCCCCCAAATTGCCAATCAACAACTCAAATTCGTGTCAACCTCCTGTCCCTCTTCGCCATGTGCTATACTCCTCTCTTCGTCATGTCTTGCGTAGCCCATTACCAGTTGGCCGTATTTTCGTATGTAGTGACTCCTCTCCTTGTGCATCGCATCTTTTATATATTTCCCCACAGCCTTCTCCTCATAGTTTTTGGGAAACTGTATTCCTCTTAGCGTTTAGGGGTAGAAGAAATTGTGTGCACAGGCTAAATATTAAAGACATTTCAAAAGGTGGTATTTTCAAGAATGTCACTTACAACTCATTTCGACCTTGAAGGCATTTGCAGCCCTTCAGAGCAGGAAACCCAGATCCAGGGACTGAAGCAAACAATGCCAAGAATTATCAGTGTTGAATTAAATATCGAAAGAAAACGGGTTACATTCAAGCATGACTCAAGTACAACGGTTACCCAGATAGGTATATGCTTTCAATAGCTTATCCTGTATATTTTCCTGTTTTGTTTTTCCTTTCTTGGATCAGGGTTTTGTTTTAATAGAAATGGTGGCATCCCAAAACTAGTTTGGCGTTTTCAGGTCAAGGGAATTAGGTAAGTAAGTTTGTTTTTTCCATTCAATTGTGTTCTAACAGTATCAATGATTGTGTTCTACAGAAAATGCCTTGAAAAAACTGGATTTGCAGCCCACTGTCAGAGTCAAAGTTGTGGGAAATTGATGATGGATGGTAAGCCAGTTATTCCAGTTTATTTCATTACTCTTCCTATTCTTTGGACATTAATGCATAATAACTTTTGAGCCAAGGTAGCAAGGATACAGGTCGGGAAAAGAACTGCCATCCTATGAAGTGAAACCTTAATCCTCCCTCCTTTGTTTTTGTTTAACTATTTTTCGCTCAAGTCATCGGTTTCTATTTAATTATTATCTTATAAATCCCTTGGTTTAGTGAATATTTTATGAATTTCCCTGTTTTTATTTAATACCCCTCTCCAGTCCAGTAATCTATACCCTCCGTACCTGTCATAAGTCCCAATCCTGGAATCCAGTCTTGAGTCAAAAGGCCTGAACCTGAATCCAGTCATGAGAAGCATACCCCTGTACCAGTCTAGTAATCCTTTCCCCCAAATCCAGTCAAGTAACCCACACACCCCTCTCCAGTCCAGGAACCCATACCCCCTCTTCAGTCATAAGGGGCATACCCCTGAGCCTGAGTCATGAGTTCCAATCCCCCTCTCCAATCACGAGGGGCATACCCACTGGAATACAGTCTGGAGTCCAAAGGTCTGAACCTGAATCCAGTCATGAGAAGCATACCCCCTTACCAATCCAGTAATCCTTACCCCTGAATCCAGTCAAGTAACCCATACCCCTCTCTCCAGTCTAGGTACCCAATCCCCCTCTCCAGTCATGAGGGGCATACCCCTGAACCCGAATCATGAGTCCCAATCCCCCTCGCCAGTCACAAGGGGCATACCCTTGAACCCGAATCATGAGTCCCAATCCCCCTCGCCAGTCACAAGGGGCATACCCACTGATCTGTTTCTGATTGTTGATTATTCAAATTTGAAAGGCTAGTCCAAAATTTCAATGTGGATGGCATATATTTGTGCAGCCCTTCCATGCTGAAAAGTTGCATAAATATTTACAGTTCACATGACAAGAGTAAATGTACACACTTCATAAAAATCCAGATCATTTGTGAATTTAAGTGGTAATCTTTCAGTATTATTAGCAAAGGTTTTTGCAAGCCCTCCTTCAGAACCCACAACAAGCAAATCCAAAATATGAATCTTATTTCGTTATTTGTGGAAGACTGGCAGAACTTTTAATGCTGGCATTACTTTCAATCTTCTGAAAGAAAATCGACCCTTCATGCTGAAGGAAGGCCTGGGTCATGAGATTTGGATCTTAGGCAGATATTAAAAGTGGTCTTAAGGAAAAAACTAAAGAGTAAATTACAAATGTGGCTCTATAATGAATATTGTAAATAAGTTATGTGATGCAAGTTTACACTGCAAAGAGTATGTGGGGCATTCAGAGAAACTTAAGGATCATGTTTACTTGTTTCAATTTGAAAGGTTACGCTGCTTATTTTAAGGAAAACCCTTCTGTTGATGTGTGTTTCTAGGTTGCAGTGTGTAATATCTATGAAGTAAATAGATCAGGGACCTGCAAGGTTTCCAACAATTTTATGCTTAAAAAATTGGAGCCTTACCAATAAGCAAGGTTGTTTTACAGTTTTATGGGTAGAGACTTTCCTCTTAGCAACCACCAATTCTTATATTTACTCAGTAACCCACCATAAATAGGGTAGATAGGAAAAGATCTAAAAGTTGTATTTTGTTTCCCACATTTTATAAGCAAAAACACAGAGCAGAGACCTCCTAGAGTAGAAGAGTAGTATAAAGGTAAAGGTGGAGGTAGTGTTTTAGGTCACCGCCAAGCATGACACCAATTAGGTGTATGAAAACCCCCTTGTGGAAGCTAAATAGACCCTTCCATGGAACCGTAAATTTAGTATTGAACACGTACCAAGTGGATTCCCAATCAACCTCTGACAAATCCTTCTAACAATAAAAAGACTGCCGATAAGCCTCCTTGCTTTTAAGGACAAACTCCCAAGTTCCCAACTTTTTCCCACCAAAAAAAAAAGAACTTAGTCATATTGATGCAAATGCAAGTTGCAAACAGAACTGCTGAAAAACTAATACATCTTTTGTTCCCTTTTTGAAAACTTTGCTCATAGCTACATCCCTAGTTGGTGAAGCGACATCAAATTGAGTCCAACCCATGCTTGGGCCATCCCACATGAGAATCCTGCCATCACTGACTTGTATAAGGGCCTCTGTCATCATCATCAAATGGACCAACTGCATCATCAACCACAGCTGCAATTGCTGAATTCTTCAGCCTGTTGTCTACATCTGTAACTCTGGGTTGGGTCGAAAGTCGGTGAAGTTGGATTGGTTTGAATGATTAATTTGGATGTTATGATAGAAGGCTAATTCCTAATGGGTCTGTTCCTATGAAAAGGGCCACTAATGCAATCACTACAGAAGGTAGAGAAGTCATATTAGCTGTAGGCATTTTTATGAAGTTGGATTATTTCACTTTCCCTTTCAATTGTTTTCATGGGCAATGGTTTAAAAAGAGATGAGATTGGTTGCTGTTGTCGCTAATGGCTCTATACACAGGCATAGTAATTGAATTCAGTTTAATTTATATCTTAATGCCCAATGATGGCTAATGGGATTGCAAATGTTTATAAGCACAGGGCATTGTAACTTACTGAGGCTGCCAAGTTACCCATTGCTCAATGCCAACGCCAAATTCCAATTCCAATGCCAATGCTGCAAAATGCAATTATATATTTCCTACTGTTTTATATAGTACAAACTTTTACATATCTGTCTGATTCTAAATCTGAATGGAAGATTTTGGACATTGTGGAGGCTATATACTGTTCGGACCTTCATAGTTTGTGGTATATTAATTATTTCGTACTACTTGTGCAGGATCGATCCTCTCATGTGGCGCCGGTATTACTTATAAAATAAGACAGGCGGATTACATACAAAATAGCCTATTCTGTAATTTTGATTTTTAGTGAGTGAAATTCTGTGGAGGTTTTTGGAAAATCTGTGTGACAATGGTCTTAATGTGATCGTTTATACATCAATATTAACGTTATCTATATAAAGAGCTCGAATCTACTGTTCTAATACATAAATAAATCATATATATATTTACTTTCTTTATATAGATCCAGAAATCTGTTCCCCCGAAAAAAAAAAAAAAAAATGTCTCACAATTTTTCCAAAAACCTCAACGCTGAAAGCATTAAATCTGTTATGTGTAATTTTTCCTTTTTTGTTATCGCAATGTCAAAGATCACAGAATCTGGGTTTGTATTAGTGACAGCAAGATTTGATATAGTAACGTGATGATTGCTAGTTCTGTAATTGATTATATTGTAACATGTATAATGCGTTAGACCTTGAAACCTTAGTTATAAATAGTTAAGACAATATATATTAAAACGGGTAAAATTTTTGAAATCTAATATAATATTATAGCATTTTAATTTGTTGTCCAAAATTAAAATACACGGCTACTGAAACCTTTCCCTATATTGATTAAAAAAAGATAAGGAACACATTAAACAATGGTATTGCAGACAAAGGTGAAAGACCCAAAAGGTTTCCTTTCCACTACACATTAATCAATGGTATTGCAAACAAAAGTAAAGGACCCGACAGATTTCCTTCCCACTCCTTGAAGAGAAAGGTCTTCATCAAGTGATAGAGAATCCCAACCATAAGTATGTTGAGTATCTTCAATAACTTCTTAGTGCTTAATTTCAGGGTCCTAACTGAAAAATGAAATGACGAGACCCAGCGGCAATAACTTGTCCTTCCTATCTTTGAAGTGATGAAATGAAAATGAAATGAAATGAGTTTTAATGACGTCCACGAGACCAAATAGTCTATGGGACCAAGTGTCAAGATCATTAGAGATTCTTCATATTCTTTGCGAAGTCATCTCGCTTCCTATGAATCTTTACCAACAGCCAGGTTGTGTTGTGTAGCCTTTCCTCCTCAAATAATTCACTAAAAGTGCGCACATTCACACTTTTATCCTGCTGCATACGAATATCCTTGTACGCATCACACTCCCTAATGAAGTGTCGTTCAATTTCAACCACTCTATCATTGCAAAAAATGCAAGTTCTATCTTCCCATCTTTCCTTGGCAACCGTCCATCTTCCCGTTTCACACCTAAGATGGTGTGAACCGGTCCTCAATTGTGCCGTTAGGATCCTAGCATTACCTTTAAGTTCAACACTTAGATATGCTTTATCCCCGTGCTCCCAAGTGGAATTAAACTCTTTGATATAATGCATTTTTTTACATCCAGTGTGATTTATTCACATGGCAGTCCTGAATTTTTCTAATACAAACTTTTTTATTTTTTCTTTGGAATTAAGGCACTTATGTAACTTAATGTTCCATTTACCCAGCCACCAATTAAATAAAAGATTTGTCTTCTTCTTCAAACCACGAGTGCTTTGGACTCGGATCCACTTTTACTTTTTCCCTTTCTATGTCATGATTGAACACGTACCTATCGTAATACCTTGTGACCTAAGTACTTATTGAAATTAAATTCTCATTTCGTACAGTTTCTGACGTGGAGATTCTGCAACATGTATTGATTCAGACAATTTAGTTTACAGTTATTTCATACCCTACTTAAATTAGGATGTTTAATGTTGGTCTGAATGTGTTGGGTTTCATTAATACAATATTATTAATCTCTTCATTGGCCCCACCTTATCAATGTCATAAACAATCTATTCTTGGAAAGGTCCTTTATTTCGGCGCCGTAAACAAACCGTCGACACGCGAAGGCAGGCCAATCAATGCAGAATGACGCTCACGAATCGTGGTGGAGAATTTAAGAAACAAATTTTATATTTTCATGCCTTACTAACAGCTTCACTTTTTAAGAAACGTTTTTGAAATATTTATCATTTATTTTATTTTGTGTGCTTTCCAAATTATTTTTTATTTATTTTATTCTCTTATTGAAAAAAAAAGTTAGACTTTGATCGGTAGTGTTACAAAATTAAACACGGTCTAAGTTAGTTGTATTATAACAATTAATTTTAATGATAAAATATAAGTTGAATTGTTTTTTTTAAATCATATTCTCTTTTATAAATAAATAAAGTATTTAAATGATATTAAAAATAAAAGAAGAAAAAAACTATTTTTAAAAATTCTTTCGTTACATTTAAGTCATTGTGTTACTCTTTTTTTAACTTGATGTAAGTCATTGCATTAATCTTTTTTAACTTGATGATAAATTTTGTGGGCATCTTAAAGTTATGTGGTAAAGTTATTAATGTGTTAATTTTTATTGGGGGTTTAGAATTGCCTTGATGTTGTCTTCTATGATCATCAATTAAATTATGAAAATATATGAAACAAATATTAGTAAAAATATCTTAAATATATTTATTTAAAAAATGTGGATAGATATCAATTTCAAAGTATTTATCTTGGATTTGTGACATATCACATTGATTAATGTTTTTATTATTTTCTTTATGAATTTTCCACGAGATAGATAGTCTCAATTTAGCTACACCAATATGTCATGGTAGAAAAAGTATTTTTGAAAAAAATAAATATGATCCAAACTCTATAGTAAACCGACAATATTATGATTTTTTTATTAACTTCTCCAAACAAAAAGAAAAAAGCTTCCATATAACAGTTATATAAACATCAAATTTAAGGTTCAAGCCACCCTATAACAAACCCAATAAGTAGTTGTAGCTCACAAAAAAATTTGTTTTAAGACTTCTGATAAATTGTGGGGTTATCATTTTATGTAACCTATAACCTTTAGACCATTTTCATGTCAAACATCCGATCCCTCTTCACCATCTTTTATAATAATTTTTTTGTCACGTGTCGTGCCTAATCTATGAACAATTGGTTATATTTTCATATGTTGTTCCCTTGTGCATGAGCTTTCCTATATATCTCTCTCCCCACAACACTTCTCTTCTTAGAATTTTTGGAAGTGATATTTGTTTCATGGGTAGAAAAATTATATGCATAAGCCAAACATAAAATATATTTCAAAAAGTGGTATTATCAAGAATATTATAATAATGTTACACACAACTTGTTTCAATCTTGAGGGAATTTACAACCCTTCAAAGCAGGAAACACATATCTTGATGTTGAAGCAAACCCTACCAAGAATTATCAATGTTGAATTATGCAATAACTACTACTTTTTTCTCTAGACTGAAATACTTGTAGATGGATAAAAGATTTAGGAAGGTGGTGTTAGTTTATCTTTTGAACTTGATAAATAGAAATATGTGCAAGGAAACTTATAAGACTATTGCTTTATTTTTTTAATCTTGCATTTAGTTGGATTGATGAACATGTTGTTGGTTCCCCTAGTTATATCATGCCCCGAGGTAATTATGGATAGATGATATCAAGATCTATGGCGTATGATAATCTATTTTGCTAAACATATTATTGGTTCCCTTTTAATTGAACTCCTCAATAATTTTCACATAACGATAGGCTCCACCCATTATATTTACTTTAAACAACTTTAATTTAGACTGAATAGATTATCATAGGCCAATGTGTTACTTGAGCATTCAATGTTGTTCTAACTCAAAAGAGTCTAGTTTTGTATAGAGGATATAGAAAGTGTTAATGTAAGCTTGAATTGATTGGCCATTTCCTTTTCTCAATTATGACCATTGCATGTAGTAATCATCAGAGAAATCTTGAAGATGACATTCACCCTTGAATGCTTCTAGGAATTTATCCCAAGTTGATTCGTGTTCATGTTCTAGCTAGTATATCTCTAAAAAGTAATGTTTTTGCCACCACTTCTTGACAAGTGAAGAGACTTTCAGTAGTGCAATCTTAATCTTTTCATCATCAAAAAAGTCTTTCATGGAGAAATAGGATTCTAACTAATCTAACCAATTATCTACTACATCTGCATTAATTTTCCCCTCACACAAAATGTAGAAGTGAATATGGATCTTTTGGATTAGCATGTAGGTGTTTAACCCAATAAAGTGGTAGTTGCCATTAGCATGGATCCATATTAGCAAAAACTGTAAATTGTGGTTGGATCTAGTGACATAGATGCTCTTGGTGTACTGTAGACCAAAGAAGTGTATCCACAATTATCACAGACCATGAAAATGGTTTAAACTTTAGCACAAGAGCCATTGTTGGTATATCCTCCTAGATTAACTTCTTAATTTTTTTGGGGAATAACATAAATATTTATGAGGTTCATTTTGATGCAAGCATGGATCCATATGGACTCCAAATTAATCAAATGGAAATCGTGACATGGAATAATACAATAAGTAAACAAGGTATAAAAATTAAAAGATTAAACTCACCTATAATTACATTTATATTTTAAGATTCCCTTGACATTGGTGGAATCCTCACATTACCTACCCTTGAGTCCAAACATAACTTATCATTATGCAAATATTGTATAGTATGAATTGATTGTATAGATAGAACCAAAAAATAAAAATAAAAACTTTTAAATTAAATAAACTTTGACACTTATGCTTAATTAACCTGCATCGTTAAACATTTTGTGCTCATCTATTTCCTTCAAAAGATAAATTAGTTTTATATGTAATAAAATTTGAATCTCTTAACATGACTGAAGGCATTATGTGCATGTAATTTATTTTTAGAAATGGAACAACCCAAACACAATTATAGAAATAAAATGCAACGTGATAGCTTGGAAAAAAAAAAGTAGTTTGTTTACCACCTTTGTCTCGAGTTGGTCGAATGACAAACTCCAACACTGAGACATCCTTGTTAAAATGAAGAGCATACGACTCCTAAGAGATTCAATAAACATACACTATCAATATAAAAAATTGAATTGAATACAAATTAGAGACATAGTTTTACACTTCATAGCTCTCTTGTAGTTTGTGGGTAAATATTAATCTTGAGATTGTGCACCCTATGAATCATTCCATTTATTAAAACAAATGCATATTTCAAGTGAGTAACAATAAGTGTTTTAAAATTAACAAGGTAAAAATTTCATTTGTTAATACAAAGGATAATCGTATGTAATGGGAAGTTATTGCCTTTGAAACCATGACAGCCACCTCCAAATTGGCTTGAGGACTTCTAAAAACTTTGATTAGGTAAATTAGGATGCATGCATGGAGCTACATGGACTCAAAATATTTAAATGGAAGATGTGGCATGAATTAATACAAGAAGTAAAGAAGGTAGCAACACTAAAAGATTTGTTTAACCCTAAAATGAAATATGTTGTTGGGTGTTCTCACTTTAAGCTTAGGGTTAAGAATATAGAAATGCAATGGCACAAGGATGATAATCAAATCTATAACAAGTCAATTAAATGATAAATTCATATATAAGCATACACTAAATTTACTATGCTGAGATAGTTTAAATATGGAAAGTACAACTAGGCTAGATATAGAATGGAAAAGAAGGGAAGTACTTAGCTTGTTTTAATGCTAATATAATTTTAGATATAGAATGGGGTGAAATCAAGTGGTAAGATAGTTCTATAATAGTTGTCAAATTTTATATATGGTGCCTTTGGCTATCTAGTAGTTGCATCAGCCTTGAATGGTTACATCAATGCTACTCTCTGAGTCTGATGATAGTGTCCTATACAAAATATCTGGTGAAATAAGATGCAACCACTTGGATGCTTCTAAGTTTGGCTTCGTATTTACTTTGGTGCACTCAGATCTGGGTCATTGACAATTACTCATTATGAAATGGCAAAACCCTAGATTTTCATCCTCAATGTGATTTTGGTAAAAAAATGGGTTAATGGGCGCAAAGTGTCTAGTTGACCCCAATGACTCCATTTTCAAAGGGTGTTGCCTACATAGCCAATACTTCAAAGAGGGCCTAAGACTGATGTCATTATCCCTTACATGTTGGCTTGTGTGTGAAACATGCAATGTGTGTAAAGCAAGTACAATAATGACCTAGCTTATAACTTGGACAATCATGCTCTTAAGTTGCTCCTTTAGTACTTCAGACCTGTAGATGTGTTTTACCTATGACTGACATGGAAATAGGTAAGTTTTGATCAATTAAATGCATGATAGAGTGATTTTTGATAAGTGCTTTGGTCTCTTTGATCTTTTCTAGGTTTTCTTAGGTGAGTCAATGAATGAGGGTTGATATTATATTTATACCAATCCTATTAGGAAATAACTAGCATTAACGCACTTAGGTCGACCACTAAAATACATTTTATTTGTAAATTAAATGACTTTATGACACTAGACACTTGCATCAAGGCAGGATAATAATGTCGATGCTATTATTTGTATCAGATGTTAGTGTCTAGAGAGTAGCAAAACTTGTACAGACTCAAAACTTGTAGAAGTGTAAGATAAATATATTTTAAGAATTTTGGGCAAGACATAATGTTTGTGTCATTAATATAATATTTTTAAGACTAACTGATAGGCCAAGGGGCACAAGATAGAGTAGATGTGAGGATTATAAAAGTAAGGAGAGTGTAGAACTAAGAGGAATAACCAAGTTTTGAGTTTTTCAAGTGTACAAGATTGAGGTGTTACATAATCATAAAATATCATCTACATTCCCCCCTTCAATATAGTAATGAAATTACTAGTTTAAAAAAAAGGAATAAGTATCTGGGTGTGTATACACACCTTGTCTTTGCTTGAGTTGAATTTGAGTGCTTTGTTCATGGCTGACCTACAACCAAGAGCATGTTACAGTTTAAAATTAATGCATATAATCTGGGTTAATATTACTTGAAATAGATTTAAATTAAAAGAGCAAGGTTTAGGAGTACACCCATGTGTCGATGTAACTACCTTGCTTATTAGCAAGTTGTTTTGCAAAAGATGTATAGTTATAAGGCTCTAAAATAGAGATTAGGATAAATATAAATAAATCTTCAAAGTGCATATATCCAAGGGAGAGATAAAGAGAGAGAGAGAGAGGAACATGCCCCAAACTTTGAAGCAAAAGTGAGTTACCACCTGATAGTTAGATTAGCTCAACCATGCAACCCAATGATACATATAACATGGTGAGGTTAGATAATCAAGTCCAACCTAAAAACTTGGAAAGATTGAGTTATTTGGTCACCTCAACCGTGCCAAAAATTAAACCAACAACTGTAGTAGATTGACTCAATATGGTTCATAAAAATGCATAGGGTATCAATACATGCAATGGTTTTAAAATCTAAAACTAATTTAGATTTTATAATATTAGGCACATATTACATAGCATATGCACCTTAAATATGTCTCATGATGAAACTATGTATAAAAATGGTAACAATGTATAGAATTATGTCACAACTATAAATTTGAATCATATAATTGTGTGCTTTGGCTAATTCAAATAACTGTGGAGGTGTGGAGGGCATGCTTCCAAAACATGCCCTAACTATATATGGAGAAGTCTAAAAACTAATATAAGTACCAATGTGGAGGACATGTTTCCAAAACATGTCCCCATTGTAAACTAGAGATGTTGAATACTGAATAGGTGTGAAGAACATGCTTCTAAAGCATGCCCCCACTAAATCTAAGAACTGATGAATGTGTAGGATCTATGTTTGTTACATCTTGATTCCTCGTTAAACAAACTATTTGATTATCCATACATATTTATAGTTGATAAATTTGATTTGGTTATTTTTAACTAAAATTTGATATATATATATATATATATATATATGGGACAATAGGATATTGCTTAGGTTACATGATTACATTGATATGAGTTAGCTATAGTGTATATGGTTATATTATAAACATGCTGATTTTTTATTTTATCTATATTTTTATTATGAATGTATATCATGTTGATATGGTCTAACTACCTACTTGCTATGAGGTTGATGCAGGAGAACCCATCCCTCAAAGTGTGACAAATGGAGACCATCATCAGAGAGGATGATGTAGATGAAGATGTTGGAGGATGGCAGAGAAACTGGCTAGAACCTTACACACACTACATTAGTTAACACATGTTAAAATGCATAATAAAATGGGTAACATAGTGTGTTTATTAATGCTTGCCTTAAATAGTTGTTGGCTTATGATTTGCTAGCATAGTTAAATGGTTTTGTAAAATTTATCTTGCGTGATTGCGTGTGTGACCATTAAATGCTTTTGGAAATGTGATTTTCATAATTAAATTTAAATTTAGATTTAGTGACTGAATTATCATTAAATTGTCATGATATTGAAAAGCTAATATAATTAGCAAAATTATGGAATATTGTAATTAGAAATAAAATAAGGAATATAAAACAAATACCAAGAATAAAACAAAAGGGGGAAGAAATCTTAAAATACATCAAAAAAAGAGAAAAGATCAGCTTTAAAGAAAGGAAATCAAGATTTAAAAATAAAATAAAATAAAAACAAATTGGAAAACAAATTTTCATGGAAAAGGAAAAATCTATAAAACAAAACTACCCCCCCTTTTCAAAAGGAATAAGAAAGAATTTATAGATACATGATAAGGATAGTTCATTGAGGAAGAAACAATGCAATGCATAGAGAAAAAAGGAGGAGAGGCACGACATATAAGTAATAAGGAAGGAGGATTTAATTGGTTCTTACCATCCCATTTAGAACCTTATACCAGGTAGGTGGTGCCTTAAATTATGTACTCTACTTAGAAATTGTATCTATAGACTAGTAAGTGTATAAAATCTATAGTGAAGTCGTAAATTTTAGTGGTATGAGTATATACAATGAATTATATATGTATGAATTAGCTATATATGTAGTTATGTATTAAAACAATGATATGTGTAAGAAAGAGTTGAGTTTATTATTAAGCGATCCATGAAAATATGAAACCTAAGAATAAGTTAAATTATAAAAAGTATATGGTATATTACAATATACGATAGGCATAAAGACATTTGAGTAACTCTAAATTCAACGATTTCCCTTTTATTATACAAGTCATTTAGCAATAAAGTTGTATCAAACTAGACTTTAGTGTTCTTAGTTTATATCATTATATAGATAAGTACTTATATATAAGATAAGTATATTTATTAGAAGATCACATAAGAGCAATGTTATACGTCACTGACTATTATATCACCAGTAGAGAAATATCTATAGTTAGAAAATAACGTTGAGAATAATATTTGGGATATACCTATAACATATGCCTATTTATTAGAAGATCCTTAGGTGATATTATATTGTATTTGATATAACTAGTAAACAATGATCTTACATCGTGATAATCATTACCTATGGAGATGTTACATTGCTATATGCTAATAGTTATAGTAGATAATCATATATTACTATATTAGATAGTTGATAGTGGTTATATGTTCATAGTTTATAGTAGATAATCATATATACATGATGATCACTATTTGTGGATTATATATTGATAGAAATATATGTTATTGTAATCATTGTATATGTCATTATTATACTTCATTAGATTATTATGATTGGTTATGTAAGATTTATTCCCCATATATTGCCGAAGAATAAGTCATTGACTTTAGAAATCTTCCATGGTATATCAACAAGATCAATCAAATAGATAATTAGTATATTAATCACTGTATATGTCATTATTAGCGTTACAATTACTATTATCCTTCCATGGTATTACTATTATTATTATTATGTTTTGTATCACTATATTAAAATATAATGGATATCTTTATATTTAAGTATTAGAACATATCCATTATAGAGATATCACTGTATTACTAGTATTCACATCAACCATATAAGCTATGAATACCAATAGGGATTATAGTTGAATATAATGTGATTTAGTTGTTTTAGATATGTAAAAATCATTGAGTATTTATTATGGGTTATTATGGTGATAGTAGTTGTGCCTAATATGAATAAAATGGTAAAAGTTTCATGTTTATGTATTTAATAACCACTAGCTAATATATATTATTGATTATTGGTTATTAATAAATCAACATTTTATAAATTGGGTTATTAATTTGTATATTGATTATCAATATGAATAAATGGGTAGGCACTATGTATATGACTATAGCTGACTTAGAATATTGGTAATAAGACTATTAATAAACTAGGAATATGAATATTGATAATATTTTCAATATATAAACTAGAATATTTCATGTTTTAGTAATCTAGTTATTTCTAAAATGTAAGAAGTCATGTAACATAGCTTATTTATGTGGTTAAACTTTAAAAACCATTGATGTTACATGTGTAAATATTATGAGGCTAACATATGGTTGCCCTCTGTTCGTTTATGCCTACATTAGCTAAATCAAATAATAATAGTATAACATAGCTAATGTTCATGAGATAACTAATGCATGGTCATATCCTTATATGTAAAATTACTTTGGGAATATGGTGTTGTAATGGATCACAGATATATTGAGATATACATAATTATATGAGTTTTTAAATAATGTATAGTTAACATATTTCATGAAGCCTTGCCTATTTGGATCTAACTGGAATCAGATTTAACATCATTAAATCCTAAAATATTCTAAGTCTTATTGGAATTCCATAACTTAATGGTTCCAATGGAAACATGAATCTTAATATAGAGCTAGTCCTAAAACAATGGAGAGAGATGTATATATAGTTTAGCCATGGAAATATGATCATAGCCAAAGTTATTAATCAATTTTATATTAAAGTTTGTTCAGTATGATGTTATACCCAAGGGGTATATATTCTAAGTCAAGTTGAGATATCCATAAGAGTGTTTGATGCCAATTTGACTTGAAAAAAGTAGATTATGTATAGAGGCAATCTACTGATATTAGTATCCGATATGTTAACCAAAATGTATGACTATAATGGTTGATGTGATCATATTAAGTCAATGGTCAGAATTATAATTACTATTGAAATTTACAAACCATATTTATATTTTGGTAAGTAATTTTATGTGAAACTTTGTAAGAATACAATTAGTATGTATGAGGGTAATCACATGAAAATGTATCTATACGTGGACTTAGATATTCATATAATTACATAACTTTTATAGGTGCATTGGGTCATATGACTATATATATAGTTAATGGATTGTTAAACAAGTTATAAGGTTATGTAGGACATGAAATTATAACCATATGAAAACCGTCACCTAGAAGAGTAATAAATTGTTGAATTATGTTCATACAGGGTATAACTTGGTTATGTGTTATCTGACTCTTTGGAAAAGCTATGATTGACTATTAGTTTATATATATCCAACATTAAATACTTATGTGTGGTACATATTATGAGAGTGTTAATATGTACCAATGTTTAGACATATATAGCATATAATAGTGCATCATGATGTGTATCTATAAATTATATTTATTATGATTTGCTAGTATGCAACTTAAACATAAGATATACTTGGTTGGTATAAACTGTACTTGCTTTTTTATTATTTAAGATTGTGAACTTTTGATTCTTGAGACTTGTGAGACTAATTATTCATGATTGAATAGTGTGCTCATGTACTATGATCTATGATATTATGAGATGTCATAAAGCACTACAATATAAATGTATGTTATACTTTGGTGGTGCATACTATAATTGTTATAACTAAACTCACACCTATGTTTGATTGATTAAATGTATGTGTGTTCATTATTGTGAATATCATGTTTTATGACAGTTAGTAGGACTTTATGTATGTGTGCATACAACCCCTAAGATTATAATGAATTTTAGGATATAGTATTATGTGTTCCATGGAAAATATGACTTGATTTATTATATCTAGTTGCTTGACTATAAGCTTATGTTTCCATGTATTTATGATTACTTTATATGATTATTTGTGAAAATAATAGTAGTTATGTCTTAAATCACTAGACTATGATAATATGGGTTATCATAGGGTGTAGTATGTTTGAAAATAAATTATGGTAATCATAATATGTAGTTAAATGTGTGTTTTATCTAGGTGGTATAAACTATAGTCATTATTTCTAGTATGATATAAATAATATTGTAATATTCATTCATACATTTGATGAAATAAATGTATGCTTAATTAATACTTTGTTTAGCATGCTATATGATATGATTGCTAGTAGAATGTAAATTGTATGAATCTTGTCATTAAATTATGTTTAACCAATCTTGCTTTGTTGATATTTAGTAGGGAGTGAGATGGACTTCACTGGATTATGAGAATCACAATGTTAGATGAAGGCAATTAGATCAAGTGGTGTGTATGAATTTGGTTGATCTATAGATCATTCTTATTTATTATTCTTAAAAATTTGGCCAAAATATGTTTAGTGAGACACTATCATTTCAAGAATATAATTTACATGTTTGTGCAATATCTTGCAATAAAATGAGTTTTCTATGATACACTACATGTTTATTTTTAGAAATCATACATCATACAATTACTTGCTTGTCTATATGGATTCTTGTGAAGTCACTATCTACTCATATATAAAAGGAGGGACATTTCCAGATGGGATTAGTGTGGGGGATCATTGGTTTGTGGTTGGTGTGAAAAAGTGCTTAGTTGATGCTCTCCATCCTCATAGCAGTATTACTTTTGAGATGACACTTGATTATCATAGATACTAGAGTCTAGAGAACTCATGCTTCGAGGAGCCATGTATCTTATTTATGTACATTGTATTATATTGCATTTATTATTGGAAACATTATCATGAAGAGTTGTAATTACCTATTTACTATGGATTGAAAACAATGGTTGTGTATTGTACCATTAGTGGTTGGATATTTATAATTACTTTCTATGTTATATTATGACGTGTTTCATATATTTATAGTGATCAATGACAATTATATATCACGTGCTTATTTATAGTTATCATACTTAAAGTATTTTTTATGATCACTGCTTATATTCTCATGGTGCAATCTGTATACACATAATATTTTCAAACTTTTATCACTTATTGACACTTTGTATCTTACAAAAACTGATTGAGTCTCAATTTCTTTGAGTAAAGGGTACATTGGGAAAGGCGTGGGTAGACCATTGGTGCTTCACAATATTATTATCCCTTTTCCACTTGTTATCTACACACTTGTCTCCTGAAACCATTATCCCTAAACTTATTTTTCTCTATTGTACCCATTCTAGGAATTTACTAAATTTTATTATCCTTTTCCTTACCTAAATCCCTTTTTTTAGTTGGTTGTGCTAGATCAATTGGGTCAACCCTTTATGGTTTTAGGATATTTTCACTTAGGAATTAGGTTAGCCTTTGGTCAACCTAGCTCAGGACCTAGTGAATAATTGTCTGAAATTGTGCTAGGTCGACTGGGTCGACCTTGTTGGTTGAGATTTTTGGAAAGGGTCAAGGGTCAAATCTACATATATATTCAAGTTCATTCCCATAATTTATTAAGAATAAGAAAAATAATAAGTAAGAGCAAATGAACATTTGTTTATTGACAATTCTACTTGAGAAGTAAAGTTTAGGGTTCCATACTTTCTTTGGAGATATAAATCTTGTATTTTGGATGCATTGATAGGTTGTGTAGCCTAGAGATGATTTGTCTTTGTCATCCTTACATACCAAAACAACCTCTTGAAAAACACCTTGTCCAAGGGAGATATTGAGTCTCGACGGGTTTGTCTTCAGAGGTAAGTATTCCTCACTTTATTTCTCCTTTGTAAGAGTTGATAGATATGCATTTGTGCTTCTCTTCCATGCATTAAGATTTTGTATATATTGACACAAGTATGTCTTCTATTCATATTTATTTTTATTGTTTCTAACCCCCACTTTGTGCCATAATATTTAATGAACACTAAATTATATTTACTTCACTTGTTATTAGTATAGGTGAAATATCAAAACTTAGGACCCCTATAGGGTTATTGCATGATTGTTTTAGACTGGAGGCTTTGAAACCCTCCTTAGCATGGTGTATTGTGGTAATATATCCCCTAATTGGGTCTAGTGGATCCCCATATTGGTCATGCTCTCACTTAAATAATTTATCCCCAATCGAAAGTGTATGGTATTATCTATCTTCTCTGAGTTAGAATTGATTTATAGACATGATGTATTTCTAATTACATACATTCTAGTGAACCTGACATGAATCTAACCATTTTAATATTTGTTTCACTTATTTCATCATTTTATCATTTTTATTATCATATATTTATGATGCTGGGTCGACTATATCAAAATAGACCAACTTTTATGCATAGGTTTGACATAGTCACATCAAAATGACTCTATTCTATTTGTGCAAGTTTTCTAAAATTCTAGTTCAGACTATTAGGTCAATCCAGTCATTCCTATACACTTTTAGGCATCAAATTCATACTACTAGGTTGACCTAGTTAACCTTGTACATTTCAAGCACTCATCAATATAGTTCTGCAAAGCTAGGTCGATCCAGTCGACATAGTTAGCTGGATTTACAAATAATCTCACTTATATGCATCCTCAAACCCATCAAAGTTCCTTCCTATCTTTATCTCTCTTTCCTTACAATCTTATTTTTTTACAATTTTTAGTCTATAAAACTACCCCTGTACAATCAACTAAGTTAACCTTGTGGATGTAGTTTGGTATTCTATATACAGTTTGTAAAGCTAGGTCAACTTTGTCGATGTAGTTCACTTTCAAATTTTTGCTTCCATAGTACATGGGTGAATCTATCGACCTTGTTCTATATTATTTGCATACATTGTCGACTAAATGAACACTATATTGTGTTTCAAAGTTAAAATTAACCCTTATATGCTATTAATTAGTTCACACTTTCATTTCTTGTTGCTTGCATGCTTAAAATATATCACATAATCTAATTAGGTGGTTTTTTATATAATATTTAGTTTCACTATTTTCTCTTTTATGCACACACAACCAAATCACAAAATCTTAAAACACATTTTAATAATTGTCTACCTAAGGCCTACTTACTTGGATTTCATCACCAAGGGAGAAGTCAACTTGGTTTTTTGGCCAAGTATAAATACATGGTTAATGGTATATTTTGAATAAGCACCCAACACCCTTATCATTATGGTGTGTGATGTGAGGGGGTAGGCCCCAATACCAAACCTATACAATTACCAATATAGATCCCTTTCAATCCAAACCTCTTGAAACTATCCTTATATTGCTTCTAGCTCCTTTCTTATAGCCAACATCTTATCACATTTAAAACTATATTATAATAATATAACAACATTTAGGTTGACCATTTAGTTAGCTTTTACTTTCCAAGTTGATTGCTTGCTCTTTGTTCAATTGTATGTTGTATTTCAAAAACTTGCATTATCTAGAATTAGTGTAAGGTTTTATGTTGTGTGCCTCAATTGGATTAACCTCATTGATCCAATTGATTATGTGTTTCATTTCATTTCTTACTTTCCTAAGTACTTGCAAAATTATTCTTATTTTAATCCATAATCATTTCTGTTGACACGGTCTCTTACAAGCTATTTATTTTGCCTTGTCTGTTGTACTAGGTCAACCCAGTCAACCTTGTAAAATTTCCTAGCTCCTGTCTACTATGCTAGGTTAACCTAGTAGACCCTGTACACTTTTCCAACCTCTGTTTACTATACTAGGTCAACCCAATCAACTATGTGCACTTTTTAGGCCATATTTTCTATGCTAAGTTGACCTAGTCAACTCTATACAATTTTTATCACTTCTTATTTTCTTGATTTTATCATCTCTCTTACCTTGTTTAGTCCTCCTCCATTTTGAACTTTTTGTTTGAAGATAACACTAAATTAAATTCATCAAACATCATGAGTTTTACCAACCCTCATAGGGTCTCCCATAAGTAGAGTAGGGATCTACTCTTAGATGAGAGTAATGTTCATGTAGATACTCACACAATAAATTATGGGACCCCTCCTCATACCTCTTCATAGCATAATCCTCTATTCTCCCTTGAATATCAACCTAAATTAGATTATACCCCTAAAATTCTCTTCTTTTTCTATGAATTTCCTCAACATCAAGGAAAGGATCCTTCTACCATTTACCATCTCATGATTAGTGGTCAATCCAAAGAGACTCATTCACCCTCTCCCATATTCTTAAATGGATTTGAAAGTACCACTTTCATTGATTCTTATCTTCTTCCCTCGACTATGACTCCTCATACCATGACTTCTTCTTTTTTAACTTCATCTACCTCTATGCCTAGTATATCCACTAACATGGTCAGTTCTACATCTAGTGGACCTATTATAAGATCCACTATAATTAATCCTACTACTAGTGCATCATTAACTACCCAAGTTAATCAGTATTCTAGTTCTTCATCTTCTCATCCCTTCATTACTCCATCTTTTACCACACAATTTTTTTTTCCACTAGTGCCTCACATTCTAACAAGTCCTCTCAAGCTCCTACCAATACCAATAGTGGTACTGAATCCACTAATACCAACTCTAATACTTAAAATAATGTTCACAATGCCAATCAAACCCACCAAATCTTGTTACAAACACTTAGTCAAATAAATAATTTTCAATCTCATAACACAAATCAAATGATGAGAATGCAAAATCACCTTATCCATCTTTAAACTCATCCTCAACCAATGTCTTGGGGCATGCATAATCAAAATGTTCCCCCTCCTCCTCTTTGATATTCCCAAGGCAATCTCATCCCTCAACCTCCTTTGGTCAACAAAACCATTAAGAATATTCAAAATGAGCCTCTTACCACTCAAATTGCTAATATTGATATAGGAGGTATCACCCCTACCATTTCTTATAATAGATCAACTGATCCTACCCTTCATCTTAAAACACTTAGAATTCTTTATAAGGATTGGATAAAATTTAATACCTTTGTCTCTACCAAGATCTTAGCCAAAAATCTTATGGTGATGCTTTAGATTGGTATAACTAACTTAAAACTCATTCTATTACTAGTTTGGAAGATTTAGTGAATGCTTTAGTTCAAGACTTTCAAACTAGTGATCTTCTCAAAAACACTTTGGCCCACTTCATAAATTGTAAACAACTTGAAAACAAAACTACCCAAGATTTTTTTTAAATGTCGAATACATTATCCAATAAATGTGAACATAATATGGCCGATTATAACCTTTTCTATATCTTTACCAATGCTTTTTTTCCTAAGTTACAATATTGGGTCCACACTCTTTTTCCATATACTTTAAAGGAGGTTATTAACTGATATAAACTTCAAGATTTACTTATGCATCAATTTGATCCAACCTTATGCGTGTCCTTGTCTCTTACTTAAGAATAAGAATTGTAATGCTACCAATGATGGTGTCACAGACTCTTATGACACCATTCACACTATTTAGGTTGTTCTTCCTAATCAATCTTTAGAACTGGCTCCCTCTTCTCAAAAATACACAAATCCTCATTTATCTTCACCTAATATCATCAATGTTCACAAACCTTTATCCTTAGTTGAATTACTTAAACATCTACCTAGGCTTCTACCATGAGACCTTGATCCCACTTGTCCTATGAAATCCTGATATGATCTTAATAAGTTTTGTTGGTTTCATGCTAGTAGGGGTCATTTTCATGAGACATGTAGGCAAAATAATAATTTAGATATGGATTTTATTCTTAATCCTAATATTGATCATGATTCTATCATTCAAAAATGTCAACAAGCCCATGAAATTTATTTTAAGGCTCATAAAACACATACTAAATCTTAAGCTTTGAATCAGGCTAATGCTCATTTGGATATCTATAAAGACCCTCTTCCTAATCACCAACCTAATCAAGATACCCAAGAGAATCACACCCCTTCCACCAATAATGTGTAAAGTCTTGTTGACCCCACTTTTGAAGAGAATGTGGTTACTATGACTAATATGTGAAGGGTGATTGCTTTCATTGACCCTCAACCTATCTACACCCCTCCATTGTCCTAAACATTTCATGTTATCCATGATTCTTCTCCAAATCATTTAAATTATTTCGGTTAAGATGAATTTATAACCTTTTATGAACCAATTCCCACTCCTCCTTTAGATAAAACTTCCCATTCTATTTCTACCATCCCTCCATCTTCTTTACCTAACACTAATAATCAAGATTCTATAAACACTTCCTTTACCAAATCTCAACCTACACCTGGATGAACTACTTCATATTCACAACATAATTTACAACCTTGTTCTAAACTTCCACCTTCTTATCAACATGTATTCCAATGTACTTCATCTCTTCTTTCTAAGGACCTCATTCAACACTATGCACCTATTTCTAACAATATCCTCATGGGTTATGATGAGTGGGATCCCATTATAAAACTGACTAATATTCCATCCCAAATTCCATTTATTAAACTTATGAGGACCTCTCTACATCATAGAAACCATCTTATACAACTCTTGTTCAAAATGAACATCCCTCATCCTCCCTTAGCAAGACGTGAAGCAACCTTATTTGGATATGAAGATAGCCTATTATAACAATGTGAAGATGTCCATCCATGTTGATGAAAAAATGGACACTTCTCTTTCCTTAAAATTTCTTATCACTTCTATAATTCTTGATGAGATTCTACTTCATGCATATGATCCTCCTTTATTCATTAGTGTCCAAATAGGTAATATCCAAGTCAAATGTACCTTGATTGATGAGGGTTTTGAAACCTGTGTTGTCTCTTTTGATTGTATCAAAACCCTTGGATATTCTGAATGCAATCTCAAATCCACATGTAGCACATGCCAAGGATATGATCAAAGGAAAATACCTCATTTAGTTTATGTGTGGCTTCTCATTACCATCCCACACGTCACCATTCATGTGAAGGTGATGATATTTAACTTTCCTCTTTATTATAACATCTTGATTGGTAGGTCGTGGACTCACTATATGAGAGCAGTTGATTATTTTTCCTACCAATGCATTAAATTCCCTCATAATGGAGCCATATATAGGATTTAGGGTGACACTAACCCTTGGAATTTTGAATAATTCCAAGATCGTGGTGTCTTCAAGATTCCTACTCTCGAACCTTTACTTAGTGTTCCATTTTGTGAGTCTTAGCAATTCAACTTTCCCATCAATTCCACTCAAGGTTACAATGATCATCCCAAACTCATTGGGAACATTCCTCCTAATATTTTAGATTCTGATGGTAATGAGCCTAATGAGATCAACCTAAAGATTAAAAATTTTGATCTCTCACCTCATCTCATTTCTCAGCTTCTTGCTTCATTGCAATCTCATTCATGCAATCCTCCTTGTGATGATATTCCCATTTTCTTGACTAAGACTTAGCATTCTATTCACCACACCTCATCTAATGATAAAGTAATCCCTACTTGCATCATTGATCTTCACACCCTTAACTATGATGATGGTTATTTATTAAATTATCCCTTTTTAGGTGGTATTATTTAGGCTCATGATGCTAATATTATCCATTATCGTTCTTCCTTGCTTGAGTATTTTTGTGTATCTTCGTATATTCCATCATTTATAGTTCCTAATTTTAATATTTTTCCTCTTTATTATAGGGTAGAGATGGAACTAACACCTCTAATTTCTAAGGAACCTCATTGGAGTATGTTCATGGATCATGCTATGACTTGGCCTTACCACTTTGCTAAGTACCCTGACCCCTATAGCTTGCTTATCTTTGAGATGCATGTAACCATTCTTTAGCCTTATGTAGACCCTACCCCTCCCTTAGTAGATCCCACATCAGATCCCATTACTACTCTTACTATAGTTGAGCCCATTTTCACTCCTACTATTGCTGAGTCTATCCTTGCTTTTGATCCCATTGTTCTTTGCATTAAGCCTAATCCCATTCTTTCCCCACCATCACCTTCTTTGGATGATGGTTTTCTTATTTTACCTTTGATGGCTCTGTTTCCCACCAAATGGGTCAATGAGTCTTCCCAATCTCCTTCTATTCTTGTTACACCTCCTCCTGTGAGTATTTATACTAAGCCTACTCACATGTGTATCAATTACTTCTATGACATAAGTAACTATTCTTCTATGCATTATCACAAACTATGATAATATATTGATACTTTGCATCCTTCTACCTCTCAATCCTCAAATAATTCCATACCTCCCTTAAAGGTACTACATATGTAAATTATTAAGTATGGAGAGGTGTATTGTCTTTGGTACCAATGTGGCACCCATCACATCAATCATTGCCACATCCTTTAGTAACACCTTAAATATCACCTTATAGCTATTCTCAGACCTTCTACCATTATTATCACAAGTCATTCCCACAAGAATTCTCCCCCTTCTTCTCCCATGGTTCCACCTCTAGTGGTTCCATCCCCTCATGTGGTCTATTCATCACCATCTATTCCTCCACCTGTAAACCTTCCCTCACCTATAGATCCTTTTCCACCTATGAGTCCATCACCTGTGGATAATTCCCCACCAGTGATTCTTACATCTCCTATAGAGTCAAATCCAATACATTATTTTGATCATCCCTTGACTGATATCCCTCCTCAGCACTATCCATCAAGCATTCCTACTTTTTATATTAAGGAGATTAGATGAGAAGTATTTTCCCAAATTTCACTAAATATTAACGAGATATTGATAGTAGTTTGCATCTAACTTCATAGAGATCTATCAGATGTTCTAGATAATGCATGTGGGAAAATATATCAACATTTATGAGCACATGCATGGTGATTTTACATTTATATTTGGATTGGGCATGTGCTCCAATCCTATCTTTATCTATTTCTTATATCATTTGACATTGTGTCAAATTCTTATTTATCTTACATGGTGACTTTACTTTTTGCACTCTATATTTCTTATATTGTCATTTATGTTTTCTTATAGATGTCTTCTTTATGATTGCTTTATTTTCCTTCTTGAGTTTATTTCTTAAAAACTCCCTTTTTTCTTATTTGTTTTCTTTCTTATCTCTATTTTTCATAGATAATTGTCATTATGACTCGGTTAAACAAATTTGGTTCCCTTTATTCAATCCGTCTTTACCATGTGACCGGTTAACAAATAATTAATCTTGTTACACTCTCCTTTCACGGATCCACTTTGGATTTATTTTTTTCCATTTCTCCCCTTTTCGCAAACTAAGTATACACATGGTTGAGACTTGAGATAACAGTTGGTTAATTGTTAATCCTAAGTGTCCTAGTCAGTCTTATCTTTGGCCACTTAACTTCTTTTAGCCTAAGCCTACAACTCATTCATGTGTATCACTCTATCTCTCATGATTGGTCATTTTAAGTCTGTATGGAGGAAGAATATTAAAGTCTTAAAAAAATTCAAAATCCAAATCATTTAATAAAAGGTAGTGATACAAAAGGTAGAAACATTAAAAATTCTAAAAAGTCAAATCACACTAAAAGACCGATTAAAAACACATTGCCTTCTTCTAGTCAAAACTCAAACTCCATAGTTGGCCTCATACTAGAGCTGAGGTCTTTTAGGGTGTGGTAGGCTAACATATTAGAAAAGGAGAATATATAAATAAAAAAATTAATGCTACCTACTTTCTCATGTAAGTACCTAATCTTTGTAGTAGACCAATGACTCTATAAGGGGTCCTAAGGAACAAGGAACATATCATGGGAAGGTAGGTCCATTTTACTTTTATTGTACCAATATACCTTCATGTGTTGATCTTATTAGCATGCTTATTTGCCTACAAAGCTTTGTGTCTATATGGAACATGTTTCCTTTGTACATTAATGGTCACTAGTCACTTAGTTTCTTCTCATGTCCTTAGTATGCCTCCTGTCTCCTAAGGTCTTCTCATAAGATGCCTTAGTCATGCTTTTTACATTCCCTTTTTCACTCCCTATATTCCTCATATTTCCTCTTGAGAAATATTATTTTGTTCAATTGATCACTCCTTTTGGGATTATATTTGTAAGTTGTATTGTAAGACCATGGATATGACCTGACCATCCTCACAAATTACCATAATTTCACATTCCTATTACCAACATCTTTTGTTACTAGATTTTCACATTTATTTCACCTCAGTGGTGCTCCCTTTGTGACTTATAGTGTAAGACCATAGATAGGACTTGGCCTTCCTCAAAAAAATTTCCAATAATCCAAGTCACAATCAAAATTACATGTGTCAAATATGAGATAAGATGTGATTGATTATGAAATTACACATCATTGATATGCTTCTCAGTTTGATTTAGTATGTTTTATGCTTAATTAATTTTTATTTTACCTCTTTTATCTTCTTGTTTTTCAATTGCATGTAATAATCTAACCATTTCTTGAATTATTCATACTTCTTAGCTTGAATTAGTGTGCTAAATTTAAGACCAATTTTTGCCAATTTTCTTTTTCTATTATACTTCCCAACATGATTTAGTATGATTGAATGACTTAATTGATTTTGTTTTTATACCATTTATTCGTTCATGTGATTTCCACTTTATTACATTACTTTCATACTTCCCAACATGATTCAGTGTGATTTTACTTGTTTTAATTTGGTGCCCATTTTATTCTTAGTTTAAAAACAAACTTTTCAACATCTTGTTTACCACCCTTTGGTTTTTTATACTTAGTCATTTTCTTGTTATTACACATTTCCTAACATGAAATAGTGTGTAGTACAATTTTTATTGATTATATTATACCAAGTCTTTTTGTCTATTTATTTTTAACCATGTATGTGTCCTAAAAAATGTTAGAAAAGAAACTATAACTAATATATTTCCCATAGCATATATAACAAAAAGCTAAATACATGTGCTAGAGAGAAATATATCCAAGCATTAACCACAACCATAATGACAACACATACAATCAATATCCAAATACCAAAATATGACATCTATATACATATCATTATTTATTCTAAAATAATACAACCATATACAATGCTCCAACTATATGGCTGAGCCCCATCTTGCCTATCTCATGGCCTAGCCATGTTGCTTGTAGATGCCTTGATATGACTCTTCTGAATAGAATGTTGTAAAGAGGTTATTCAATATCTCAATATTGATACTTGCCCTTCTAGATGAGCCATATGAGCCTGCACATATTCCAACTAGGCCAAGGTCACCAAATGCTTCACTCTTTCCTGCACTTGTACCTATGTCATATGGGTCAATGTCACTGCATGTCTTACTCTCTCTGGGGCATGTGCATATGTTATCTATGTCATCATATCCACATGTAAAAATCTCTTAACCAAATCCTACCATACCCATGTCTCTCCTACACCCATCTCTGTTGGTGGCTGCATCCCCTCTCTATGCACTCGTAACTGCCTCATGGCCTCTCCAGCTCACCTGAGCTAGGGTAGATGGTACACTAGGATCCTCTAATGTAGTGGGATCATATGATGTCAGTGCCTCATCTAGGACATCATAGAGTTCTCCCCTCACTAGGGAGCCCCATTTGGTCTCCTCATCCTCTACTACACCTATAAAAATTAAACCAAATAGATATTAGATCATTGATATATCTCAAAATCTATCTATCTCTAGTCTATTTCAAGTAAACATAATACAAATTTAATCATATTTTTATTACATGTCTATATGTTGGCCACTACTATTTCACCATCTGTGTGACCATCAAGCATAGTTTCCCCATTCACATGGCCTCTAAGAACCTCCTCTATCAGTCACCTCCTAAAAACAAATCCTGGATATGCCACTTATACCCATCTTAAGCTATGCCTGAGTGGTATATCTAATGTTTAACTTTGATTTGAAATACCTGCTAGGTTATCTAAGATGTCTAATGTCTCTGCTCTCTCCTACTCTTACTACCTCTATTGATGTCATGTCTATGGTAGTCACTCTTCCTCATTTTGTAGAGTTGATGGTGGTGCCTTTGGTGCTCCTAACTTCTCATCTATCTCCTCTCACTCTACTACCGATCATGCTCAACCAATCTATGATCTTTCACAATGTGGCATGAGCATCAACCTTGCCACTAATGGACCTATTCCTCCTCTAACCCATGGCTCTCTCACATACCAGACCCAAAACATGGGAACCACTATCAATGTCATTAGGTGAGGTAATCTCATTTACCCTAGTACTTGTGTCACTAGATGTGGCTCTATCCACCAGGTGTAGTGCCCTATCACCTCTTATCATGTTAAAGCTAGTGTCACTATGCCCTAGCTAGGCCATATCATTGTAATGTGCCCATATAGCTTCCATACTATATCCACTCATCTCACTATATACAACACTAGCATGTGGGGCATGTCCTTTATTACCTAGTCCTATCTCCATCTCTAAACTTGATGTAACCTATCATCAATCGCATTGGGTAACCTAGTCAGCCAATACATGAGAAACATCTCATAGATCTATGCCATCAATAATATTATCAATCCCATTAACTTATACCCTATGGATAACACTCCATACATGTCATGTATGATTTTTACCTAGATGATAGATCCTAGGTCATAAAACATCCTCTCCTCTAATATCATCTAGCTTAAGGCTATCATAAAGAGTCATACCTTACCATCTAACTTGTGGTACAACACTCATGATATTATAAATCTTATCACAACCTTATGAATGTCAAAAATCTATATCGTATATACATCAAACATATTCACCCTCAATTCAAGGTGTATCATCTCTGAGCCTATCGCCCATATGGCTAAGGCTCTCCTCTCTTCCATACTATCAAGTACTCCTATGACTATAGATGTCCATATTATGGGAAATCCTAGGATGGCATTTACATCCTCCAAGGTGATACCCACCTCTATAGTATCCCCCTATACCTCCCATCTGAAGGTGTTAGTCAATCATTCCCAACATCCTAGGAACATGACTAACAAATTTGAGCTAAGGGATATCCTACACATCTATAATATGTTGCATAGGCCTAAAGAAATCAATCTAGCTCTATCATCTATCGACATGCACTCTAATAATTTGGGGAGCTATGATGTGTGCACCAAACATCAAAATATCAGACACCCTTACAACTAGGAAACAACAAAAGATGTATTAGATCCTCCATGTCATGTATAATCAAAATACATTCTTTTTTCATTTTATTAAAAAATAAGCTTAAATTATTTTCATTTATTCATTTATAATTAATTGAACCTATTTATAGCCTACTCACCCTTTTAACCCTCACTCGATCATTTTGAGCCCTTTTAGCACTCTTTCAGCCACTTGCATGAATTTTTGTACTATTTTGGTCCTTTGGTCAAACACTAATTTGACCAAAATTTCCCTATTTTTACCTAGTTGACTTAAAAATCTAAGTTAACCCTCTTATTCCCCCCCCTTAGTACTGCATTGTCATACTGGCCTTTTCTGCTCAATCGACAACAATGTACTAGGTTAGTAGTCTAAAAAACCAACTATGTTAGCAAATACCTACTAGGTCGGTAGTATGGATTTTGTCAAATTTTAGCCTATTAGGTCAACTGAGTGGACCTAGTTATTTTTCCCTATCGACCCCTTACATTTTGTGAAATAAGTGTCTTTTAGTAGTTATTTCCCCAAACCCTTCAAGCCCATTTCCCTAAATGGGTTTTCCTACCCTTAACATCTAATTTGGGTTCATTTTGATGTCTAGAAATGATTGAAATTTCAAATTTCTAAAAAACATTTAAAACCACTAAAATACTCAAAAAATGGCTAGAGATTCTCAGTTGCTTACTTTTACTGCATCTGTTGCCACCTTTGGGGATCCCTCTCATCTAGCCTATGATCTCCTCACCATTCTAGCTCGTTTGTTCTCTCCAAGCTCTTTTTATCTCTTTCACAAGTCAAAAATACCAAATGACTTCCCTTTGACCTGATTTAAACTTGCTTTTTATAAATATTAAATCTTTCAAATATTTTCTATCAGATTCCTTATTTTTCCTATATCTTTGTTTCTACTAATCCCTTTTTCAAACTATAAAATGTTTTGGAATCATGATGACATAGAGAATATTTTACACTACTATATGCCTATCTTCCAATTTTTTTGATTTTTGGCTCTTTTTTACACTAAATTCTATAGGTTCACCTTATTTTTATTCATATTGGACACCTTCACTTATCTTATAGTCTACTTATTTATCTATAGTACTAAAGTATGTAAAGGTATGTGTGTTTTAATTCTATCCTTTCCTTTATCTTATTTTTTACTTACTACATTTTACTTAGCATCAATGTTATGTGTTATCATGTTCTATTTCCTGAAGCACCATCCCCTGTTACACCTTAGTGACACGTGATGAGCTTTGAGTGGGGTATATGTATACACATAATATTTTCAAACTTATATCACTTATTGACACTTTCTATCTTGCAAGAACTCATTGAGTCTCAATCTCTCTGAGCACATGCCTTAAGGGGTGCACCAAGAAAGGGGTGGGTAGACCATTGGTGCTTTGTAGGATTGTTGTCCCTTTTTCCACTTGTTATCTACACACTTTTCTCCTGAAACCATTATACCTAAGGTTGTTCTTCTCTATTATACCCATTCTAGGCATTTACTACACTTTATCCTCCTTTTCCTCACCTAAATCTCTTTTTGTCAGTCAGTTCTATTAGGTTGATTGGGTCAACCCGATACAATTTTGGGATATTTTAACTTAGGAATTAGGTTAGCCTTTAGTTTACCTAGCTCAGGACCTAGTTAATAATTATCTAAAATTATGATAGGTCTACTAGGTCAACCCTATTGGTTAGGATTTTTAGAAGGGTCAAGGGTCAAATCCACCTATATATAATTTCATTCCCATCATTTATTAAGAATAAGTGAAAGAAGAACTAAGAGTAAATAAACATTTGCTTATTGACCATTTTACTTATAATTAAAGCTTAGGGTTCCATACTTTCTTTGGAGATACAGATCTTATCTTGTGGATAAGTCTTTTGGATGCATTAATAGGTTGTGGAGCCTAGAGATGAATTTTCTTTGTCATCCTTACATACCACAACAACCTCTTGCAAAGCACCTTGGCCAAGGGAGAGATTGAGGATCGATGGGTTCGTCTTCAAAGGTAAATATTCCTAACTTTATTTCTCCTTTTAAGAGTAGATATATATGCATTTTTTATTCTCTTCCATATATTAGGATTCTATATATATTTACATGAGTATATGCCTTCTATGCATATTTAGTTTTATTATTTCTAACCCACACTTTGTGCCACAAGATTTGGTGAGCATTGGATTAGATTTATTTTACTTTTTATTAGTAAAGGTAAAATATCAAAACTTAGGACCCCCTTAGGGTTATTACATGATTGTGTTAGACTGGAGGCTTTGGAACCCTCCTTAGCATGGTGTATTATGGTAAGAGATCCCCTAATCGGGTCTAGTGGATCCCCATATTGGTCATGCTCTCGCTTAAAAAATGTATCCCTAATCAAAAGTGTATGGTATGATCTATCTTCTCTGAGTTAGGATTGATTTATAGACATGATACATTTCTGATTGCATACACAATCTATTTATAGTATGTGTTTAATTTTAAAAAATCACATACTTTTAGTTAGCTCCCAATGGGGTTGTTACCTATGGTATCAGAGCTATGGATCGAACTCTAGGATGAAATGAGTCTATTAACATTTTTGTATCCTTCTATTTATCAAAAAAGATGATAGAGAAATGTGTGTGATACATTGAGAATGTACCCTTAGGAGTAATTTAACCCTCTTAAAGTTGTTAAAGGGTTATTTTAATGAGTGTTTTTATGGTGTTATTTTTAATCTATGTTTGATAGTTGTGTGCTTAGCATATTTCTTGAGTTAAGAACAAGAGATTACTACCATATTGTGATCAATTAGATCAAACACCTCTAGAGTGATTACATCTTTACTTAGTAATTACGTTACTTATTAAACTTATGTTTTGTGTTGTGAGTGTTTTAAAACCATGGTATGCTTCTCATTTAAGTATATATATTAGTTTTGTGTCTTATATTCACTAATTCTAAGAGTGGAAAATCTTATAAGATCATTTTAGATTGGCACCACCGAGTGTGGTGGGAATTCTCCTTATAGTGGAGAGTAGATATCTTGTTGAGAATTCCAACATGTTGGGAGTTGGCTCATTAGTTGACACTTCATATGTTATATGGATTGGGCATAAGTGTCAGTTAATATAAAGGTGAGTTGTTGTTCTCCCACCCTCTTTTGACATCATTTAAGTCACTAAGAGGATTTATATTTTCATGATGTTAATTTAGTGTTCCCTTAATCAGAAATTTGTTTTTGTAATGTTACTTGACCTTATTCCCTTGAGTTCATGGGGTAATGTCTTTTACTTCTTATAGAGAGAGAAGTTGTAGAATTGGATAAATATATGCATCTATGTAGTTAGTATTTTTCCTTCTAGTTGTGATACTCCTCTTACAAGTTTGGTAAGTAGGTAGTGATTATGGAAACTTGGGTTGCAGAGTTTTATTTATACCATGTGAGGGTAATTTTAGGTTATGTTGCTAATATGTTAGTTATCTACTTTTCACTTGTGAATTTTTAGAGTCACTACTCTATCTAACATATGAACTTATACCACGTGGAGTGGCAAAACTTAAATTTATATTAATTATAGATTATGAATTATAAGTTGATTATAATTGTTATGTTATTATATACCCTTGATTAGATTGATAATGTTCTCTTTTACTTAGAACATTTTGTTTTGAAAATATATTTTTATACCTTCATCAGGAGCGTCTAGGGTATAAGATGTGCAGAAAAACTTGGTAGTCTAAAAGGGTTTAGATAAATTTTTAACTTATTGTGTACTAGCTGAGCAAGTAGGGAGATATTGTCTCATTGTTCCTTTATAGGGTTGTAAGGATGGTGTGATCCTTGGCCTTTGAATGTTATGTTAATTTTAACATTATTTTCTCTTAACTATGAATATAACACAATAGGTTAAGTTTCAAAATATGATACTAGTTATGTTTGGCTAGTGAAAACTTAATACAATCACAAACTGATTGTATGATTTTTTTAATGTATATATGTTAATATATTTGGAATTATTTAAGCATATAGTATTGTTTTCTATGATCTATTAGTATGGATTTGTGATTCATTGAGCCTTGTGCACATTTTTGAGATCATTAGGTCATGGAGATCTAAGGTAAGATTGGTATATTAGAACATGAGTACTAAACTATAGGAGTGTATCCTACTTAGCCTCACACTAACTTGGTAGTTATTGAGTTTGGATTTGATAGATGGACTTATTGAACCTAGGATTTGATAGGACTTTTCAAATTCATTGGTATGGCCATACACATGTATACAATGGAACATTTATTCCTTAATTTTATATACTTTGGAAATGTAGTATTTCTAGTTCTCATTCATTGTTATACTTGTGAAGAGATCCGTGGAGTAGTGGCAGTACTAACATGTTATACTTATCCAAAGCTACACATAGTAGCGATGGTATAACTTATACACATTATTCTTACCAGGTTCCCTAAACACATTTTTTTGGAATGAGAAAAACACTCTTTAGATTAGAGAGATGTGTAAAATGGATGGAAGGTTTTGTGGAACTCTTCTTGTCCATTTTTTTAGTTTTTATGATGATCTCATGTGTTTTTAGAAATTCAGTGAAACTTTCACTGAGATATGTGGGACCCTTTGAGTTATTAGATGTGGTTAGTCCTATATTATGCAGGTTTCTCTTGTCGATTCTAGACTTCTAAGTGGTTATCACGAAACCCTTTAGAGTAAGTGACATTCACAAACTTTTTTTTCCATAATAGGTAGATGTCACAGAGCAGGGTCTTTTGAGACTAATACTCTAAGAATAATACTAATTGGAAGAACTATGATGAGTTCTTTAGGTAAATTTTGCATTAATTTGATTGATTGATATTTTATACTATGTTATTCCTTTTTTTAATAATATTTTAATTCAAAACTTATGTTTGAATAAGAGTCATCTGGGACATTGACTAATTTTAGGGGAGAATGATGTTACATCCCAATTCCTCACTATGCAAACTATTTGATTATCCATAGATATTTATAGTTGACAAATCTAATTTGATTATTTTTAACTATGTTTTGAGATATATGTTGTTATAATACAATAGGATATTACTTAGGTTAAATGATTACATTGCTATGAGTTAGTTGTAGTGTATATGGTTACGCTAATAACATGTTGATTTATTATTTCATCTATATTTTATGATGAATGTATATCATGTTGATATGGTCTAACTACCTGCTTGTTGTGAGGTTGATGCAAGAGAATCCATCCCTCAAAGCGTGACAGAGGGAGAGCATCATTAGAGAGGGTGACATAGATGGAGATGTCAGAGGATGAAAAAGAAACTGACTATAACCCTATAGACACCATATTAGTTAACACATGTTAGAATGCATAATGAAATGGGTAACATGCTATGTTTATTACTACTTGTATTAGATAGTTGTTGGCTCATGGTTTGTTAGCATAGTTGAATGGTTTTGTGAAATTTGTCTTGCATGATTGTATGTGAAACCATTAATTGCTTTTGAAAATGTGATTTTCATAATTACATTTAAATTTAGATTTATTGACTGAATTATCATTAAACTGTCATGATATTGAAAAGCTAATTTAATTAGCAAAATGATGGATTATTGTAATTAGAAATAAAAATAAATAAAATAAGGAATAAAAAACAAATAACAAGAATAAAACAAAAGGGGGAAGAAATCTTACAATTAAAAAAAAAAGAGAAAAGATCAAACTTTAAAGAAAGGAAATCAAGATTTAAAAATAAAATCAAATAGAAACAAATTGGAAAGCAACTTTTCATGGAAAGGGAAAAATCTATAAAACAAATATACCCCACCTTTCAGAAGGAGTAAGAAAGAATTTAGAGAGACAAGATAAGGAGAGATCATTGAGGAAGAAAAAGTGCAATGCATAGAGGAAAAGAGAGGAGAGGCATGGCATAGGAGTAATAAGGAAGGAGGATTTAACTGGTTCTTACTGTCCCATCTGAAAGCTTATACCAAGTAGGTGGTGCCTTAAATTATGTGTTCTACTCAAAAAATATTTATGTAGATTGGTAAATGTATAAATTATATAGCAAAGTCATAGATTTTAGTTATATAAGTATATACAACAAATTATATATGTATGAACTGACCGTATATGTAGTTATGCATTAAAATAATGACACGTGTAAGAAAGAGTTGAGCTTATTATTAATCCATTCATGAAAATATGAAACTTGAGAGCAAGTTAAATTGTAATGAGTATATGGTATATTGTGATATACGATAGGTATAGAGACATTTGAGTAACTCTAGATTTAGTGATTTCCCTTTTATTAGACAAGTCATTTAGAAATATAGTTGTATCAAATTAGACTTCAATGTTCTTAGTTTATATTTTGATATAGCTATATACCTATATAAAAGATAAGTATATTTATTAGAAGACCATAGAAGAGCAATGTTATACATCACTGGCTACTATATTGCTAGGAGAGTAATATCTGTAGTTAGAAAATAACATTGAGAATAATACATATGATATACCTGTAACATATGCCTATTTATTAGAATATCTGTAAGTGATATTATAATTTATTTGATCTAATTAGTATACAATGATCTTACATAGTTCTAATCATTACCTATGGTGATGTTACATCATTATATGTTAATATTTATATCAGATAATCCTATATCACTATATCAAATAGTTGATAGTGGTTGCATGTTCATAGTTTATAATAGATGATCATATATGCATGATGATCACTATATGTTGATATGTATTGATAGACATATATGTTATTGTAATCGATGTATATATCATTATTATACTTCATTAGATCATTATGATTGATTATGTAGGATTTCTTTCCAATATACTAGCAAAGAATAAATCATTGACTTTAGAACTCTTCCATGGTATACCAACAAAATCAATCAAATAAATAATCAATATATTAATCATTGTATATGTCATTATTAGCATTAAAATTATTATTATCTTTCCATGGTGGTATTATTATTATTATTATTATTATTATTATTATTATTATTATTATTATTATTATTATTATTATTATTATTATTATTATTATTATGTTTTGTATCATTGTATTAAAATATAATGGATATCGTTGTATTAAAGTATTAGAATGCATCCATTATAGAGATATCATTATATTACCAATATTCACATGAACCACATAAGCTATGAATACCAATAGGGATTATAGTTGAATATAATGTAATTTACTTTTTTTATATATGTTAAAATCGTTGAGTATTTGTTATGGGTTATTATGGTGATAGTAGTTGTGCCTAATATGAATAAACTAATAAAAGTGCCATGTTTATGTATTTAATAACCGTTAGCTAATATAGATTATTGATTATTGGTTATTCTGGGTTATTAATTTGTATATTGATTATCAATATGAATAAATAGGTAAGTACCATGTATGACTATCGCTGACTTAGAATATTAGTAATGTGACTATCAATAAAATGTGAATATGAATATTAATATGATTTCAATATATAAACTAGAATATTTCATGTTTTAGTAATATGGTTATTTTTAACATAACATACTATGTGGTTAAAATTTATAAACTAATGGTGTTACATGTGGAAATATCACGAGGCTAACATATGTTTACCCTCTATTCGTTTATGCCTACATTGGCTAAATTGAATAATAATAATACTATAATATAACTAATGTTCATGAGATGACTGATGGATGGTCATATCTTTATATGTATAATTACTTTGGGCATATGGTGTAGTAATGGATCATGAATATATTGAGATATACATAATTATATCATTTTTAGATAATGTATAGTCAACATATTTCATGAAGCTTTTCCTATTTGGATCTAGCTAGAATCAGATTTAACATCATTAAATCCTAAAATATTCTAAGTCATATCAAAATTCCATAACTTATTGGTTTTGATGGAAATGTGAATCTAATATAGAGCTAGTCCTAAAAGGGTGGAAAGGGAGGTATATATAGTTTAGCCATGGAAATATGATCATAGCCAAAGTTATAAATCAATTATATATTCAAGTATGTTTAGTATGATGTTATACCTAGGTGGTGTATATTCTAAGTCATGTTGAGATATCCATAAGAGTGTTTGATGTCAATTTGACTTGAGAAAAGTAGAATATGTATATAGGTAGTTTACGGATTTTAGTATCTGATCTGTTAACCAAAATGTATGACTATAATGGTTGATGTGATCATATTAAGTCAATGGTAAAAATTATAATGACTATTGAAATTTATAAACCATATTTATATTTTGGTAAGTAATTTTATGTGAAACTTTGTAGGAATATAATTATTATGTATGAGGGTAATCATATATAAAATATATCTATACGTAGACTTAGATATTTATATGTTTACATAACTTTTATAGGTGCATTGGGTCATGTGCATATATCTATAGTTATTGGATTGTTAAACAAGTTATAGGGTTCTATGGGACAATAAATTATAGCTATATGAAAACAATCACCTAGAAGAGTAATAAATTATTGAATTATGTTCATACAAGGTATAACTTGGTTGTGTGTTATTTGACTCTTTGGAAAAATTATGATTGTGTGGTTAATTTATATATATCTAACATTGAATACTCATGTGTGATACATATTATGAGAGTATTAATATGTACCAGTGTTTAGACATATATAGCATATAATAGTGCATCGTGATGTGTGCCTATAAATTATGTGTTTTATGATTTTCTAATATACAATTTAAACATAAGATATACCTAGTTGGTATAAACTATACTTGCTTCCCTATTATTTAGGATTGTGGACTTTTGATTCTTGATATTTGTGAGACTGGTTTTTCATGATTAAGTAGTGTGATCATGTAATATGATCTATAATATTATGGGATGTCATAGAGCACTACAGTATAAATGTATGTTATACTCAGGTGGTGCATACTGTAATTATTATGTTTAGACTCAAACTTACATTTGACTGATTAAATGTATGTGTGTTGGTTAGTACTATGAATAACATGTTTTATGATAGTTAGTAGAACTTTATGTATGTATGCATATAACCCCTAAGAGTATAATGAATGATAGGATAAAATATTATGTGTTATGTGGGAACTATAACTTATTTTTTTATATCTAGTTACTTGAATATAAGCTTATATTTACATGTATTTATGACTACTCTATATTTATTTGTTTGTAGAAAAATTAGTAGTTATGTCTTAGATCACTACTCTATGATAATATAGGTTATCATAAGGTGTATTATGTTTGGAAAAAAATTATGGTAATAAAAATATGTAGTTAAATGTGTATTTTACTCGGGTGGTATAAACTATAGTCATTATTTCTAGTATGGGATAGATAATAATATAAGATTCATTCATACGTTTGATAGATTAAATGTATGCTTAATTACTCCTATATTTTGCATGTTATTTTATAATATTGTTAGTAGGATGTAAATTATATGAATCTTGTGGTTAAATTATGTTTGACCAATCTCTCTTTGATGATACTGATTAAGGAGTGAGACAAACTTAACTGACTTACTAGCATCACAATGCTAGTTGAAGGCAATCCGATCAAGTGGTGCGTAAGAATTTGGTTGATTTATAGATCGCTATTATTTGTTATTCTTAAAACTTTGGCCAAAGTATGTTTAGTGAGACATTATCATTTAATGAGTATGATTTACATGTTTGTACAATATATTTCAATAGAACAAGTTTTCTATGATACACTGCATGTTTAGTTTTAAAAATTATATGTCACATAGGTACTTGTCTCCATAGATTCCCATGCCATCATTATCTACTCATCCATGAAAGGAGGGCCATTTCCTAAAGGGATTAGTGTGGGGGATCATTAGTTTGTGGTTGGTATGAAAAAATGCTCAAATGATGCTTTCCATCCCCACAATAGTACTACTTTTGAGATGACACTTGAGGTTATCATAGATACTAGAGAGTCTAAGGAACTCATGATCTAGGGAACCATGTATATTATTTATGTATATTGTATTATATTGAATTTATTATTGTAAACATTATCATGAAGAGTTGTAATCATCTATTTTCTACATGTGGATTGACATCAATTATTGTGTATTGTACCAATAGTGGTTGGCTATTTGTAATTACTTTTTATGTTATATTATCACATGTTTCATATATTGATAGTGATTAGTGACTGTTATATGTCATGTGCTTATTTAAAGTTATCACACTTAGAGTATTTTGTATGATCATTGTTTAAAATCTCATGGTGCAATATATTTATAGTATATGTGTTTAATTTTAAAAAATCACATATTTCTAGTTAGCTCCCAGCAGGGTTGTTATAATAGTCATATGACATACCCCTATTGAATTTAAAAACTGATATAAGTACCAAATACTTAATGAGTGTGCAGAACATGATTCCAAACCATGTACAAATGTGGAGAACATACTTCCAAAGCATGGTACCATTAATATACCCTCCCTTTGAGGTGAGGTAAAAATAGGAACTGGGAGTTACCTCACTTCAAAAGTGTAAGACAACTACAATACCTGTGAGTGTAACCATGTAGCATATAGAAGGAAATTGTATAAGTAAATGTGCCATTGAAGAACATAGAACCAATGTGATTACATTTAGGCCTAAGATGCATGATAAATATCATGGCAACGTCTATATAGTAACAATACAAGCTCAATAAGAAAACAAGCACACACACACACAAGAGCAATAAAAAAAAATCGATAATCAATGGTCCAAAGAGACGACAAATAAGGGAAATGTTCAAATACCACATAATCGAAGGGACATGACTTAGTCAAATTTACATGAAAGTAAAAATAACATATTCAAATGTCCATATAACAAACAATGACATATGAAAATGTTAAATAAAGTATATATATATATATATATATATATATATATATATAGCTACAAGAAAAGGAACATATTCAAATGCTCGAATAAGTAAGACAAGAAACTCAAGGAAGTACATAAAGTAAAACATAAATAATCAAAATAAACATGTCATAGTGGCCCATTGATCCAATGTGTTATAAAAGTATGTCAAGTGCATAGCATATGAAGTACTCTATGTAAGATATAATCATCTATAATAGGCATGTGTAAGTATATATGTAGCTAAAACATGATAGTGTAGATTGATTATCAAAGCATATAACCTATGTATATCAATATTGAATAAGTGGATGCCTCCAATGTCCATATGACATGAGTAGAAGGAAAACCCAACATTCAAAATAAAAGTGTATCATGTAGTTGTGTATGCATGTATCACACCCAATGTAGAAGTGTGACACATATGTATATGTAAGAATAACTAAGTATGTGGTCCATCAATATGGAAGTAACATATGGATGACATAGATCCAATTAAAAAAATAAGTACTGATAGTGTTTTTGTTTTTTTTGGTAATTTTGTAATTAGGAAAGATCATCCTATAATGCCATCCAACTGATGATCATAGATATCTCCCCACTATAAATCTAGTGTAATATTCTGTGTACATGACCAAGGAACATATATAAGTGTAATATATGTCACAGTGGTATCGATGGTGCTATGGTAAGTAAAATAGAACTTTATGGTTGTGAAATAATAGCAAAAATAACTGGAGTAGGGTTTTTTAAACCCATAATTGAGTTCTTTTGTTTCTTTGGAATAACAATAATAGGAATATGTGTAGGTGCTTTAGATATATGAACATGGACTGTAAGAGGGGATTGGGATTTTATGGAATCCATTGTATGTCTCTTATGTAATGGTATCTCAAGTACTGACCATCGAGTAAAGGGGATTGCCTATTGATGACCCTTTTGCTGTGGATTAGCCTTAGTAGGCTTGATAGCCAGTTATCTAGGTATAAGTTTCTTCTATTCAAGAGGATACTCATGAAATTCTAAAAACTATAATTACCAATTTGCATGAATATATTTAATACACCTGTGCACTATAGAAGATACTACTCAAAGAGTGTGTATCTAAGGTCTTCCCAATAACATATCAAAGATGCATGTGGAAGGGATAATTGAAAAGGTAGTAACTGCATGTGTAGGATTAACCTGTAAAGGCAAGTCAATCTTACCCAAATTTTTTTGGGAGGTTACATAAAATTCTCTAATGGATCTGGTAGAGGGGTGTAAATAATGGTAATTATAACCTAAGTGCATAAGTAATGCCATGGTGCAAATATTTTCACTTGCACCATTATCAATCATAACACTATGTATGGGATATTTATCAAGGTATGCTCAGATGAATAAGGAATAAATAACAGAGTCATCATCCTTAATTTTATTGTCATCAAAGGAAATAAAGGGTTTCTAAACCATAGAAGGTTTATATCGCATGTAAGTACTAATAATCCCATCTAGTGGGTGTGTATAATGTGATGGATGAGGATATGCATTATATGCCATTTGGACTTATGGTTCCTTTTTATAATGGTATTGCAAATGATTGTTAAATATTTTATATGTATGGTGATCACCAGGTTGTGAACCTGATTCCTTTAAAGGATCCTTAAATTTAGTCTTTTGGTCATCAATAAGATCTTGGATCTTGTGCTTTAAGGTAAAAAATCTACTCATAGAATGTCCTAGTCCTTGATGATAATCACAATAAGCATTCACATCATATCCTTTGGATAGAGGTCAAATCATATCAACCTCAATAGGATGAGGGAGATATATAAGATGGAACTCTAGTAACCATGGGAGTGATGAAGTTAGGGACTCAAGTAAATGTGTAAATTATCTCCTTGGTGCATTAGTTAAGATAATATAATTAGGCTATTATGAAAATGTTTTAAGCATGGTGGTTTTTTCCTTTCTAAGTTTAAAAAGGTTTACCTTATGACTTAGTTTAATTGAGAATTTTTTACTAGATGTAGATGTAACTAGCCTGTTTGTTACATACTTAAACTTATTCAAAGATATAAGCTCCATTTCATGGTCCCATACAATATGGCATAAGTCATCAAAATATTGAAACTTTATAAAGACAATGGAATCATTTAAAGGAGCAAACAAACTTTTCTTGAATATATCTTGTAACTCTTTGTTTGCAATAGGATTTGTCATTTTGGCCAACATTATCTTATATCTCAAGAAATATTCATTGATAGGTTCATTGGTTCCTTATTTGATTTTGGCAATTTGGGCATAAGATTTTTTTTTTAAATGTTAATAGAAAAGTGTGTTAAAAACTAGTCTACAAGAGGTTTGAATGTTTTTATGGATTGGACAGGTAGATCATGGAATCGCTTCAAAGCATAGTTCTTGAGACTTCTTGGGAATAATTTGGTCAAAATTTTATCATTGGAAGCATAGTCAAGGCATGCCATATAAAATGTTTGAAGATGTTGTGCAGGATTACCCTTTCTCTCATAAAATGTGAACTTAGGTGTAATAAATCTAGTTGGTAAAGGGTGCAAAGAGATTTCAAGTGCAAGAGGGTTATGCAATACATCTTGAAAATCTCTTGTATGAAGGGATTTTAAAGCTTTTTGTATAATGTTTGTAATCTTGTCTTCCAAGGTTTTTATGACTTGAAGGAATGATTGTGGGAGTTGGAATAACAAGTTGAGTAGTCACCAAAGGGGATGAAAAGATGTTTTGAGTAGTAATAGGCATTGAAACTAGTATTTGTGATGAAACAACGGGTAAGTCCATAATATATTTATCAATATTAGTTTTAGGAAACAAAGGTTTAAACACATAATCCATGCCCCCATTAGATGTAGGTAGATTGATAAGTGTGGGTTGTGTTATAGTACCTTCTATGTATTCATGATTACTAGGTGAATCAACCTTGGTTTTATATTGTTTCCTTATTTCACCTCTTATAAGATATAAAAATGCATATATTAAGACCTTGTTATTGTTGAGATGAGTATTCAATGCTTCTTGATCTTTCATTTGGAATCATGTTTTTTCACTAACAGTTTTCATTGCTTCACAAATGAAAAGTTTAAAAATTACAACAAAGTACAATAATAAAAAACCCTAATTTATCATAGGGTTTGATGTTCAAAGGTCAGGTTCACCAAATATTTAACCCTAAAATGAAATATGTTGTTGGATGTTTTCATTTAAGCTTATGGTTAAGAATAAAGAAATGAAATGGTGCAAGGGTAATATTCAAATCTATAGCAAGGAAATTAAATGCTAAACTCAAACATATGTAACACTAAATTTATTATGTTGAGATAGTCTAAATATGGAAAGTATAACTAGCCTAGATTTAGAAATGACAAAGAAGAGAAGTACTTAGCTTGTTCTGATGCTAATGCAATTATGGATAGTTGTCAGATTATGGATCTGGTGCCTCTGAATATATGCATAGTTGTGTTACCCCTTGATGGTTGTGTTGATGCTACTATCTAAGTTTGATGATAGTGTCTTATATATAATATTTAGTGAAACAAGATGCAACCACCTTGATGCTTCTACATTTGGATTCACCTTTGATCTGGTATACTCAAATCTAGGTCATAGATAATTTCTCCATATGAAATGAAAAAACCCTAGCTTTTCATCTTCAATGTGAGGAAAAAATGGGTTAGTGGGCACATCCTATTGAGATAATTCTAATGACCTTGTTGTCAAAGGAGGTTTCCTACATAGCCAATACTTTGAATAGGTCCTCACAATGATGTAATTTTCCCCTATGTCTTGGTTTGTGTGTGAATCATGCAATATGTGTAAAACAAGTACAATAGTGACGTAGCTTGTAACTTAGAAAATTGGGCTCTTGGATTTTTCCTTCAATACTTCAAACCTGTAGATGTGTTGTACCTATGAATAGTATGGAAATAGAGAAGCTTTAATCAATTGAATGATTGATAGAGTGCTTTTTGATAAGTGCCTTGGTCTCTTTGGTCTTTTCTAGGTTTTTTTAAGCGAGTCAACGAATGAGGGTTGATATTATATTTACACTAATCCTATCAAGATATAACTCAAATTAAGTCACTTAGGTCAACTATTAGAATATGTTTCATTTGAAAATGGGATAGATTCAAGGAAGTGGACACTTGCATTGGGGAAGGAAAATAACGTCGATGCTACTATCTGTCCTAGACATTAGTGTCCAGGGAGTAGCGAATAGGTGTAGGCTTAAAACTTATAGAGGTGTAAGATAAGAATATTTTAAGCATTTTTGGAAATATATAATTTTTGTGTCATCAACATAATATTGGTCAAACTAAGTGGTAGGATAAGCTACAAAAAATAGAGTAGATGCAAGGCTTGCAGAAGCAAGGAGAATATAGAACTAAGAGGAATAACCAAAGTTTGAGTTTGCCAAGTGTACAAGACTAAGGTGATTCATAATCACAAAATATCATTTATAAGATTGAACTCACCTACACTTGAATTTTTAATTGAAGATGCCATTAGCATCATTGGAAGCCCCACACTCCTCACCCCTAAGTCTAAACATACAATTCCATTATTCCAGGACTATATAGTTTGAATTAATTATATATAGATCTAAAAAACAAAACACTAAATGTTTTAAAGTTTAAAAATGTTGACATGTGTTTGAATGATAACTTGCACTATGAAACATATTGTTCTCCTTCATTTTATACAAAAAATAAATTAATATTTTATGTCATAAAATTTGAATATCCTAACATCATCCAAATCATTACGTGCACTATTAAAAAACATAAAGTTTAAAATACCTTGTAGAGAAATGAATTTTAATTGAGTGAAATACTTATTTTTCATTTTATCCAATTTCTCCTCAATGTTTTTTTAGGGATTTCAAATGGAGTGTATTCTTTTTTATTTATTTAAACTTCTCTTTTATTGCCACACATGTTTTTGACATCTTCTTGAATGTATGGATAAACCATGGTCTATTCCATGTGAATGAAATCTCTCCTAAACTTGTCTGATTTATGAAATCAAACCCAAGATAACCTATTATCAAAAATATGGTCTAAAAATTCATGATTGCAACTAAGAAGTATTTATTATCCTATACAATCGAAGAGATAAATCATTAAAAATAAATAAATATAAGTGTGTATCAAACAAACATTAAAACACTTTTACATAGTCACATGCCAAAATCCTATTGAAGTAATCCATTGATTTATCCTTTTATACATAAAAACCTCATGAAATGAAGTGATAAAAAAGAATAAAACATCCTCATATTCAAGGCTTTCATGCAAAATCTTTCCAATTCAATCAAACATTTCATCAACAAGATTATTGTTAATTATAAATTTATGTCATGTTGGAAAATATAACCAACATCTCCTAGATGATTAGTAGCTAACATTCAATAAGTAAGATAGAGAGAAACATTAAGCAAATTTTTAAAAGTATTTTGCAAATTGTAAAGATTTTATTGAGTTAAAGAAGATTTGATGTTCTTGAAAGATTAAGTGTGATCTACATCCTATTGCAATGGACAGTAAGGGACTACTCAACCAAGGAATTGGAATTATTTGATGGCATTTTATATTTCATATTATTATTATTTAATCTTATACATCTTTATGATTAAAGTGTGATTTGATCTAACCCGTAGATTTGTGTATGTGTGTGTTTCTATTTTAAGATACTTTTAGTCTTTTGAATTCAAACATTCCATTTATAAGAATTTACTTTCAAATCACTCTTTAAATTTAATAAATAGATTGATATGTGTTTTCCTTTACCAATAAGTGTGTTCATTCCCAAATAATTTACTTTATAAGCAATGTGTGTTTCTCTTCAAAGCAAGTGTGTTTACCTCTGTCATCAACATTTCAATTTTGTATCAGAGTGTTTTCCTTTAATTAATTATATATATTTCAATTCAATAAATTATAATATATCCTTAGAGATAAATGATCCATAATTCCTCTAAAAAAAAAAATTATTAGTTATTATCTTTGACACCTTATTGCTGACTATCATTAGACACCAGCCCTGATTTAACATGACATCAACCAAGTTAAGTTGATCTAAATGAAGAGGACACAATGACCCTCATCATTTTTGGTGCCATTTTGGGGAATTTTCTAGGTGTCATTAGGGTGTAAATCTTAAAACTAACAATTGATCAAGAAAAAAATCTCACAAAATCAAAGAAACATATGAATAGACAAAGAGATTCAAAGGGAAGATACCTTAAAAATATCCCTCAATAAAGCATAAATATTGGTAAGACACAATAATAAAGTGCCCAAGAATAATTTATAAGAAAATAAGTTTAGACTATTGAGGAGGAACCATTTCTAGTCTCACCTGAACTTTAGAATCATTCCCTAGAAGGAGGTGCATCATTCAAGTGAAGCAGTTAAGGATAAGACATAGCCAAAGTTTTGAGTCTCAATTAAGTAGCCTTCTAGTCACTTATGACGACTCAAAACCTCCCAAAATAACTCTTTACAACATCTTTTGGGAAACCATGGGAGATAATTTGGAAAACAATCCACTAAACATGGTTGTAAGAGGTAGAGCTCAACTATTAGGTGTAACATTAACCTATCCTATTATCCTAGATTAAGATGAAAATGAAATAATGAAGAATATATCACCATCCATATTTATTACTTTCATATAATTATCTTAAAAGACCCTGATTACTTTTTGTTTGAATTTAAGGTTTTGTGTCAAACTTATGACTATAAAAGTAATAATCACAAACTAAAATTGTTTCTTTATATGCTCAAGTATTCATCTATGAGATGGTTTATAGGTTTAAAACCAAATTTCATTCACGTATGGGATGAAATGGAAAATATATTCTTGGATAATATTAATATTATTGTAGAGTAAGGGATAGAAAATAAGAATTATTCTGCATAAAAAAAAAGGATGATAAGAATATGTAAGACTATCTTGATCGTTTCCTCTTTGCACATAAATGATGTCGATATGAGTTAGAGGAAGATTTGAGTAAAATAATTTTATTAAAAGGACTAGATGATGATTCTAGGCAATCTTTAAATATAATGGGAAAAGTAGACATAAACAAACTTGGTCTCAAAGATATAGTTGAACGATGTAGAAATTATTCAAGAACAAGGGCTAGTATAAAAAAAATGAAAATAAGAAAGGGAAGCAATGATGTAGGACAACTCATGGAATAAATTTTAAATCTAAAAATAGATATTTTGGTATAATTAAACACCACATTAGATGGTTTAAAATAAAAATATAATGATATTACTGAACCACTAGCTATGTTTTATCTAAAATGTAGATTGAAACAAGCACTCAAAGACTACCCTCTTGATAGGACAAACATGTGTGGTATTTATGATGTAAATGACCATGATAAAAAAAGATTTGGTCTCATACCTACTCTAAAAATATCTAAAATAGGCTACCCAACAAATATAAGAGCTCAAATATATAAAAAGTTAGAAAAAATCATTTTCCCATAATCAAAAGTAAAATCCTTTCATTCTAAGAGATCTTTCTAAACCATCGATGATGTTATGGTCTAGAAAAGCACCACCACAAGAATGGAGACCACCAAAGTGGACACCACAACCCTGAATATTAAAACCTCATCCATAATCATGGATTCCCAAATCCAATTAGTAACTATGGACAAACCAATAATGGGTACACCAAAAAAAATTTAATAAATAAAGGAGATTAACATAATAACAAGTGTTGATGCCTCTCCCTACCAATTAGCTTCCACAAACTAAATAAGTAACTTAGTGTCAATTACATGCATAACTATTATCAAATCTAAAAAATAGATAGGCAACCCCTATCTATGGAATTAAACAATAAGAAACCTTAGGGTTTATGCCATTGACTATAAAAATGTTCAGTTGAGATTAGGTAAGACATTGAATAGACCCCTAATTACCATAATTAAGGTCCCAAGTGAAAAACTAAACCTCCATGATGAGCCAATAAAGAAAAAACCCAATGAGGAAAAATAAAAACTTAATTAAAAAAATAAAGGCCTTAATAAACTAGTACATTTCCTCCAACCATTCCTTTTCTAGAATGGCTTCAAGAGGCTAGTGACAAAAGTGAATCTAATTTAGTCTAAGAATTGAGAAAACTAAATATTAAAATACAATTGCTACAAGATATAAGAGACATTATATAACTAAATGAATTCATGAAAGGATTGTTTATAAAAACTGTAGTGAGGATAAGGAAATATCCAAAAACTATATAGGTGGATGGTAAACTTGTTGATTTATTAGCAAGAAAATTACTTCTACCTAAATATGGAGACCTTGGATGTTCATTCATCACTATAACTATAGGAATGAAATAAATACCCAATGTGTTAGTGTACCTTGGATATGCCATCAATGTATTGATAACAAACACCTTAAAATCTTTGTCCCTTACGTGGGTACAACCTACTTCTACATTCTTAAAAATGGTAGACTATTCTATTGTCAAACTAGAAGGAACCATAGAGGATGTCTCTATAATTTTATAATCATGGGAATACCATGTATATTTCATGATAGTCCAAACCAAGAGTAAAAAACTAGGATATCCATTGATCTTAGGAAGACCATGGCTAGCTACAATAACAATCCTTACAGACTGTAGGTCAGGAGACATGGCCATTTCAAATAGGGTGAAAGAAAAAAATATTTACTTGTACCCACCTACCAAGTCATATTTAGACTCATAAGATCATGTGTAGGTAGATTAAGTAGATAAAAATAGTAATATCATGTCTTCATTTTCCATGGTAGTAGTTAGAAACCATGTAAGTGAGATAGAGGAAGAACTAATAAGAGGTATTGAAGAGATAATTAGATCTAGAGTCCACTAGTCTGGGTCTAGAGTCTACTTGTTTAGCTTTGGAGTATACTACATGATATTTTAAAGATTACCTAATGAACTCAGAAGCCACTCTTGATGAAAAGTATGATCACACACCTTTCCAACAAAGCATTATTAAGTGGGAATCAATATATATATTTAATAACTTTATAGTGCCCATTAGCAGGGGTAATTTTAAAAGGGGAGTGTTTTTTCAAAGACATATCCACCTTCCATATGATCCTACCACATCCTTTTCATTTAAAATATTTTATGAGTGAATAAAGGTAGGACATTTCATTTTATACTGAAACTAAGTAGATAGTTGTCCAACTAGAAAAAATATTAAGTATAAATAGTTGGTTAAATAATGATAAAGAAACAAAGGTCTTTGATATATTAAGGAACCATACAAAATCCTTTGCATAAGAATATAGTGACATGAAGTGCATTCATCTAAGTATATGCACCCATCATATCGACACAGAGAACACCAAATTAATTAGATAACTGCAAAGGAAAATCAACCCAACATTAAGAGACATGGTTAAAATAGAGATAGAAAACCTATTAGAGGTGGGATTTATTTACCTAATATTAGATAGTCAGTGGGTCTCACCACTTGTGATAGTACTAAATAAAAATAGAAAGTGGAGAATATGCATAGATTACAGAGAGCTTAATAAGGCCACCATGAAAGGCTATTTCCCTTTACCCTTCATAGACTAAGTTTTAGATAACTTAGTTGGAAAGAAGTACTTATCCTTATTAGATGAGTTTAGTGGTTATAATTAGATAAAATTAGCTACAGAGTATCAAGATAAAATAAATTTTACATGTCCTTGGGAAACATTTCCTTATAGACTATTACTCTTTGGTCTATGTAATACATCAGCTACCTTTCAGAGGGTAGTTTTATCTATTTTTGTTGATTTGACCAATGATTATGTAGAAGTTTATATGGATAATTTTAAGGTGCATGGTGATTCTTTTTATGAATCCTTAAATAATTTAGACAAAGTATTAACTAGACATGGGTAACATCAATTATCCTTAAGCCATGAAAACTTCTTGATGATGGTTGATCAAGGGATCATCTTAAGCCATCACATCTTAGCCTAAGGCATACAAGTTGATCCTAAAAAGATTAAAGTCATTTATATCCTGCATGAACCTAAAAATCAAACTGATATCAAAAGTTTATTGGGACATATAGGGTACTATAGATGTTTTCTAGAGGACTTCTGTAAAATTATTGCACCTATGTTTTATTTGCTTACTAAGGATAATGAATTTTTGTGGACTGATAAGTGTTAATATAATTTTGAGTCAATAAAAGAGAAATTGATCTCTACTCCAATTTCGAGAGGTTCTAAATGGGAGTAACCCTTCCACATATATACATATGCCTCCAACAATGCTATAGAGGCAATACTTGGACAAAAAGATGGAGGAAAGATATATGCCATTTACTATATTATCAAAAAACTAACTCTTACTAAAATAAATGATGCCACTACTAAAAAGAGTTGTTAGTTATCATATATGCCATGAACAAGTTCTGTCACTATATCACTGGATATATATACTTTGTTTACAAAAACCATTCAACCATAAGATAATTAATGAATAAACCAATTGTATGAAGTAGGGTCATTAGGTGGATACTCCTCTTGTAATAATTTGACATTACAATTATTGATAATCTAGGAAAATTTAATGTAATTTGCTAATTTGTTGTCAAGGTTGAATGTTTCAAGTGAAGATGAACTAGTTGAAGACAACTTTCTAGATGAACAACTATTCACAATTTCATCACACTCATCATGGTTTGTTGATATAAAAAACTACCTAACCATAGGAAAAATTTCTTATGATTTTACTAATAATGAAAGAAAACATTTGGTTAGGAATAATGCTCACTTTAAATGGCCTAATGGTGTTTTTTTTAAATGTGGACTTGATTCAGTACTTCACAAGTGAGTAAGACAGGATGAGATCTATGACATTATAAAAACTTGCTATGATGAACCAGGAGGACACCACTATTTAGCTAAGAAGACTATTCATAAGATCCTTGGAGCTAGATACTGATGGCCTTCACTTCACAAAAATATGAAAAAATATGTATGATAGTGTGATTCTTGCCAAAGGATGGGGAAACCTACCTTGTATAATGAAATGCTTCTCCATTCTCAAGTGGTACTTGGACCTTTTGAGAAATAATGATTGAATATTGTTGTTTTTATTGATCCACCATCCCAAATAAAGGAATTCCTCTTTGTATCTATATACTATGTCACTAAATGGGTAGAATTCTAAGCTCTACCCTTTATAAGAGAACTAGTTGCTAATTTTTTTGTACTACAGGATCATGCGATAGTTTGGAACACTAAGAGACATAGTATCTAATCAAGGGCCTCAATTCATATCCAATATGATTAAATACTTCATAGATCATTATCAAATTACACACAGGTAATCATTACTATACCACCCACAAGATAATAGTCAAATTGAGGTTTAACAGGGAGTTAGAGAATATCTTGATCAAGATAGTCATCATTAGAAAAAAGGATTAGGCAAGAAAGTTACTTGAAGTACTATGGGATTATGATACTACATTAAAAACCACCATAGATTTCTCATTATATGAGCTTATGTTTGGAAAAAATCCCTTGCTCTCAATTGAGTTTGAATTGCAGACCTTGAGGGAAACAATATAAGTGGGCATAGATTTTGATGAAGCACAAAGAGATATGATTCTTCAGCCCAACGAACTTGATGAGATGAGATTATAAATTTAAAAAAAAACTAAGCTTCTATAATATCAAAGGAAATAATGACATGACACTCACATCAAAGAGAGGAAATTCAAGAAAGGAGATTGGGCTTTGTTATTTGATTCAAAGTACCAACATTTTAAAGTAAAGCTTCTTACCAGATGGTTAGGACCCCATCAAGTTAAAAAGATCTTTGACAATGGATCAGTTCAACTTCTACTAATTGATGAGAATAAAATAACACTTTTAGTCAATGGATATAGGCTAATAATTTATCATAAACCTCCAAACAAAGAGGAATTATTAAAAAAAAATCAATCCTAAGATGAATTTGACTACATGGAAAAACTTTGTTCTTCCATTCTACTCAAAGGATGAAATTTGAAGAGTTTAATAAAGGAAGAGGATTGAAAACCAATAAATGGTAGTCCTCCAAAATTATTAATAATAATAATAATTTGAAAACCAGAAATGACAACTTTTCAAGGAACAAAATAATAAAATTCATGATTATGTATGTGGTATATGCTCTTTACTCACTAATGTGGTCTTTTTTATAGGATAGGTGGCAATCTATGTAGATAGAGACAACATAAATTTTAAGTTGAGATATTTTTTAATTTATTTTTATATGTATAGGATAAAAATTAAGTTAATAAAAGGTCATATCTATCCAATTTTGAAAATATATTTTATAAAATGGAAATATGTCATAAAAGGGGGTTCATTAAAAGGTCATTTTAAAAAGTAAAAATGTTTTTTCCAAGGAGGAAAGGTATGAATTGTGACGTGTCTTCCAAGTGATTAAAGTGATAATGTTGCCATGATGATATGACTCAAGCAATCATGTGAGAAAAATATTTTTGGAAAGAGCAATGATGATGATGAGGATGTATGCTTTGGTAAAGATGTCAGCATAAGATTGCATGAGGAAAAGGACACAAAATAATTTGATGTGCTTTTTAATATCCCCACACAAATTAATGATTGTCTTTTCATTCGTAGAATGGTCATATCTAATGATTTTTTGAAGCTTTGGGATATGTCCAAAGCTAAGAAAAATTAAATGTAGATATGCTTTAAGCGTCCCATGCTTATTTTTAATCTATGTTCATAAAAAGAGACCTCTTATTATATTTAAAATACAATTCCACCTTTGAAAAAGAACTCTTCATAGTCTTATTCAAATGCCACGAACCTATGCCAACAAGGATCCATGGAAGATGGGATAAAAGAAGAAATCTGAGCTAGAATTTTCACATTTGTTACTTGAGGATGACGTAGTAGCCTCCATCTTTAAATAGGTAGGATGGTTAGAGTTTTTAAATAAATTCTAAGGACATGATGAAATACTCATCAAATAATTCATCATCAACCTCAAAAGTGATCACACCAAGTTGAAAGGGGTCAAAATCCTAGTTAGTAGTCATGCTATTAGTGAGCTTTCAGGGATTTGTAGTGAAGGAATTATGATTTTAGGAAGGTTCACCTTCAAGTACTTGATCCAAATATTTTATCAAGAAAGGTAATCTATTATTTAGATAATTATTATATCCTTAAAGGAGTTAATAAGGGAAGCAAGAGAGAGTTTACCATAGTCTTAAAAAATAGCTACATTTTGGGTGAAAAAATATTTTACTTGTGATGGGAAATATAGTTCTCTTGGTTGTTGTGTAATGAAATAATTACTCACCTCAAAAAAAGACTTCATAAGCTAGAATAGAAGGTAAATTTGCCTAAATTTCTACATGGATCCATTTAGGTCATGGTATAAAAATATGTGCATGTATTTCTTCCATTTGACATCATGGACTTATTTAGCTCATTTGCCAACATCATTTCATGAAGACATAAGATGGAAAATCTGTTTGGGAAACATTCTTATGAAATAAGCTAAAGAATAAATTTGAAATAAAAAGAAGACCTTTCTATTCCTCCCTTACACCAAGATCTAATCTAAAAGAAGGAACTTCTAGTGAATATGCAACTTCAAAGGTAGGGAAGGAAAATAAGATAAAAATATGGGCACCTAAACCTAGCTCTGAGGAAACCCCAGAATTGGCCATTGTACAAGCTCATATCTTGGAGATCTTTGATGAAGAGAGACCAGCCCGAAGGGTATCACCAACCAAGATCCTGAGGAGAAATTTAATAAGGACTTTAAGGGAGGAGTCTAGGCCAGTACCTCTACCAAAGAGAAGAAGAAGAAGACTTATATTAGATGATTAATATGATCAAGAGAGGGATGATATGGAGATTCTTGGTAGTATAAATCAAGGATATATTGTTGATACTTTAGGGATTGAAGAAAGATTTGAAGAAGAAGAAATAAGAATTGAACTCTCATTAAATATTGAATAATTAACAACCATCACATAAGTATTTGAGGAAGTTGTAGAGGAACTCCTTCCATCTTCTTCATCTCAACCAATGGATAAAAGAAAATCCCTAATCATAGAGATAGATAAAACTTACTCCTATAGCCATGATGAATAATAATAATTACAACAAGCTTTGATCATGTCCAAAGTTGAAGATACTATAAGGCAACAAGAGTAAGAGATTACCTTCCTTAGAATTAAGTTACAAGGTAAAGAAGACATTATCTCATCTTTATAAAAGTAATTAGAAGAAACTAAGATTCAATCTTTGCATAAAGATACTAAGATTGTGTCCTTAAAAGCAAAAGTGAATAGGCCAAAAACACAAGAAGACTAAATAGTTCAAACATAGTTATCTTATCATGACATCATGACCACTTAGAATGAAACTTGTCAATAATTAAAAAAGTTCAAGATAGAAGACATGAAAGTAAGGATGGATCTTGAGGAAGATAGAAAATAGAAAGAAAAAACAAAGTATATCCTCCAAGTAGTTTGTGAGGTAGGAGAGAAAATTCTATCCTATAGGAGACTTGCCTCAACCTATAGCCTTTTTCTCTGTAAAAAATTCCTTAGATGAAAAATACCAAGAATTTCTTGTGGATTACCTCATGACTTGGAGGATGGAGACCAATTCATGGAAGCTTATCATACTAGTACCCCAAATAAATATATTTTTTGTGTGAATTTTATTTATGTGGTTTTATCTTGGGTCATATGTCTTATTTCTTGATTAGTCTATTTGTAGGAGAATATTATATTAGAGCTTACCCTTTTACTCTACAAGACCAAATTGTATGGAATACAAGAGCTATCAAATATTTTGAGCAAGTAAAAATTGTTGGCCTTTGTATGAGAGTTTAATTTTCTAATTTAAAAGAGTAAATTATACTATTTAAAAACTTAATCTATCAACCAATATTTAGGGAACATTACCCATAAGTTTTGTAGTAGAGTACCACAAATTTTGAAGAACTTGTGCAACACCATTTTAATGAAGCATTGACTACCTGTAATAAGATATGGGATACCTTGAATATCCCATTAAAATTAATGGAGGTGATTTCACCTACCAACCATAGATGAAGTTTCAGAAGAGCTAGGTTTATTATTGAGATAATTCAACAATTTAGTAAGAAGTATGTTCAGGAGTGAATAGGCATGAGATTCAGACCTCCACTCATCCTTAGCCCTATGTCTTTATGGCATAATATGGCACATTAGTCCGTTGAATAATTCAAGAAATAGAGAGCATTAGTGCAGAGACTGTTAGGTTGTGGAGCTAAAAGCTTCACTAATGCAAATAGGGACGGAGGTTACTGGGAGGTTACTGAGTTGCAAAACAAGTTGCAGGGCGACCGACGTCGGTCTGATCAACCGACGTCAGTCATATTATAGTGCAAAATCAACCGACATTGGTTATTAGTCGGCCGACATCGGTTAGGAAGGAGTCTACGTTGGCAACCTGTGTGTACATGCAGTTTGCATGCGGGTTCCAGACTAGTCTATTTTTGGACAGGCAGTTTGCATGTAAAGACTATTTTTGGTCTTGAGTTGCAAGTCTAATTATTGTATGAATGAGATCTATATAATAGACTCATGGTTTGTATTGTAAAATTGTACTAGAGTGAGAGAGCAAAGATTAGCTCCTTCAGAAGAGAGAGAACAAGAGTGCTAGATAGCCAAGAGGGCTTGAAGAAGATAGTAGGGATTAGCTCCTCCTAGTTCCAAAGGGGTGCCGAGTGTGTATGATCAAGGAGAGTTGTAGGTTGTGCAAGTTCTGGTAGAAGATCCATCAGGGTACTGGTTGAAGAATCATAAGGACTTGGTGAGGCAAGGACAAGGGTTCTTCAGGGTGTAGAGATATCTACGTGGTAAGTAAGGTCTGGTGATTTGCAGGTTGATGCAAGAGCAGGGAGATCTACTTGGAGTATGGTTGTGTACTTGGTGTACTGGTAGTGTTGTTACTGACTGGTGGAGGTGAACAACAACTCTGTGTTTGAGTTGATTGTTGTGACCATTTTTTGTAGGAGAGTAAACTCTTGATTGAGAATTACTGGGAGCCCTTGAGGTGTGGGAAGCCTCACAGAGGTGTGAGAAGAAGTGGCATCTTCTTTATTATATTTTATTTATAGATGAGTATTAATACAAGATTGTGTATTGTCTCTCATATTCTGTGTTGTTTCATATTTCTAGTTACTTATCATTCTGGTTAAATTCTGTGTTTAGTTGCTAATACAAAGGTAATCAAGTGTGCCCTTAGTGGGCAATAGGATCCTGACAGTTGGTATCAGAGCAGGTGGACCAGGTTGGTACCAATCTTGACAAGTTGGTATCAGAGGGTGGTTAAGTACACTAACAGGTGGTCAGAGCGTGTTAAGTGTTTTGTTGATTACAGGTCACTCTCAGGGGTTTCAGATTGAGTTGGAGTATAGAAATGGTAGAAGAAAGTAAGCTACGAATGGAGAAACTGAATAGCACGAATGGTCTGATTGATGGAAAGAAAGAGCAAGAAAATAAAGATTGTTAGTTGGTAGAAGATCAACATGAAATAAATGAAGAAGTAGATGTTGCAGGTGTTGTTGCACAGGATGCTCTGGATAAAGTAGAATTTTGGTTTATAGATTATGTTGCCTCTTTCCATGCAGCCCAAAATAGAGCATCTTTTCATGGGTATGTCCAAGGAGACTTTGGAAAGATTTATTTAGGGGTTGGTGAGCCTTGTTAGATTGTTGGCAAAGGGGAAGTGAAGCTATAATTGCAGATGGGTAACACACAGGTGTTGAAGGAGGTCATGCATGTCCTAGTCTTGGAGATGAGTCTAATTTCTTCAGGAAAGTTAGGGGATGAGAGATGCACAGTAACTCTCATAGTAGATGCACTTGAATTATATAGTGGTAAGAAAGTAGGTATCCTTTATCTATCTACTTATATTACTGATTCACCTTTTGTTGCAAAGATGTGGCTTTGTAGGCTTGGTCACATATGTAAGAAGGGAATGCACGTTCTTAAGTGGAAGACAGATGTTTTTGATAAACTTAAGAACTGGAAAGCCTTGGTGTTCATGGAGGAGATGATGGACAGATATCAACTGAGGGGACTAGATTATTCTGAGCAGGGCTATGTTAATTTGGACAGGGTTTTGATCCAAGGTGAGCTCGCGGGTAAAAAGTCATCACTCACAGGGGAACACAGTTACCAGTGTCGGTCAGGAGAAATCGACATTGAATAGACAGGTACCAACATCGATCATGTGCAGACCAGTAGAGTCAATGGTGTCAGACAGGTGCAGACCGATGTCAGTCAGAAGAAATCGACGTTGGTAGTCAGGGTCAGTCGCAGGGAACCGATGTCAGTCAATTGTAGATTGGGAGATGGCCAAGATCGGTCACTGGAACGGATGTTGGGCGAACATCAAGCTGTCAAGGAATCTCAAACGCCTATGTGGAGGATTGAAAGGGTAAGTGAACCTCATATTTATTGTTCACCTTCTTTATACTACTTGTTGCTCACTGATGGTCAAGAACCAGGAAGACGTGAAGAGGCAATGCAGGTAGAATCCAAGAAACAGTGGGAGCATGGCATGAATTCTTTAGAAGAGAACCAAGTGGGAGATTTGGTAGAGTTGCCAGTCGAGATGAAAGCACTGAAAGATGAATGGATTCCCAGGTTAGAGAAGAGAGTGGATGGACACGTGAGATGGAAGGCCAGGGTATATGGTCTTGAGGAAGCTGCAGGATAGTGATACAAGTTTGACAGGTGTATGACAAAGCATGGCTTTGGTCAAGGTCAATGTAACTATTATGTTTTATTTACCAGGTTGGATGATGATTGCAACATTATCCTGTTACTGTATGTGGTGTGGTTGCTTGTTGTAGGATTACACATGCAGGGAGTTTCTGAGCTAAAGGTAAATTTAGTTCAGAGGTATGTCATGAAGAATTTGGGAGCAGTGAAATTCTTTGGCATAAGAGACATGGAAGATCACAGGTTGATTTTGTCTCCAGTGGGAGCTGATGTGAAGAAGGTGTTGGCAGGGTTCAATATGTAGGATACAAAACCGGTAAGCACACCAAGGGCTGGACAGTTCAAGCTGAGCTTATAACAGTGTTCAAAATCACATGAGGTCGAGTGTAGATCTGAGTTTTCCCAAGCAGTGGGAGTTGTCAGAGAGTTCATAGCCAATTCATGGAAGGAGCACTGGAGGGCAGTTCAGTGGATTCTCAGGTATTTGAGAGGGACCAGCAGCAGGGACTCATGCTACGCAGGGTCAGGGTCTTCACTACATGGAGTTGTAGGTTCGGATGTGGCAGGTTACTTGGATGACGGAGGTTCACCACGGGTTGTGTGGTGGTTGGTCTTTAGGATTGAGCTTGAAGAGGGATACAAGCCAAGAAACAAATTAGATGGTGTACAAGTATAGGTACAGTGTAGCTGTTTATCTCCAAGTGGGAGATTGTTAGGTTGTGGAGCTAAAAGCTTCACTGATCCAAACAGGGAAGGAGGTTGCTAGGAGGTTTCTAAGTTGCAGAACAAGTTGCAAGGCAACTGACGTCGATCTGATCAACCGACGTCAGTCATATTACAATGTAGAAGCAACCGACGTTGGTTATTAGTCAGCTGACATCGGTCAGGAAGGAGCTGACATCGGCAACCTGTGTGTACATGCAGTTTGCATGTGGGTTCTGGACTGGTCTATTTTTAGACAGGTAGTTTGCATGTAAAGACTATTTTTGGTCTTGAGTTGCGAGTCTAATTATTGTAATTAAGAAAGTCTAATTATTGTATGCATGAGATCTATATAATAGACTCATGGGCTGTATTGTAAAATTGTACTAGAGTGAGAGAGCAAGAGTGCTAGATAGCCAAGAGGGCTTGAAGAAGAGAGCAGGGATTAGCTCCTCCTAGTTCCAAAGGGGTGCCGAGTGTGTATGATCAGGGAGAGTTGTAGGTTGTGCAATTTCTGGTAGAAGATCCACCGAGGTACTGGTTGAAGAATCATAAGGACTTGGTGAGGCAAGGACAAGGGTTCTTTAGGGTGTAGAGATATCTACGTGGTAAGGTCTGGTGATTTGTAGGTTGATGCAAGAGTAGGGAGATCTACTTGGAGTACGGTTGTGTACTTGGTGTACTGGTAGCATTGTTACTGACTGGTGGAGGTGAACAACAACTCTATGTTTGAGTTGACTGTTGTGACCATTTTTTGTAGGAGAGTGAACTCTTGATTGAGAATTACTGGGAGCCATTGAGGTGTGGGAAGCCTCACAGAGGTGTGAGAAGAAGTGGCATATTCTTTATTGTATTTTCTTTTTGGATGAGTATTAATACAAGATTGTGTATTGTCTCTCATATTCTGTGTTGTTTCATATTTCTAGTTACTTATCATTCTGGTTAAATTCCGTGTTTAGTTACTAATACAAAGGTACTCAAGTGTGCCCTTAGTGGGCAATAGGATCCTGACAGAGACATAAAGGGTTTGTTGACCCACTTGAGAACAATTAGGACACATATTATGGTATCTATGATCTCAACCATAATTTGGAAAGAAGAGGGCTCGATCTTGAGTAGGGGAGACAATAGTTTGCAAGAGGATTTGCAAGAAATAAAGTGTGGGGGAAATGATGAGTCTATAGAATGACTCATTATATCCAAGTAATGATATTATTTATCCCTTATTAATCTCCCACTTAATGGATTTGAACGTGCATTTTATAAATTTTTTTTAATCTAAATTATAAAATGAATACGTTTACCTTGGTTAGTATGTGTATATCAATTCTACTTATTTTTATCACTATGTTGTAACCTTTTGTATGGAAAATCCACCAGTTTTGTATGTACAAGTTTCATAAACATACTATGATTGAATATTATGATTTTGATGAATAAAGAGACCATTTGAAGAATATTGAAAAAAATTATAAATCAACTCAAACTAGTTCCAGAGTCTATCAGTTTGGCTTTAGAGTTTACCAAACTAGCTCTAGATTATGTCATTTTGGCTCTACAGTGTGTTAGTCTGGCTCCATAGTCCATTAATCTAGCTTCAAAGTGTGCTAGTCTTTCTCCAAAGTCACTCAAGCCAGACACAAATCTTGTTAAAAGACATTTTAGCATTGGTCCACTAATGAATACATCATGCTTGCTTAATCAAGAACCTTCTAAGCCATTTTGGGTCAATTCTAGATTCATGAGGACACCTATCAAATATAGTATTCCTATTTATAGACATTGTATTTTAGTAATATTTTGTAAAGGAATCACTATGAATATTGTAGAAATTGAATACCAGATCATACATGACAATGACTGCAGATACTATAACTATTAAGAGTTAAAAATATATACATGCAAAAATATGCATCTCTTCTACCATTTCATCTTAAAACATGGAAGGAAGTTGTAACTTATTTTATGTTTAATAAATAAATTAGATGTAGCTATCAATATTTTTAGGGAATATCGATTCTATTCAAGTATTAAAATCACATTGGGAAATATAGCCAACATATCATGGTTGAGTAGTAGCTAGCATTTAGTAAGTAAGATAGAGAGAAATATGAAGCAGAGTTGTTGAAGTTTTTTCTAGATTATAAGGATTTTTTTGAGTTAATAAATATTTGATGTTCCTCAAAGACTAAGTGTGATCTACATCATGTTCTAAGGGAGAGCAAGGGCCCACTCAATCGAGGAAATATAATTATTTTATGGTATTTTGTGTTTTATATTAAGTTAGTTAATCTTCAACATATTTATGATTAAAAGTGTGATTTAACCTAACCTGTAGATTTGTGTGTCTATGTGTGTGTTTCTATTTTAATATACCTTCAATATTTTGAATTCTAACATTCCATTTTTATGAATTTACTTCCAAAGCGCTCTTTCAATTCAACAAATAGATTAATGTGTGTTTTCCTTTACTATCAAGTGTGTTCATTTAAAATCAAGTGTAATTACTTCTATAGTCAACATTTCAATTCTGTATCAGAGTGTTTTTCTTCCAAGTAATTAGATAGATTTTAATTAAATAAATTAGGATAGATCCTTAGGTATAAATGATCCATAACTCTCTCTAAAAAGATAATTGTTAGTTATTATCTTTAACACCTTACTGTTGACTGTCATTGGACATTGTAGCTAGTTTGACATAACAATAACCAAGTTAAGTTGATCTAAATGAAGAGGACATAATGAACCTCATCAGTACTATACAAAAATCCATTCATGGGTGTCTAATTTAAAGATGCATGATGAGAAAACCTACTTAACTAGGATTCCAACTTGTTGCTTGTAATAAATGAGAATGAAGAAAAGTTGATATTGTCTACATAATTTCATAAAATTAGAAAATAGAAATTATCATTTATATTAATCTTTATAACACTCTAAATTTAAAAATTCATAAGCAACAAAAGAGTAACACTTAAATAAACATTAAAATTACAAAGTATATGAAAACTTGCACCATATTTATTGGTGGAGAAGGTTAAGTCCATGACAATGATTGAGTTATGCAAGTGTTCTATCATCATCTATATTTTACATTTTATTTGCATGCATCTAAAAATGGAACATTTACCCCTCCAAACTTTTGAAAACATAGAAATTAGGATTAATGTCTATGTGGCAACATGAAAAACTTACATTATATGTAATTTTCTTTTTCTCGATTCCTCTCGACGATTACTATTTAACTCCCTATGCAAACTTTTAGACCACCTAGATGAAAAATCAACTTAAGGAAAACCCTTCAAGAGAGTTCTGGTCTCAATTATCCCTCTTTTCCACCTTTGGTAACATAGCCATAGGTTTTTATAAAAATCGACAGGGACACCCACATTTTCTCATAAATCCTTAGGTGACACTATGAGTAGCCATTCATGAACATATATAGATATTTTGGGATTTCCAATTGCTATAAATGACTATTTTTGGCCAAATTTCACTTTTTTCATGCCTATTTATACATCAACTTGGCTTATGTTCTACGATAACTCATTTTTCTATTGAATTGCTACCAATTTACACATCATGGCTTACTTTACTATAACTCATGTATTGATCATTATTGTGATTTTGCACTTTATTATGATCTATTATGTCCATTAGAATGATTCTTGTATTATCATTAGCTTTGATATTTCATATTAAATCATTATCCTCCATCCTTGTTGCTACTCTCCCTCTCTCTCTAGCCATCGTGCACTTTTAATTGGAATGATATCATTGCGAAATAAGAAACATATGTTACTAGAGTGGCAGGCCTCCACCTTACATATACACTAAAAATATATGAAATTCCAGTTGATATAATTTATAAATCATATTGGGAGCTTGATTTGAGGGAACCCTAATCGTAGGGTGAAAATATAGTTTAGGATTATACATTTTGTCAAGATAATTTACTTTATAAATCATCATTTAATTTATAAAATAACATTTTCCTTTGAAATCATAATTTCCCATGAAATCACCATTTCATTTTTTAATTGCATATTTATTTATAAATCACATTATCTTATGCATTTCAATCGAGTGGCTATTGTTAGGAAACTAATTGTCTCTATTTTCTTTGAATATTTTTTCATATCTTAGTGTTTCTTCTAGTTTTAGAGATAAATCTCTCCTTTGCCTTTAGGTAGACTTAGATGGAAAATTGGTTAGTCACTTTAGGTATTATAACATTGTTTCCCTTTGATGTGGGATTATTTTCTTCTTACCCCTTTTACCAAGTCTTTTCATGTATTTGGATTCTTCCATCTATAGAATATCCTAGTGTTTTTTTTATAAATTTAACCACACATGATTAAATGCATTAAATACATCCTTTCATAGCAAAAATGAACCCATTGTGCACGCAATATCACCTAATGACCCATCAAAATAAGGTTTCTCACAAATGGTTTCTATGAGAACACCCATCATAATGAGGGAATCAATATATCCTTTTTGATTCCTTTGACAATTTATGGGCATAACAAATTGTTTTTTACAGAAGGATCATTAGAACCATGGCAATACTCATCATCTTCATCTATGTTCATACAATCATTATATATAATGATTTTAACATCAAACCTTGCATAAAACACCTTGACGATGAAATGTGTTATACACCCCATTTCTCAAAATGTTTCCCTTCTTTGTGGTTTCATTAATGGGTCCTTTATTTTATTCTCAGATCCATAACAACACCAATAACTACATAAGTGTTTAAAAAATAAGAGTTCTAGATAAATAAAAGAAATATTGAGTGTAACATGTGTTGAATTTTTATCAAATATAAATTGAGAAGTCATATAATACATACTTTTTATAGTATTTGACCATCGATGGGTTATGATTTACTCCATCCTTACCCTTGAGCCCATATGCATTATTAATTTCAATGGGATCCAACTCATTAATATAAATTCCTTTCACAAATTCATTCAACTTAATTAAAGGTATATCAACACATAAATATTTTTGAACTTTTTCACCACCTACAATAGTCCAATATAAATCATCTAGTTGACCTAAATATTGTTTATGTTTCATTTCTTAGACATCTAGTTCTTATTTTAATCTCACTTTCTTTGTTTTTCCATACTTATTAATATAAGGAAAATAAATATACAGTAATTAGAAAAGACCATATATGAGTACAATAAAAGTAAACAAAAACAACATTTCAATTTCCACTTACAAATGTTACTGTGTAAAAAAACTTATGATTTTAATGTGTAAATGTTCATTAATGATATATTTTAAATGTATATAGATAATTTTGGGAGTCTTTATGTTATTTTTGGTTTAGGGTTAAATAACATACACATAGAAAAAAATATAAACTCAGGCAAAAATGAGACATGAAATAATAATATAAAAAAGTAATCACAATTACAAAAGTGCACTAAAAATAGGAATACACGGGACAATCAATTGAATAAGACAAAAAATAGTGATAAAATGACAAATAAGATAGGAATTATGCATAAGTGGTTGTTGTATTTAAATTATCAGATTGAAGTAATTATTTGTAAATGACAATGCATATCTCTGTCAAATCTAACTCTAAAATTCTAAAGGGACAGATTTGAAGCTTTACCAAATATGTAATAGGAATATTTGGTAGGCTACTAATTTTTCAATATCTATTGTTCATGAATATGTCTTCAATTGCTAAATGTATACCCTAATATATTTATGATTCTAAATTTTTCTATGCAAGTGTGTTTTCAGATGTTTTATAGTATTATGTGGTCACCATACAAATTTTTTAGACAAAATATGTTAAATTATCCTCATGTTTTTACTTAATCTAACCCATGAAAATAGTAGAAATACAAGTGTGTGAAAATTTAATTGACTCGGGCTACTTGTTAAGGAGTTTTAGTTATATAACCTACATGCTTGGAATTAGATTAAATGTAGTGTTCTTATGCATGTGAGTAGTGTTGATGTCTTAAAATTATGCTAGATCTTAATCAACAACAATGGGAAGTTTCAAGCTGTGGGACAATGCGGCTTGAAAACAACCTCCAGATTTTAAAGAAGCTGGTCTCTTCTTTTGTATTGGGTGTTGGGGAAAAGGGATAGGAGACTAAACAAAAACGCAAAATGCAAGAATTGAAACCTAACTATGGCGATGTGCCTAAGAGTAATCCTAATCCTAACCTAAGCACAGTGAAACTATTATGTGATTCTATTACATTTAAGAGCAGACAAGTACATGATCAATGTAAAGGATTGGAATAATAGAAACAGAGGCTCACAACTAGGGAGTCTTTTGTTGAGATACACGAATTGTCAACAAAGGCATAGTGTTCAATCTTATTAATAGAATCTTCTAATCACATTAGAGGTGCAAAAGTCATACACAATTATGTAGAACTTCAGACTCCAAAAATAGGGTAGAAGTAAATAACATTTCCAATCACAATACTAAAAAATATACAGCATAGACTACTTTGTAAATGACACAGATAACATCAACAAGGGCATAGTGTTCAATTTTCTTATTGAATCTTCCAATCATACAAAACATGCAGAAACACACACAGTCATATAAACCTTTCAACTCAGGAAAATGTAACAAAAGCAAATGATATTATTGGTCAAAAACTCTAAAAGTCTAAAACTATGAGAATTCCCTCCCTTTTTTTAGATTTTACCATTCTTCTTCTTTTATAGCCCCAGATACGTAAATAAATAATAATAATTTGAACTTTGGCACATTCAATGCTTCGAAAAGCCATGCTGGAGAAGAATAGTTGCCCTTAATTGCGGCATGGCGATTCCTGACTAGTTCCTCTCTTCGTGCCTGAATTTCAAATTTCATCACCTACTGGGCCGCTCAACTGTTTATTCTACTTATGATGTTAGGAGACAAACAGACGGTGTCTTCAATGCTTTCAAGCCCCAAAAAACTACCCAGTGCACTGCTCCATCTACTCAAATTAACTCTCACCGAATTTCCCTCCATTTTTGCTGTAACAGGTAGACGGGCACTCTGTTCTATTTTTAATGGGAGAGGATCCTTAGTCAATTTTCCAAAAATCCTCTTGATCACCTAGAAGGCATCAAAGGATGACAACTAGCTGCTTCCGCTTTCTTTAAAATATCATTCGGGACCCACCACAATCTTCATTCGGTGATTAGGCTCGAAGGTGGTCTCTTAAAAGTTAATACATGGTGACCTCTGCTGCTCTTGGGAAGATATGTGGCATCTTACGCTTCTCTTGCTAGGAGTATGTGGTGCCTTTCGCTATTTTGGGGATGGAGTAGAGAGGGACCCGAAAGGTGACACTTGGCAGCCTCCGCTGCACTTCAATACCTAGCAAAATGAACGACACCTTTATACGTTGAATAGAAAGCATGGACCCAGGCATTGAAACAAAGGGCTCTTGACGGTCGACATGTGGTGGCTTCCACCACTTCTTCAAAAGGTAATTCAGGGCCTCCGCAACTGCCACCTAGTGCTTTTTTCTCTCTCTGTCGCTTAACTTGTTGGAAGTTTTTGTCAAAATAGAAAACACGGATGCCTCTTACGATACGCAGATGTTTACACATGGTGCATTCCCCTTAACTGCTACTAGGTATGTGGCATGATTCTTGGTTGTCTAAAAAGCTAAAATGAGGTCCTCAAAAGTCGCCAACTGTACATCTTCATCTCTCAGAGGCTGACATGTGGCCGCTTCCACTTGAATCCAATACTTAGGCCAAAATTGAAATGAAAAGAGCAAGAGAGGCAAAAAGGGACCGTGCTATGAGGATGACACTTGGCAGCTTCTGTTGCATTTCAACACTTAGGCAAAACAAACCCATCCTCTGCTCCAAAACTCTGCAGCTTTGCTCGAAGAACCAAAATTGCAGTGTTTGACTAAAAATTTGAAAGCAACATAGAGTAAAAATTACTCTACAGTTATTGGCGACCCTCAAGACTTTTGAGCCTGCTCAAAAAGAAACTCCACCTCTCACTCAATCAAAATTGTGAAAATTACAGCTTCAAAGAGCCATCAACAAATGTTTAAATCACCTATTAAAAGCAAAGCAGGGAAAACAACGAGAAAATAAGAAGGGGAAACTATTTAACTATAATACATGAGAGACCTAAGTCAATTGAAATGTTTTAAATAGATTCTATTTACAGGAATCTCTTCAGGTTCCCCTTCCATTGACTCCAACTTGAAAGAATTCTCTTGCTTGCACGCATGAATCCTATACAGACCAGTCCATAATGCTTCAAATTTGGTATGATGACCCAGTTTGGCAGCCCTTGCATCCCATTTCAGAACAATTGAGCCCTCTTCAAAATTAAGATTTGAAGTCCTTTTGTCAAAATAATTTATAATCATTCCCTGGTGCTTGATCAATGAATCATGAGCCATGTCCCTCTTTTCCTGAACTTCCAGAAGTTCTGCGAGTCTGACCTGCATGGGGCCATTTTCTTCGATCTCGATTGCTTAATCAGCTGAAGAGTAGGGATTTCCAAACTTAGGGGAATCACGGTAGACTTTCCATACACCAATTCATACAGAGACATTTTGATCACCTGCTTGCGCGTGATCCTATCAGCCCATAGTGCTAGATTAAGCACTTTGTGCCACTCTTTATGATGATCCACCCCCACTCTTTTGATGAGTCTTATTAGGTTAATGTTGGTTGACTTTGCTAGACCATTACCTTGAGGGTAATATTTAGATGAGGTTTTCAGATATATTCCATGTCTCAGGGCAAATTCTGATACCTTAGACCCCAAGAATGCTTTAGCATTATCTGAAATGATGGTGCAAGGAGCCCCAAAGTGAGTAGTGATACCTCCTAGAAAATCTAGGATCACATTCTCTGTTGCTTCCTTAAGTGGGACTGCCTCGGTCCATCTAGTGAAATAGTCTGTAGCAGTTAGTATCCATTTGTGACCCATGCTGGACACTGGATTTATCATCCCAATGAAGTCAAGACCCCACTAAGCAAAAGGTTCATCCATAACTATTGGACTAAGGGGCATGGCTGCATTCCTCTGCATCCCCGTATAATATTGGCAGGATTGACATTTTCTAACCAGTTGATAACAATCTGCAAACAAAGTAGGCCAAAAATATCCTACCTCACTTATCTTTATGGTTGTGGTCTTTGTAGAAAAATGTCCTGATGTTCCATAATGCATTTCGTGTAGTATCCTTTTGGCTTCAGCCTGTTCTACACATCTTAACAATTTTCCATCAGAATTTCTTCTGAAAAGTACTTGTTTAATTAAGACAAAATGAACTTCCTGTATCCTATAATACCTCCTCTTATTTTGAGGGAGTTCTCTCGGATAAACCCCATTTTTTATAAATTGAATCATGTCTGTGACCCAGGATTCCTGATCAATTTCTTGTAACTTTAGCACCATTTCTGGCTCCTCTTCTAAATCTGCTCCCTCAGGTAACAACTTTTCAAGCTCTTGAGTTATATATTGGCATAGTCCCCTGCCTCTGACTAGCTTGGTGGGTCTGACCTCTACATCATATTCAAGGATCTTGGTGATCCAATTGGCTCTTTTCTCAGTAATTTCCCCTTCCATGATGTATTCCCTGACACTAGAGTGAGTTACAAGTATCAAAATTTTGTTCCCTGATATTAGATGCCTGAATTTCTTGAGGGCTTTCACCATGGCATAGGCTTGTCTTTCCACAAATTTGTACCTAGTCTCATAATCTCTGAGAGTTATTGAGAAAAAGGCTATTGGGTGCTCCCCCTCTAGCCTGTTGTTCTTTTGAGTCAGGATAGCAGTAATACTTGATTCCCCTCCATAGACATACAACACGAAGGGCTTGGAAAAATTTGGGTTCTTGAGCACTGGGGCTGTTGAGATAGCCTTCTTGATCCCCTCAAAAGCTTGCTTTCCTTTCGTTGTCCACTTGAAGATCAGGTCCTTTTTTAGCAAGAGTGTCATTGGTCTAACCAAGCCTACAAAATTAGATATGAATTTACTGACAAAATTGATTTTCCCTAAAAAGGATTGGACTGCATTTTTATTTGCTGGAAGGGGTAAGTCCATTATAGCTGTGATCCTCTCAGGATCTATAGAAACTCCTTCCTTAGATACTATGTGCCCCAACAGTTTACCCTGAGTTACAACAAAAATACATTTCTTGGGATTCAAAGATATCCCAAAATCCTGACACTTCTTGAAGACAGACTCCAAATGATCAAAATGATCATCAACATTTTTTGAGAAAATAGTGAGGTCATCCAGATAAACCAGGATGACCTTGTTGATAAGTTCACCAAAGGCTATGTCCATCACCCGTTGAAAGGTGGATCCTATATTTGATAAGCCAAATGGCATCTTCACGTAGGCAAATGTCCCCCATTTGGTAGTGAAAGCAGTTTTATACTGGTCTTCCTCAGCGAGCCAGATCTGATTATACCTAGAGAAACCATCAAGTAGAGAAAACCTCTCTAATCCAACCATAGTTTGTAGAATTTGTTCCATGGAGGGTAAGGGATAGTGGTCCTTCAGAGATGCTCTATTTAGATCTCTAAAATCCACACATAGCCTTATATCTCCATTATTTTTTCTAATTGGGACTAGATTTGATACCCAGGTTGAGTGTTTGATTGGAAATATTATTTTGGAATCTAGAAGTTTCTGCAACTCATCTACCATTAGTGGCTCTATACTTGGATTTTCTAGTCTCTATTTTTGTTTGATGGGTTTGGATCCCTCATTCAATTCTATGGTATGATGGATAATGTCTCTGTTGTATCCGTGAAGGTCTTCATAGCTCCAGGCTATGACTCTGTCATACTTTTGGCACAACTTGATCAATCTTTCCTTTTCTTTTGGAGTTGCGGAATTTTTGACCTTTAGTCTTTTCCCATCACTCACCTCCACCTTGGAATAGTCTGCCTTATCTATCTGGAACCTTTTCTTTCCTAGGCTTACATCTTCTGGGTCGAACAAATTTTTGAAGGTGATCAATCCTTTGGGGAGCTTATTGGTCCTTAATTGGATAATCTGATCACCATATGCCTCTTCAATTTTAGTTTGAAACTGATCTGCAAACTCATCTAATTACTACAAGAAAGAGACTACTTGAGCATCGTTCTCAAACACTTGCCAGTTCTCATCATTGTCTAGGATGGTTGGCCTCACTATAACTTTTACTAACTCATTGTTAACCAATAGGCCAGTTGCTGGGTCGAACTATGAGCCAATTTGAGCCATCCTACCAGCCTCAGTATTTTGACTTCAAGGAATTATTTCAATATTGAAGGCATCAAAATTTTCTATCAAATCCCAAATCCTATGCCTATAGGACCTCATTCTCACATTCTTGGCTACTGCCTTTTCCCGTATTTGCTTTACTACTAGCTTTGAATCTCCTTTTACTTTTAGGTTCTTTATTCCCTTTTTTTGGGCTAACAGGAGCCCATGTACTAAAGATTCATATTTTGCATCATTATTAGTGCAAGAAAATTGGAATCGGATAGCCCTTAAAATTTTATCACCATTTGGAGCAATAAGACAAATCCCTACTCCAGCACCATGCTTACTTCTAGCCCCATCAAAATTCAAAGTCTAGAGCTCTACATCTTGAGCGGTAGGTGCCTCTTCTATTATAACATTTGGGATCACCTGATCCTCATCAAAAATGACATACGTGCCCAAACCAATAGAGTCATAGTTCCCATATGGGTCGCTCTGCATCATAGCCAACAACTAGCTATTTTCTTCTTTTTGACCATGCTCAGTCCAGTTTCCTAGTTCTTCGACAAAATTTATTTCTGCTTTATTCATCATGGCATGATCTGCTTCGAACCTTCTTGTTAGTTCATTGGTGATGTGGTCTTTGGACAGTGGTTTAGATAGAATTTTCATCTTTGAACCATACCTAGTTCTCAAAATGAGGTGAGACCAGTCAAGAGACATATATCCACCTATCTTCGCCGTAAAGTCTCGGGATAAACATAAACCAAAAATGGGAGGAATATCTATGATAACTATATCCTGGTTGACAATTACGTTGGGGCATGTGAATAACTACAAGGGGAGTTGCTTTATTCTCCCTATGGTTTGCACTATTTTGCCGTCTAGCTGCATAACTCCCTTTGCAAGGGGTTCATATTTTATTTGCAAAGCATCAGCTATTTGCTTGGGCATCACAGTTGTACTAGCTCCTAAATCTATCAATGCATTATGTAGGAGTTTCTTTCCAACTATCAGAGTCAAATAGAAAGGCTCTAGCTTGGATTTACTTACTTGTACTTCATTGTTCACGAAGGCTATTGTCATTAGAGGAACCGTATCTTTGAGCTTTCCCTTTCTTGCAGGTCCTTCCTTGGATGTGGTACCTTCGAGTATTGCTGGCCCTTGCAGGGCTTCTTGCAGTAATGTCTTTTGCTCAGGGATAGCTAAGATATCCCATATAGATACTTATGCTGGAGTTTTCTTTAATTGGTCCACAATATTGATAGGTCCCAAAGACTAAGTTTTTTGGTAATAGGGATACCTTGTTCTTTCTTGAATCTGGGTAGGAATCCCTTGATCTTGCACCGGCTGAGACACTTCCTGTCTGACAGCAATGTTCCCTTTCCCCTGAGATGGAGGATTATTCTTGTCTTGACCATTTTCAATTTTGGGCTACTCTACCATTCTCCTCTTCGATCTGGTATAGTAATCAGACTGCATTATTGGCCTCTGGGAGGTAGACGCTTCGTTCAAGAAGACTGCTTCTTCATCCTCAATCCATGAGAACAAAGCGTGTTCAGGGGCTATTTCTTCCTCCTATTGCAAGGACATTCCTTGCATCTAAGCCACTAGTACTGAATTTTGCATGTCGGGAGATTGGTAGGCTTGATAGCTACTGGTACTGGCAAACTGACCATCCATTCTTCTCTACTCAGCTACTCTTTGTTGTAGATTGCCTCTAGGACAATCTATAGGTGTGTGGGCATCATTGCAAGGGAAACACCAAGCATTAATATCATCCACATAATTATTTTGGCCCGAAACCATCTCCCTATTTGAGTTGGGAGGAAGGGTATGTGAGGGTGTGGGAACTGCAACTAATTTATTTGTTGGTTGATGGTTGGTTTGCCTTGGAGGGCCTTGATATTGGTTTGGTTGAGATGAGAACATGTTTCCTTGATAGCCTTGATAAGGAGGCTTGGGGAAAGTATTATGCTGCCTCTTCATATTAATCAACTCATTGGAAAATGATCTCAGGAGATTTTTGATATCATCCATCTCAGATGATGGAGCAGGGATAGGTCCTTTCCCAGAAGGCTAAGGGTATTGATACATGGACACAGGTAGAGCTGTAGTTTTAGGTATTTCTTGAGGTAAAGGCAAGGATATTTCTGGGAACATGGGCATGGGAGGCCTTGGAGGTAACTTTTTGGCATCGATTAAATGGTTCTCAACTCTGACTGCAAGGTCATAAGCTGCTGGCAAAGTGTGTCCTCCCAGTGACCGGATCATGATAGATATATCTGAATTTAAAGCTTTGAGATAGAATATTATGGCCATACCAGGAGGTGGTTTAGCTGCGACAGGGATTCTATCCTAGGTTTTTTGGAATCTGGTGTTGAAGTTAGTCATGTCCTCTTGTGGTCCCCTCTGAATGGTGATCAACTGTTGTAGTAAAGAAGACTTGTCACCTTTTTCTACAAATCTTTCAAAGAACAGATCTCCAAGCTGGTCCCATGTGGAAATGGTATTTGGGGTCAAGGACCGATACCATTCTAAGGCCTTTCCTTTGAATGAGGCTGCTAACAACCTTAGGGCCACATTTTGCTTCGTGACACCATGTATGGCGCAGACATCTAATACATCTTGAAGATGCTCCGCGGGTGTTTTTGAGTCTTGCCCACTGAATTTGGGCAGAGCCTTTAGAGCATTTCTTGGAATAGGGTCCCAAACAGCTGGAGGTGTTGGGAGGAGTCAGGGGCTACCAGTGTTCCATCTTGCATAATTTCTTGGGGGGACGTTGGCTCCCATATTTGGTACTGGTACAAACTGGTTAACCCTTCTTCTTGGACTAATTACCAGAAGCGGTAAAAGAATACTTGGATTTGCAGCAGTTTGTGATCTGGTGACTGGTCCACAGCTCTGACTCCTCGTGGCTCTTTGGTTCATGCGGTCTTGAAAGAAACTTCAAGACTGGTCCCATCAGGCGTGCTAGAAACTGTTGATGTCGTAAAATTGTGCTAGATCTTAATCAACAATAATGGGAAGTTTCAAGCTGTGGGACAATGCGGCTTGAAAACAACCTCTAGATTTTAAAGAAGCTGGTCTCTTCTTTTGTATTGGGTGTTGGGGAAAAGGGATAGGAGACTAAACAGAAACCCAAAATGCAGGAATGGAAACCTAACTATAGTGATTCACCTGAGATTAATCCTAATCCTACCCTGAGCACAGTGAAACTATTATGTGATTCTATTACATTTAAGAGCAGACAAGTGCATGATCAATGTAAAGGATTGGAATAACAGAAATAGAGGCTCACAACTGCGGAGTCTTTTGTTGAGATACACGAATTGTCAACAAAGGCATAGTGTTCAATCTTCTTAATAGAATCTTCCAATCACATTAGAGGCACAGAAGTCACGCATAATTATGTAGAACTTCAGACTCCAGAAAATGGGGCAGAAGCAAATAACATTTCCAATCACAACACTAGAAAATCTATAGCATAGACTACTTTGCAAATGACACAGATAACATCAACAAGGGCATGGTGTTCAATTTTCTTATTGAATCTTCCAATCATACAAAAGATGCAAAAACACACACAGTCATATTAACCTTTCAACTCATGAAAATGTAACAAAAGCAAATGATATTATTGGTCAAAAACTCTGAAAGTCTAAAACTATGAGAATTCCACCCCTTTTTTTAGATTTTACCATTCTTCTTCTTTTATAGCCCTGGATACGTAAATAAAAAGTAATAATTTGAACTTTGGCGCATTCAATGCTTCGAAAAGCCATGCTAGAGAAGAATGGCTGCCCTTAACTGCGGCATGGCGATTCCTGACTAGTTCCTCTCTTTGTGCCTGAATTTCAAATTTCATCACCTACTGGGCCACTCAACTGTCTATTCTGCCTCCATTGTTAGGAGACAAATGGATGGCATCTTTAATGCTTGCAAGCCCTAAAAAACTACCTAGTGCACTGCTCCATCTACTCGAATTAACTCTCACTGAATTTCCCTCCATTTTCACTGTAACAGGTAGAAGGGCACTCTATTTTGTTTGTAATGGGAGAGGACCCTTAGTCAATTTTTTGAAAATCCTCTTGATCACCTAGAAGGCACCGGAGGATGACAACTGGCTGCTTCCGCTTTATTTAAAATATCATCCGAGACCCACCACAATCTTCATTCAGTGATTAGGCTCGAAGGTGGTCTCTCAGAAGTTGATACGTGGTGACCTCTACTACTCCTGGGAAGATACGTGGCATCTTCTGCTTAGAGTATGTGGTGCCTTTTGCTATTTTGGGGATGGAGTAGAGAGGGACCCAGAAGGTGACACTTGGCAAAATGCCTTTATGCATTGAATGGAAAGTATGGACCCAGGAATTGAAACAAAGGGCTCTTGGTGATCGACACGTGGTGGCTTTCGCCACTTCTTCAAAAGGTAATTCAGGGCCTCCGCAACTGCCACCTGGCACTTTTCACTCTCTCTGTCGTTTAGCTTGTTGGAAGTTTTTGTCAAATTAGAAAACACGGATGCCTCTTACGATACGTAGATGTTGACACGTGGTGCATTCCCCTTAAATTCTACTGGGTACGTGGCATGATTTGTGGTACTCTGGAAAGCTAAAATGAGGTCCTCAGAAGTCGCCAGCTGTACATCTTCATCTCCCAGAGGCCGACACATGGCCGCTTCCACTTGAATCTAATACTTAGGCCAAAATTGAAATTAAAAGAGCAAGAGAGGCAAAAAGGGACCATGCTCTGAGGATGACACTTGGCAACTTCTGCCGCATTTCAACACTTAGGCAAAATGAACCCATCCTCTGCTCCAAAACTCTATGGCTTCGCTCGAAGAACCAAAATTGCAGTGTTCGACTGAAAATTTGAAAGCAACGTAGAGTAAAAATTACTCTACAAGTAGAATTTTGAGTAAGGGCTTTTCCTCCTCTCCCAAGTGTAATAAAACTATATGAACATTCACCTAAACCCTAATTTGTTACAATTTGATGATGTCACAAGGCTTAAATAAGATTGAAGTATCAAGGTGCAAGATCCACCACAAGTTTAGTAATAAATATGATCAATGTAGGCTCAAATTAAATAGTGGAGATGGATTCATTGCTTAAAACTTCATAAACATGACTATGAATGATTTGTATATATAGCTATCTATAATAAAAAAAACATGCGAAGGCCAACCATGGAATAATATATCAAGATAAAGTCACAGGGCATAAAATTAGGGTAACATGGGAAGGATCCACAAAGACACAAAGTGCGGATTTTGTGGGTCATCAAATTTGGGCCAAGAGAAATAGTGTTGGGAAATTGATGATAAGTGTTTTCATTGATGTCTATAAGGCATGTACAATGACAAAGTGGTTTATCAAGTAAATTGACATGGAGCATGGTGGTCTAGTGTGCATAGGATAGTGATTTAAGGTACTTGCTTTGTTCAAAGTGTTTTTACTTGTTTGGGATGTTTCTGATGGTGTATGCATGATTGATGGGTCTCATGAGAGGCATATTAATCTTGGAGAGATTGTGGAAGAGTGTGGCATTTAGTTTTTTCATCTTGGTGTGATAGCAAGGGAAAAGACCTAGTGAGATTTGACATTCATGCTTGGTCAAAAGGGTGGTTAATTTGGTTTAACAGGTTGATGAAGGTTATGGATAATGTGTTGATGCCTCAAAGAGCCTATGAGGTGTCTTGTGTGCTTAGGGTACCTTTGGAGTGAAAGGAGCTCATTCGGTAACTTCTTAAGTTGATTTGTTCATTATTGCCTAGGTGTCTTAGATGGCTGAATAGGTAGATTTTTGACATCATCATTTGCATGTACGAAGGATTCAGACAAATTTGGTCATATGGGTTTATAGATTTTTATGACTAGTTTTTATGTTAGAAATTTCATATCTTTAGGTTATAAGGTGAATAATTTGTGTTGGGTCAAATTTGACCTCCCAAGAATATTTTCACATTCCAACATAGTCAAATTTTGATGTTTTTCTCATGACCATTGGAATTCAAAATTTGAATTTGCTAAGGATGACTAGAATTTGGTTTTCTTGCTATAAATTTTGATGGAGATGGAATTTTAGGATAAAGTAAAAACCAAAGTGGTAGAGGACTCTAAGGGTAATCCATAAAAGTAAATTTTAGGTCTTGAATGTTTTTACATCTTTAAATATTATTGACCAAAGTTGATTGTGTGTTTGACTTCTTTGTGCAAAGGTGTCTAGTGACGGTTTTTAGTTGGTATTGATATCAAATGGATGTTTCATTATGTTATAAATATTGTAAAATGTTATAGAAATAATTTGAATGATTTATAGTGATTTTGGAGGTGTGAATAATTATTTTACTAGTCAAACACTGATTGTAATTTGGAGGTACCTTCACCTATGGGGTTTTTGGTGCATATTGTCAAAGTGTGATAGGTTTTGGCATTACATATGTGATCAATAATGCATGTGATGATTTGGGAGTGTTATAGGGGTATTTTGGAGTAGGAATATACATTTGGAAGTGGTCATATGGTTTTTTTGTGCATGGTATAGTGGAAAATTTGAAAAAGTTTTCTTGAGACCTATTTGGGACCATTTGGGACCTAGTGGAGTGTTCAAATGATTCTTGTGGATGAATTATTTTAATGAATTGATATTTCCTAAATGTGTGAAGGGTTTAATTAAAGGTAAATCAAGAAATATTATGGGTTTTGTCTGACCTATACGAGTACATGAATGATTCATGTATATATACAAGGAATTTTGAGACTTGAATGTGAGACTTGTAGAGTGAATGCAAGAAGGGTGAAGCAAATAGAAGGAGGAAGTGCAGAGAGGTGTGAGACTATTGAAGACATCAGATTTTATTGTTTAAGGTCTAAAAGTATGTGTGTAATTTCACAAGAGTTTGTCTCCATGATGATTTGATGATATTTCTAGGTATGAGAAGTGTTTGAGTAGGCGAAGAAGAAGAGGATTTATATGCCTATGTGAGAGGCAGATTTGAGGGTATTTTAGCAAGAGAAGTTCTTGATCAGGTGTAGAAGACATTAGAGTTGAGGTACTAATCATAGATTGATTAGGTTTAGAAGACATCAAAGCTGAAGTATTGATTATAGATTGATAGGTCATATTGGTGGTGTGTTGGTCCTCATCATCAAGACAAGTTGTTGCTTGTCACCTTAGGGGTTGGTGCTTCTTGTAGAGTTGGTGCTTCACAAAAGAATCTCTTATTTGATCCATATATATGATATTAGTCCATTGTTTTTGTATGATTGAGAGTGGGTTTTCTACCTCATGAGGTTTTCCCACTATATATCTTGTGTCTTGATTGCTTGATCTCTCATGATAATTTACTCATTGCTATATCTATCTTGTGTTTCTTATATGTGTTGATAAGATTGTTTAAGAAGTTTGAAAGATAACAAAGGACTAGATTAAAGGTTTGGTAACCACTAATTCACCCCCCCCCTCTTAGTGGATTGTACCTCTATCAATTGGTATCAGAACATTAGGTCCTTTGGAAAATGTCTTACAACTTAAAGGTGATCCTAAGGAGTGAGGTATGGTTGTTTATGAGTTTGAATAGGATATATCCATTTGCAATGTTGAGGAAATATTCATAGATCAAGCCAAGTATGTAGAAGATATGAGGTTAAAGATCCTAAACAAGATAAATTCTTTTGAGCCCTTGATTGATGATCTCCTCAATGATGTTTAGTAAACACAAGCTGAAGATGATGTTCTTCATTTAACTAAGATAGAAGATTACTCTAAAGAAGAAGATGTCTTGTGAAATTAATTAGGTTACCATGGAAACAAGGTAAAATCTAATCATGCTAAGGTCATAAGTATTATTGGAATAATGAAGAAGCAAATCAGGAAGAATCATCAGCTGAGACATATGCATCTTGAGGATCAAGGTGAAGCTCTTGAAGGAAGTTTGAATGATTGCCATAGGTCAAAGGGTACATACCAATGTATTGGTTCTTCTACAAGGTATGTCATTTCCTTTGGTTATTGGTTCTTTTTCAAAAATATTGAGGATAGGATAATGGATAAAAGGAAGAAGAAGAAGCTCTTGTAAGAGAATGTGCTTAGAGAAAGCTTGTAAAGAAGAAATGTGAATAGTGTGTTGACATAAGGCTTGGTAGCCTAGTGTCTTGATTAGGATGAGACTAGGGAGAATAAGGTTGGCAGATGTGAAGCATGTAATGAAGTTGTATGACATGTATATGAGGTGGTGATATCATTTGAATAGGTTTCAAGGTGGTTGCCTTAGTTTGCAATCCTAGACCTTGTATGTATAGTGACCTAGTGAGGTTAAAATGGAAGGTAAGATTATAAGATGGAAAAGCTAATGTGAGCATGGTATATCATATATCAAGGTTGGTCATGTGTGTGTACCAAGTCAAAGGTTAAATTTTGAAGTGAAAATTTAGAAAAAGGGTCTTATGGCTTTAAGAGGTGTTAGGAATGTGTCTAGTGAGCCCGGGAAGGAATTTATTGTGATCATTGACACATGTAGGGTTGGCATGGGAAGATTATCCATTTGGATATTTTGGGAAGGGTCTCTAAGAATTTTTTACAAGCATTAATTCAAGGGTTAAGGGGCATAAATTTATAAACAATCGTTAAGAAGGAAAACATGTTTTTTATGTGCCAAAACCCTTAATTTAAACCCAATTGAAAATATTTGCTTGGTTAGTGCCTATATTTATGGTATAAGTCTAGTTTGATTATTGGATGTTATGGAGGACTCTTCCAAGATTCTGTATATGTGCTTTTTTAGACTTGATAGTGTGTGGGTCTGACTATAAAGTACTTCTTAGTGAAGAAAAGTGATTTGCTCAGCATAAGTTCAAATGACAATGTGATCTAATAGTTGGGAGATTGATGCAGGAGCATATAAAATAGCTTCATGGAGGACTAGTTGAGGTCATCAAACATGCAAATTCAAATGATGTTCTAGCGTGAAGTTGAATTCAACTTCAAATTCTTGTTTTCCCTCCAAATTGTGTTTAGATTTCAAACCTTTACCTTGAGAGTAAATGTAATTGTCAAAAGTGAAAACTGAAAAGGTAAAATTAGGTAAGAGAGAATCCCCATGTTGGAAGCCAATCTTGGATTAAAGAGCAAATGAGGGGAGTGGTTGAAATCTTTCAACCGTACGATATTAGTTGAGATAAATCTTCTCCAAATTAGTATATTGGTTGGATTGTAAATCTTTCTTGTTGGTCTTAGTGCCCAAGTTGGGCGTAGGAGAGAAGAGACTCTTTCAAAAAGAGTAATATATGTATTATGTTGGATTTTTCGTAAAAGAGAGGAATGTAGAGAAGAGGAAAGATAGAGAGGAAAGGACCTCTCATTCAAGGGAAGAGATGTAAGAAGAGGAGAGGATCTCAAAGGATGTAAAAAGAAGGAGAAAGAGAAGTTGTAGGTGGAGTCCAAGAATAGGCATGGATGTCTCTATGAAGGTTTCATAAGTCTTTGATCAATGAACATTATTTGTAAGTATTTCTACTTGAAGAGGAAAGAACAGAGTTTTGATTTCCATGATAATGTTATGGTTTCCTTTATAGAATTCTGGTTTCAATAGTGACAGGCCTGTGTATGTGTATGATGGTTCTCTATAGAACATTGACAAAGATTGGTTATCTTGTTACACAAGGAACCCTTGGATGTATGTTGGGAACAAATTGAAACTAGTATTATGTGACCAAGAGATCTTAAAGAACTTTGAATGTTGTAATAATCCTAAACAGGGTATGAACAGGGTACTCAGGCATGCATACCTACAACCCACTGTCCAAGGTAAATCAACGTGTAAATTTTTGCATGGAGTTTATAATGACATGTAAGATATCCACCATCTATCCTGAATGTCAGAGGTAAGTCTATTTTGTTCTTTCTTGTTTGTAGAGACTGAGTCCATGTAAAAATTACGACAGGATTATTTACAAAGGCTGAGTCATGGGAAACTAGAACGACATTATTTTTTTATCCCAATCTATATGATGGATGTGTTTCTCTATTTCATGCAAATTTGAGTCTCGATGAAAGCAAGGTATTGGCATGAAGTCAAGTCATGATGGGTTCACACAGTCTCGAATAGGGACGTTCTTGTCTACTAAATAGAATTATTGGTGTCGAAGGATTAGAGAGTAGTGAAATTGATAAAGAGATTGATAGTTTGAAAAGAGATTTGGCTAATTTTGTAGATAAATATGAGTCTTGGATGCAGATGGACAAGCAAGCATGGGTATGGCCAATGATGAAGAGGTTGAAGTGGCCAATAGATCTCCTAATGAAGAGGAAAAGAAGGCAAAAGAAGATTCCCATGAAGAGAGAACCCCATAGAGGCAAGAGGATGAGTAGGTTGCCAAGTGAGCAACAAGAGAAAGAAGTTGTGAAGAAGGTTCTCATTGTGGAGAACAAGAGAAGAGAAGAAAGAAAAGATGAAGTGCCAGGAAGAGCACTTGAAAAGATAGGAGTGTTGGTGAAGAGAACACTCATAGGGACCTTGTGGTCTCTTAGTTTTATATCTAATGTTGTCTTTGCATGGGTAATTGCAGGTATGAGCAGCCTTATGAAGGTCAAGAGAAGGTCCTTAGAGAGTGAAGAGATTGGTGTAAGAGAAGACACCAAGTACATAAGTGAATGTGCAAGAAAGAGAAGAGAGTTTGTTGTTGTTGATAAAGAAGAAGAGATGCATTGGTTAATGCATGAGGAAAGTGTTGAGGACTCCATACAAGCAAGAGAAGAGATGGAAGATGAGGATGATTTCCATGATGCCATTGAATTCCAAGAAGAAGAAAGAGAACAGTCAAGCATAAAGGAAGAAGAAAGTACAAGCAATCAAGAAGCTATGCAAGTCAAAGAACTAATGGAGCAGCCCATTAAGGAGGTAAAGGTGAATCCAAAAATTGATTTTTATTATAAGCATGAAATTGTTGATATACATGTTAGAGAAGCAAAGAGAAAGGTGAATTTTCCAATTAACCATGGATATGTGATGCCTAAATGGTGGAAGAAGCAAACTCCCAAGCAAAAGGAAGTGTTGGTACAAGAACATGGATGCAGGATGCCTACATGGTTTGAGAAGACAAATGATAAGAAGGAGAAACAAGTATGGGTGCCTAAGAAGGCAAAGAGAGAAGATGTGAGTGTTGAGGCAACAACACCAAGAAGTCAATGGAAGAGGATTGAAGGTGATTCATGCAACCAAGAGAATGAAGGTGAGATGGTGAGTATGGAAGAGGCATTCCATGAAGACAGGACGCTTGAGAGGTATACCAAAGAGGTAAAACGTAAACAAATTGTTTATGATGATGTGTTTTAATCATTTAATGATCCTTTCATGATAAATGAGGTATGGAAAGTGGCTATGTGGACTAATATTCAGCAAGGAGAGAGTACCAAATGGATGGATGATGAGGAAAGAGGAGAGTATGTAGCAAAGCAATGCCTCATTGAAAACAAAGAACAAACAAGATGGCTTCAAGCAGAAGTTGAGGAGAGTAAGGAAACACAAGGTAAGGGTACTTCAATTGTATTTGATGAGTATATTGAAGAAGTTGGTTTGCATAAAGACAGCTCAAGAAAGGCTGAGATGAAGAGTAAGGCTAGTGAAGGACAAGTAATCCTTGTGAGTGATCAGCCCAAGTTTGATGAAGATGGTGAGATAGATGAGATCTCACTAAAGGAAGAGTTGAAGATGTTGGAGGAGCTGTTTGGTCATTCAAGAGAGATGAATGAAGGTACAAGCCATGGTGAAGACACCATTGGGAAGAGTCAAACAAGACAAGAGCAAAGTAAAGAGGCAAGGACAGTTTTGATCAAGGAACAAGAATGTGAAGATAGCCAAGAGGCTTCATGGCCTAAAGATTTTGATTCTAAGGTGGCTTTGAATGTTTTGTATGTAGGTATGAAGGTTGCTAAAGTGAATGACATACATGAGTCATTGGAGAAGCTCATGAAACAAGAAGATCTAGAAGACATGTATGAAGATGAAGAAGCATGGAAGCGAGAGATGGTAGCTGAGAAAGAAATGAGAAGGACATATCTAAAGAGGAAGAAAAGCAAGAAGATGAAAGACAAAGACTATCAAAGACAAGAATTGGTATTGGTAACAAGACCTTGGGATCCAGGAATATAGTGAAGACTAATGCATGGAGGAAGCATTTCATTTGAACTAAGGTTCAAATCTTTTCTACAAGGAGAGTATGATGCAGGAGCATCTACAATAGCTTCATGGAGGAGTAGTTGAGGTCATCAAACATGAAAATTCAAATGATGTTCTAGCGTGAAGTTGAATTCAACTTCAAATTCTTGTTTTCCCTCCAAATTGTGTTTAGATTTCAAACCTTTACCTTGAGAGTAAATGTAATTGTCAAAAGTGAAAAATGAAAAGGTAAAATTAGGTAAGAGAGAATCCCCATGTTGGAAGCCAATCTTGGCTTAAAGAGAAAATGAGGGGAGTGGTTGAAATATTTCAACCGTATGATATTAGTTGAGATAAATCTTCTCCAAATTAGTATATTGGTTGGATTGTAAATCTTTCTTGTTGGTCTTAGTGCCCAAGTTGGGCGTAGGAGAGAAGAGACTCTTTTAAAAAGAGTAATATATGTATTATGTTGGATTTTTCATAAAAGAGAGGAATTTAGAGAAGAGGAAAGATAGAGAGGAAAGGACCTCTCATTCAAGGGAAGAGATGTAAGAAGAGGAGAGGATCTCAAAGGATGTAAAAAGAAGGAGAAAGAGAAGTTGCAGGTGGAGTCCAAGAATAGGCATGGATGTGTCTATGAAGGTTTCATAAGTCTTTGATCAATGAACATTATTTGTAAGTATTTCTAATTGAAGAGGAAAGAACAGAGTTTTGATTTCCATGATAATGTTATGGTTTCCTTTATAGAATTCTAGTTTCAATAGTGACAGGCCTATGTATGTGTATGATGGTTCTCTATAGAACATTGACGAAGATTGGTTAGCTTGTTACACGAGGAACCCTTGGATGTATGTCGGGAACAAATTGAAACTAGTATTATGTGACCAAGATATCTTAAAGAACTTTGAATGTTGTAAGAATCCTAAACAGGGTATGAATAGGGTACTCAGGCATGCATACCTACAACCCACTATCCAAGGTAAATCAACATGTAAATGTTTGCATGGAGAGTTTATAATGACATGGAAGATATCCACCATCTATCCTGAATGTCAGAGGTAAGTCTATTTTGTTCTTTCTTGTTTGTAGAGACCAAGTCCATGTAAAAATTATGACAGGATTATTTACAAACGCTGAGTCGTGGGAAACTAGAATGACATTATTTTTTTATCCCAATCTATATGATGGATGTGTTTCTCTATTTCATGTAAATTTGAGTCTCAGTGAAAGCAAGGATATTGGCATGCAGTCGAGTCATGATGGGTTCACACAGTCTCGAATAGGGACGTTCCTGTCTACTAAATAGAATTATTGGTGTCGAAGGATTAGAGAGTAGAGGAGATGCCATTCAAAGGGTAAGGCTCAAACATAATGGATGGTTATTGACTTATATAGTCCAGGAAAAATGCCGTCACATTACAGGTTCTCCCAGATCGAGATGAACAATAAGAGACAATCCCAAATAGGTAATCACCCAGGTTCTATGGAGGCTTCTACACCTAACTAGTAAGATTCTTGACCATTGACCAAAATGCATACTAAAATTGCAAGCAGAGCCGAGCCTGAGTATATATATGTCGATGTCTATTTTCAAAAGCCAGGGATGCATAATGTAACTGTGCAATGAGAAAAATTGAACCAAGCCGAGCTAGGTAGCATGTGTTGACCGCATGTATGTATAATAAAATTTGAACCTGGAAATTAAAGCATTTATTATGTAAGGTTTTAAACTAAGGATGCCAGGTACCACAAAGTTTTGAATATTCTAATCCCCATTTGCAGTTTCAAGACAGTGCACCAGAGATGTCATTAAATAATTATTTCAAATTTATATGGAAATTTTAATTGATATTAATTTGTCTATGTCAAATTTATAGAATTTTAAATTTGCCTAGTCACTAGAGAGCTAAAGGAGAAAATAGTGAGTTTGACCAATTAGAGTAAGAAGAAGAATTGGGATGTCTAATAAGTGTTTAGGAATGGTTATGATATATTGGAGGTGTTGAGTTGATTTTATGAACTCATTCCATGCTTGTTGTGTTTCTTTTGTTCATGTGGAGAATTTACTAAGTTGACTCAGGATTGACTTTATTGTTCTTCAAAGGCAATGTGAGCTAGTGGAGTGAGATAGAAATATAGAAGAGTTTTTCTTATTGGATTATTATATATAAGTGAATAAGATTGAGATATGTTAATTTTAAGATCTTTTATATTATTTTTAATATAATATTTATGTCTTTGGAGGTGAGAGAATGTCATGTTTTTATGACTAGTTTTTGGTGCTTGTAGACAGTTTAAAGTGGCCTTCTTGGTGAAGCTAGTTTTGAGGTGTTTTGCCTTGTGTTGTTATTTAAAAATCACATGATGATGTTTTTGAAGTCTTGGATCATCTTATAGAGTGTTTTTGTGATCTTATTTAAGATAAAAAGACATGTTTCTACCTCAATTTGTCAAGACAATTTTTGGGTGCACTGACAGTTATGAATAAGCTTGTAAGTGGAGTGTTATTAAGGCCTTGTGGCCTAAGTAGTAACGCTTGAAGGGCATGGAATTTTTTTTGAGATAATGGAGGTACTATCCATATGAATTATATTTCTTTGAAGAACTCTTACAAGTGTTATACAAGAACATCTACATGACTGTATTGTTGGAAGCTACAGGGAGTCTAAGTGATCACTTTGCAGAGGTGAGTTAGAGGTTGTTTAAGAAGATTTGAAGAATATAATGAGTTTTAAGTTATTATATAAATATAAAATAATTATTATAAGGTATTGGAGGTCTCAATTTGCCCATATTTAGGTTTTGAGATTCAAAATGTTTTGATTGTATTTTGACTGTGTATGACCAGTCTAAATGGTCATTTTGAGAGAAGTGATTTGAGTGCTTAAAGCTTGTGAAAAGATGTCCAATGGAAATGGAGAAGTTTTTGAGGTCATATAGTGTCCATTAATGTTATTTTTGGTTATGGTTGAGTGACAGAAGTGTCACTATATGTTCAATATCCTTGATGGAGTTTTTGATAGTTCAAGCAGTTTTGAGTAATTTTTTTTAAGGAGTGTCCTTGAGGTGTTTTAACATGTGTTGGAGTGTATAATAGATTTGGAAGTCTTTAATAGGTCATGAAGGTTCCAATAATGTGATATAATCATATGGATATGTGATATATTTGAGTGTTTGCTTAAAAAATCTAAGATAATGTTTTTTGTGTATGAAGGTCTAATTGGTGAATAGGCTAAAAGGCTTGGTTCAAGGTATGAAATGGTGTTCCAAGTAGCATGGAAATTTATTAGAGTGAGAAATGGTCTATTGGTAAAATTTTTGATGTGTTTTAAGCTTCAAAGAGTGAAGGTCTCTGTCTATGCCTCACAAGAGACTCCTATAGATGAAGAATCAAGATTGTTTGTTCAAGAGGTATGTTCAAGGCTTTTTGGTCCTAAAGTGTCATTTTGATCAAATTTTGATGCCTTGGTTGAGTGGTGAATTTTAGGATAAGGAAGAAGTGGATTGTATGGGAGAATGAATAAGGTTGGAATATATCATTTCCAAGTGGTTTGAGCTTCTATCATGCTCAAATGTGTATTTTGTGATCAAAAGTGTGCTTTGACCATTTTTGGCAGTGTTCACTACCTAGAATGTGTCTAATATGATCTTTTGGTGTTATTTTGGGGATATAAGGTTGGATAAAGTTTATTCAAGTTTTTTTTGGCATGCCTAAATAAGAAAGAAGGCTTTGTGATAGATAAGAGGTGCTCAGGTATGATTTTACTCTTTTGGTCATGATGTTCACTGGGTTTGATGGATTTGCAAGCCCAAATTAGTGATTCCCATATAAGTCCATGAGCTTGGATGAGTGTCAAGAATATTTATCTTCTTAGGAAGTTCTGTACACCTTATTGGGGTGTGTTCTAGGTGGTTTCACATGTTGGTCAATCCATTTTTACTGTATGAAAGGTTTTAAGTGGTTTTAGGTTCTTCATTCTTGGAACAAGTGTTTGGTGGCTTATAGGAAGTCATGGTTCCCCATGGATTGGGAGATTTAAATTTGGTACATAAGTGTGTATAGGTAACCTATAGGTGTGGAAGTAGTTTCAAGTCACAGTGTTGATTAGAGATAGGCAAGTTGACCCATTTGCTCTTAAGATTTTTATGTTTTGGTCTGTGCTAGAAAAGTGGTTTGCATATGGAGTTAGGGTATGAGGCTTTCTTATAAGCTAGAATGGCCTAATGGATGCTCAAAAAAGGTCTTCATATATTTATTAAAGTGTATGGTTGGTTTCATGGAGGTGAATTTGTCCAACTGGAGGGTTAATTAGCTAGTAGCTTTGTGAAGGAAGTATGTTGCAGAGATGGATTTGAATGATGATTTTTGGCATTAATGAATGGTCATATGAGAGTGATCTAGATATGAAATTTCATGATATGAAAGTTCACACATAGAAATTTATGGTAGTTGCAAGGTCCAAGTAGGGCTACAAGGAGTTCTAACAGGCCTAGTGAACAAATGAGTAGTTTTTGACAATTTTATCCAAAATAAAAAGGTATGTTTGATCTTGAATGAATGAGTAGGTTGATTTTGAGAATATTTCATGTTTGGAGTGTTGCTTGAAGACATGTTGGTGGTTTTGGAAGTCGCTTGAGCAAAAAGGTGGCTTGCAAGCTAGTATGAGGATTCTTCATGGTTGGCAAGTAGTTTGATGGTGTTTAAGGAGTGAATTATTTTAGAGATCACATGGGGAGCCATATTTAGTATATTTAAGGTGATTTATTTTAGTTTTTGGCATCTAATCATGTTTTTTCTACATGGTTGCTTGTTTTTGTGAAGAAGAGCATGTTACTTGAGCTTATTTTAAGCATGGTTTGGCAAAGAAGGCAAGCATAAATTGAGGGGGAGCCTTCAAAGTGGATAAATTTCATAGGGGGAGATGTGTTACCATGAAATTAATGATAGGTCCAAGGATATAAGTAGCTTTGGAGTAGTTTCTAAGTAAAATCAAATTCCAAGGGGGAGTTGTGCTTGTTTGAGGTTAAAATGGTACTCTTTCAGATGTATTCATGTAGGTGATCTTGATTCCATGTGTTTCCTATAGATTACTTAGTTGATTATATGTTTCCCAGTGTTGAAGGGAGTCCACTTTGTCATTTTGGCAAAGGGCGAGGAGAGAAAAGGAGTGTTGCCATCAATGGCAAAGGGGGAGATTATTGGGAAATTGATGGTAAGTGTTTTCATTGATGTCTATAAGGCATGTACAATGACAAAGTGGTATAGAAGGTATAATGACATGGAGCATGGTGGTCTAGTGTGCTTTGGATAGTGCTTCAAGGTACTTGCTTGTTTAAAGTGTTTTTACTTGTTTTGATTGTTTTTGATGGTGTATGCATGATTGATGGGTCCCATAAGAGGCTTAAAAATCTTGGTCAGCTTGTGGAAAAGCATGGTATTAAGTTTTTTCATCTTAGTGTGCTAGCAAGGGCAAAGACCTAGTGATATTTGGCATTCATGCTTGGTCAAAAGGGTGGTTGATTTGGTTTAACAGGTTAACAAAGGTTGTGGATAATGTGTTGATGCCTTAGAGGGCTTATGATGTGTCTTAGGTGCTTAGAGTAACTTTAGAGGTAAAAGGAGCTCATTTGGTAACTTCTTGAGTTGATTTGTTCATTATTACCTAGGTGTCTCAGATGGCTGAGTAGGCAAATTTGTGACATCATCATTTGCATGTGTGGAGGATTCAGACAAATTTGGTCATATGGGTTTATAGAGTTTTATGACTAGTTGCTATGTTAAAATTTTTAGATATTTAGGTGCTAAGGTGAAGAAGTTATGTTGTGTCAATTTTGACCTCCCAAGAATATTTGCACATTCCAAAACGTAGTCAAATTTTGATGTTTGTCTCATGACCGTTGGAATTCAAAATTTAAATTTGCTAAGGATGACCAAAGTTTTATTTTCTTGCTATAACTTTTGATGGAGATGGAATTTTGGATGAAGTTAAAACCAAAGTGGTAGAGGAGTCTGAGGGGGATACATAAAAGTAAATTTTAGGTCTTGAATATTCATACACACACACACACACACACACACACACACACACACACACACACACACACACACACACACACACACACACACACACACACACACACACACACACACACACACACACACACACACACACACACACACATATATATATGATTGACCAAAGTTGATTGTGTGTTTGACTTCCTTGTGCAAAGGTGTTTAGTATAGGTTTTCAGTTGGTATTGATATCAGATGGATGTTTCATTATGTTTTAACTATTTTAAAGTGTTTTAGACATCATGTGAATTATTTTTAGTGATTTTGAAGGTGTGAATAAATTTTTTATAGTCAAACACTGATTGTAATTTGGAGGTACCTTCACCTACGGGGTTTTTGGTGTATATTGTCAAAGTGTGATAAGTTTTGGCATTACAGAGGTGATCCATAATGTATGTGATGATTTGGGAGTGTTCCAAGGTTCTTTTGGAGTAGACATATACATTTTTAAGTGGTTATATGGTTTGTTTTTTCATGGTAGAGTGGCAAAATTGAAAAAGTCTTCTTGAGACCTATTTGGGACCATTTGGGACCTAGTGGAGTGTTCATATGATTCCTGTGGATGACTTATTTTAATGAATTGATGTTTCATAAATGTGTGAAGGATTTTATTAAAGGTAAATCAAGGTATGGTATGGGTCTTGGCCGACCTATATGAGTACATGAATGATTCATGTATATATACAAGGCATTTGGAGACTTGAATGTGTGACTTATAGAGTGAGTGCAAGAGAAGGGTGAATCAAATAGAAGGACGAAGTGCAGAGAGGTGTGAGACCATGGAAGACATAGTAATGTCTTGTTGAATGTTTAAAAGTATGTTTGCAAGTTTGGAATATTTTTAATCCATGATGATTTGATGATATTGCTTGGTATGAGAAGTGTTTGAGTAAGTGAAGAAGAAGAGGAGTTATATGCCTATGTGAGAGGAAGATTTGAGGGTATTTTAGCAAGAAAAGTTCATGATCAGGTGTAGAAGACATCATAGCTGAAGTATTCATCATAGATTGGTAGTTCATATTGGTGGTGTGTTGGTGCTCATCATCAAGACAAGTTGTTGTTTATCACCTTAGTGGTTGGTGCTCCTTGTGGAGTTGGTGCTTCACAAAAGAATATCTTTTTTGATCCATATATATAGGATAGTAGTTCATTTTTGTTGTAGGCTTGAGAGTGGGTTTTCTAACCCATATGGGTTTCCCACTATATATCTTGTGTCTTGATTGTTTGATCTCTCATGATTATTTACTCATTGCTATATCTATCTTGTGCTTCTTATATATGTTGATAAGATTGTTTAAGAGGTTTGAAAGATAACAAAGGATTGGAGTAAAGTTTTGGTCACCAATAATTCACCCCCCCTCTTAGTGGACTATACCTCTATCAAATAGATGTTCAAAATGAAGGCAAAGTATTTATAAAATGGATGTCTAAGACTTGAAATTTTAAAATAGATAAATCCAATAGAATGATGAAGACATCTAGAGGGTTCAAAGGCCAAAGAGAGACAAGTGTGGCATAGAAGGAGTTCAAAAATAATCGATTATACACACGTGGTCCAAGTGTCACAAAATGAAGAAAAGACACATTGAAAAAGGGTCGTGTGCAAAAATTGAGTGTCTTCAAGGAGTGATACATCCTTAAAATAAAGTACAAATCTAAAATTTTATGGATTGATGCTTAATAATCAATAATTTGAGATAGGGTTTCTTATAAAATATTATATCCACTAATCATCAAATTCCAATTCCCAATTTCTAAATCCATAATATATCACCATTTATTGATAGGATGGTGTCAATCATTGAAGAAGACACATCTTGATGTTTGATACAACCAATTAGCATGTTCCTAAAGTATTTTTCCTAAGATATATAATTATATAAGATGAATCATTTTAGTCATATAGTACACCTTTTGAGTAAGAATGTGTTTATCCTAATATTATGACCTATTTCTAGATGCCATGGGTGATGATAGAATACATTTCATTATCCTTCATAAGTTAATTGTGTTACTAATGTAAACTTAGAGTGCCTTGTAAAGATTGAAAGATTATATTTCCTTCAAAATTGATTATCTAATGAACCAACCATCTTTAAAAATCATGGAAAATGAGAAGATAGGCCATCCTTACCCTTATACAACCATTGTTACCATCACATTTTGTGCATACAAAGAGACATTTGGACACAACCAACTTAGCTTACCTCTTTATATTAATTTTAGCAAGATAAAATGTAGAAGTGCTCTCTTTAAGGCCCTAGTAGTTTCAAACTAGTTTTATAACTTATGAATGAGTGGTCAAATATGAGTCAACTCTTTAAATTTCTAGTTCTTCATCTTATAATCTTGATCCTGATACTAATTCAACAACTTCGTCAATTAAGATATTTGATGTTTTTATAGTCCATAAGAGTGAATAACTAATTTCTGGGTGAAACCATGTGAAATATTTTGATGTTTTTATAGTCCATACTCTTATTACAAATGTTACTATGTAATTTATTTCAAATTACTCTTATTACTAAGATAAGCAAGCAATTAATAAATTTAGTTAAGATGTAAATCATGAGATAAATTTGTTTGAAGTGCTAGAATAATTGATTCTCAATTCCATGTTTGCTTCTCTCTTATGAGTTTTGTTTGGCTTGGAAGGGATTATGATCTAAACAAAGTAAGTTGAATAAGTATTTCTCTAATAAGTAGAAAAATAGGACATTATCATGGTTTAATTATTTTTTACAAATCCAAAGTTAGTTGAAAGGGTATTCAATTCAAATTCTTATCTAAACCATAAGACTATAATAAGTATCAAATAAAGCATAAATCCAAGAACAAAAGGATTTTATGTTTGTTGTTGCCCCTATTGCCCCATCATGTAGTCTAGGTTCCAAATTATGTAATGGAGGGTCCTCTTCCTTATCCATAGTAGATGATAGTGAATCCATAAAACCCAAAAGAAAGCCTATTCATTTTATGAAACATTTCATAGAATGGTTTCAACAAATGACAATGAAGACACAAAATTTTAAATGTTGAACTCTAATTTTATTACACTTGTCCTTAAAAAAATTATGTTTTCCATTTATATCAAATGATTTTCAACATGTTATGCATCAATTAAGTGATATATTTAGTTTTTAGAGTAACCTTTAAAAATGTTATGATATTTCAATGGATCTAGACAATATTAAATAAGGGCGGTGTAGCAGCTAATCCCTGTGTTTGAATTGTTTTGGTATTGATAAATTGTTTATGTGTATGTTTGCAAGTAAATCCACAATGCAAGTTTGTTTAATTTTATTAGCAATAGTTCTTTTGGAGAGGGTCCCTACCTTTATATTATAAATTATTTAAAGTAGAGTTTACATGTAAATTTGTAATGTAAAAATAATGCAATAACTAATAACAGGGAAAAAATAAAAATTGCATTATCATCGTGCTTGTATGTAGAGCTTCCACTTAGCAAATATCTAAACTAAAGGTAATTTAGTTAAGTGTAATATAAATTTTGACTATATGTCATTTATGAATAAATCTTGCTGATAAAAAAATAGTGGAAGGTTTTTAAATTAAAAAAAATATTAATCAACTTCAAAAATATTAAATTAATTATATTTTGAAAAAATTAATTAATTTAATATAAAAAATAGTTTAATAAAATGTCATTATTTTAGAATTAAATTAAATAAAAATAAATAAATTTAATTTAATACAAAACTAAATATTGTACTTGTGAGTGGAAATAAAAGTCAGAATTATTTAATATGTATGAAGATAAGGTTCTCATTGAAATGAATTCAAGACACTATACGTAGATATGTTGAATTAATGGGTAAATTAAAGCTCATGATTTTATTTCCAACACATCAATGTGTGTGGATAAAGCGGGAAGAGGAAGGTTCAATTATTTTGATGTAATACTCTCTCAAAACTTAGATGAATTTATAACAATGTGAGTTAGGAAAGCCGAAGGTGGATTTGAAATATGTTATAATAATAAAAGTAATGAAATTTGCACAAATGCAATCCACTTGTATTTATGTCGTTGGACACATGACACAGGCGAACCTCATGGAAGACATTTTGTTATTAATTATATTTTGTACTCTATAGGGGGCTGCACAAATATTGTTTTTTAAATCATGTATTGTAAAAAAATATTATAAAAGTGTTGTTTTATTAATAACACTTGCAATTCAATTAAAGTCTCAGGAATATTCCCAAATACTTTCTTCGAATATTTTAACATTTATATAAAAAATAGAAAAAAATTATAATTACTAAATTTATATACATTTTCAAAAATCTGATTGACTAGATAAACATAAACTAATTGAAAAGTGGTTCCTATAGTCTCCTGCCTTGACAGGGACTAAAAATAAACGTAGTTTTTATTATAATGAATATTTATAAAAGATACACAAATACAAATAAAATTCCTAAGAAATTATTAATCTAAAAGGTAAAAAAAAATATGTTCATACATCTACGAGGAAAATATTTTAATCGAGTTTAAACCTTTTAAAATTATCTTTATCCTTATCCCTTGAAACTGTACTATTTAAAAAATAATAATAAAAATTATGTATTTATTAATTTAATTGCATTATCTTAATCTTCGAAAATATTACTTTCAAAAATGTCCATTGATCACTACACGACCACTTCAGAGATAAATTCAATGTATTATTTAAATATTTGAAAATAATTATATGTGTGTGTGTGTGTATATGTATACATATATATGTATATATATACAAATATATGCATATATACATATCTATGTGTGTATACATACATACATATATTAAATGTTCATAATTATTCTAAAATAAAATTTTGTTGTTGAAATGAAAATAACTAAATTAGAAATTATCGTAATTATATTCAAGTGGAAACATTTATAACATCTTTATAAATGTATGAATATTAATGAGCTAATAGTATTATAAATAAATAAGATACATTTTTTATTAATTAATTGTGGTATAATCAAATTTAATCACCAAGCATTAACATATCTAATACAAATATCTCTATTTAAATATTACACCACAATGTGAAACCAAGAAAATAAAATAAGAATAATAAAAAATACTATAAATGTGATCATAGGAATCCAAGAAGGGAGGTTAGTAACATGTTAGTTTAAGCAACAAAAACTCAAAGAAACACACTAACACTAACACTAACACTAACACTTACAAGCCTAGATCTTAGGGATGAGCTTAGTAACAAAAGATAAATAAAAACATAACTAAAATGCAAAAGACAAAATATTCTTTACATTCCTTGGGACTCCAAATGCATTGTCGAGTGGCTTGCTCAACTTGTACATGAAAAGAGTCTTTGTCAATGGAGGTTGTGTAGCTCCTTCTCTCCTTGGCACCATGGCTTGTGTTGGCTTGATGTAGCCTGGCTTCAAGATTTTGGCATTACAACCTTACTTGTGAGACATTTTTGCATTATAAAACTACTCTTCTCAAAGCCTTGAAGTCATTTGTACATGATAATTTTACACTAAAATAGCTTAAAATTCAATAGGCAAGGTATTGTATTTATAGTAAATGGATTTAACTCCAACCCAAGGTGAGTTAAGGTGGATTTTAAACATGGAATGAGTTCAAACCTAACCTAAGTGATTCAAGACTAACCCCAGTAGAGTTAATAGTTGTCAATTAATCATGATTTACAATGAATAGGCAAGGGTCTCTAAAATGAGATATTTTAGGATATTTCCAAAGAGCTTGGCAACTCACAAAGGTCATGTCATGATGAAAGGCTAGGATATTTGCATGTTTGAATTTCTTTTTTTAGTTATTCATTAATTGCACATGGATAATTCAACTAGATATTTAATTTAGTTTAGATTGTTAATTAATTATGATTAGCCATTTATCTCTTTCAAGATTTGATATTTGTTCATGTGCCCTATTTAATAGGTTCATATGCTAAATTGACTATTATGATGCCATATGATGATTAGGGATGAATATGTGAGAGGTTATTATTTCATATGATAGGACACCCCAATTAAGGATGTCTCAACATGATTTTGAGCTTTGATGAATGATGCATAAATAAATTTGAGATGTTTAGTGATTGTTAAGATTAATTTGTAATTTTTGGTAGAAATCAGTCTAAAGTCTAATTGAAAGCTAGTTGTGGCCAGTTTTATGTGTTTATAGTTTTCCCCTGCTTGGGAAGTCAGTGTAATCTATAAGCATAATAATGTATTCTCAAATAATGAACCAGGCCAAAGAGAAAATGATGATTAAAGAATAAGTTCCAAACAAAGTTTGAGAAGCCTATAATGATGCCCCTTCGAGGGAGTGGTCGACACATATAATTGATGGACAGTCTCTCAAAAAGAATCAAGAAGAAGAATAAAATTAACCCATGGGTGAGATTAATCCAATCAAGAAAATGCTTGCATGCATTGATTTAATAAGTAGTAATTTTTCTAAAGGTGGTTATAATCAGTAACAAGGGTTGAGACATTGATTTTCCCATAGGAGGTTATAATCAATGTGATAGGTATATGCCTTAGTTAGGGATAATGATTCAAAATATTACTTTGCTCACAAGCGATTATAATCAGTAAGATGACCTGAATTGAAAAATCATGTTTGATTGTGCCTCAGTAGGGTAGATTGGAAAGAATAACTCAAGGATATAACATATTGCATAAATTAAAAATGAGTGGGTGCAAATGTAGATGCAATGGTCTAATGACTAAATAAGCCACAAATAACTAGGCATATGAGGATATGCAAAGTGATGAAAGAGATGAATAGAAAAGTAAGAATTAATCGATGGAAATGATTTGGTTGTACCTACCAATGCAGAGATGTTCATTATTAGTAGCATTGATATAAATAGAATGGTCAAGGGGTTTATTTGATCAAGGGTGGAAGGATTTGCCAAGGTTACCAAGGAGAAACTTCTACAGTTCTATTACTTGTAAGACTTTTTGAGCTGATTTTTGTTGTAGCACATGATAATATGCACCATGATATAAAACACTATGACAATGTAGTTAAAATTTGCATAAGGACTAAATCTCGATCCAATAAACAATTAAAAACAACACATCAATGATAAAAACTATAATGATAATGTTAACATATAAATATGGATGGACTCAAGAATAATGCATAAGGAATCACCCAATAAACACATATAGACTAAGTCAAGGTATAATACTAAAATAAAATAAACAAAGAAGTAAACACACAAACAAACACATAGAAAGCTTGAAAATAAAAGCAATAGAAAACATCTTAACGATGGATTTTTCCCCAGTAGTGCGGATCAAGGATGATTGATTAGGTTTAAACATGACACATGTTTTTGGCTTTTGAAAATTTTAAATGTTTTGGAATTTTGAGTTGTCTTAACTCATTAGAGATTGACAAGATACCACTCGTAAAATGGAGAGAGTGTTGGCTTAGGTTGCTCACAAAATGGTGAGAGCATATGGAAAAAGGGGGACTGATCTGACCTCAATGAGAATCGATTGTAACCTACATAGTCCTATTAGGACTTCAAGTCACAGTAGTTACACCAACACAAAAGACATTGAAAATTGATTAAGTCATAATAAGTTTTAAAATTAAGGTAAATGGCCAAACAATTGAGAATAGTAATGGCAAGGTGATACGCCAATGCATGGTAAAGGTGTTTTTCTTAATTTACCCATAGGTAGTTATAATTAGGAAACAACATAGGTCAATGATACTAATTTTCCCATAGGCAGTTATAATTAGTAACAAAAGGTGGAATATTGATTTTTCCATAAGTAGTTATAATCAGTGGCACTGGTCAATCATAAATGAAAAATAACTTGCTAGATCCACTATCACACTACTTTCATAGATTGTCATTTAAATACAAAATTATGAAACTATTGAAACTAGATCAGAAACCCCTCATAGAAGGTACGAGAAGAACCAAAGGAATCAAGATCAAAAAGAGTTGGGTAGGATGGCTAAAAACATGATTTAGTCTAATAGGAATGGCATTGTTTAGGATGATGATGGTATGAAGATTGGATGTAGTGGTAAGAGAGTTTCCCCCAAGTGATAAGGGAAATGATAGGGTATGAACTAATGATAAGAGTAATGGTAAGGCAAATGTTTTTGGCTAGGTACAATGGAAAATGGCAAGGTAAATGTTTTGGGCCAAGGTAAATGGAAAATAAAAAAGGCAAGGTGAATGTTTCTATCCAAGATAAATTTTTTATTGTTTTTGTTGATGTGGATATGCACATCCTAATTAGCATATGATACAACTAGAATAATCAGTCATGTAAATTACTATCCCTCACCTCTTTTGAATAACTACTCTATCAAGAACCTACTGTAGATTTGGATGCCAAAAATGTTGTGATCTTTGTTGGTCATTGAATCTGTTTCCTTCAAATGTTGAGACAAGATATCTTTGTAGCCTCTACAAAGGAAAATGTAGTTAGGGATGGTAGATAAGGATAAATAGTGGATGATAGGTTAGATTTGGTGATGTAAAGGTGGATGATAATGGAATATATAATGGTCGGGTAACAAATGAAGATCATGATTTTTAGGCACACACAATGTTGTTGATTTTATATTCAACATAACTTTAGATGTGTAGGGCTGAAGACTTATGAATATGCTCTTGATAGGACTACAATATTTTTTTGTTGTTTGGGCATGAGAGTAGTTTCTATCTGATTATGTTGTAGAGTGGAAGTTGTACTGATGTCATATTTGATAATGTCTTCATAAATTAGTAAAGAACTATTTTGCTTAGCTATTAACACCTCGATGAGGTTTTCATCAATGAATTTTTCTTAATTGTACCATAGCACCTCTGAGAATGTTTTACTAAATAATGTTAACTATTGACTTTGACTATATTCTAGTGCCTCTAAAAAGGATTCACTAGAAGATGCTAATTTTGGACTTTGATGATCTCCTAGTGCCTCTAAAAAGGTTTCACTAGGAAATTATTCTTCTTTTACATGAATTTGGTCTTGGTTCTCTTGATATTATTTAATTGATATGTCATCATGGATGTAGCTCAACAAGGTGTGAGTCTATCAATCCCAATCGACACTTATGGGAGGTGAAATGTCAATATAATGGCTAGATTGGTTGGTGGTAATGGCATGTGGAATGGAGAGAGGCAATACAATCCTCATAGAACATACTAGGAGAACTTATGTCTAAGCTAAAGTAATCATCCTGAAAAACCATAAAAGGATTACAAATATATTGAAACCGATATGCAAGGCATGCATAAATAATATTGTAACACGACAAACGTATTTTGATTTTGAAGCTAAGTGTAATTCAAGGGACTTTGAATCCAATGTTGACACTGATGTTGGTTAAATAATAGAACCTAATTCTAATTCTAATTCTTCATTTAGTGTGGATTTTGCTACAATGATTTTTTGTTGAATGTTTGGTATGGGATAAGTAACAACTTGTGATGTCATAATGGGTTTTAGAGAGACTGGTTTGTCAAAGTGAAACTCTTTAATGATAGGAAAAAGTTTAATAGACAACTCATTAAAGACTGGATTGTCAAGGGTAGGCTCTTTAAAAATGGGCATATGATCGAGATAATGATTTGTCCAAAGGTGGTTATAATCATTAAGAAGTAAATCAACAAAGACTAGCTTGCTAGAGTGAGATTCCTTGATAATGGGTAAAGGATCAAAAGGTGATTCATCATAAGTTGACTCATCAAAAATGGGTATTTCAATAAAAACATCTTAGATTGGTTAGTTTTCTTTGCCTTAGTTTTCAATCAATTGTAAAATATCAATTTTAAACATATCTTAGTATTCAAATTATTGGCTCAATTGAAGAGGTTTTGATTGGTTCGGTTGGGGTTGCATGATTGGTAAGGGTTTTTTGAAGTGGGGAATGGATGGAAATGGATGACGAATGGCCAATGATTGAATAATAATAGGTTAACAAAGGCTAGTTTATGGCCTATGATAGTAACTGTGACCTGTCAAGTTGTGATTGTACAACTTGGAATAATGAGCTACCATACTTGGAATGGCTAGGAATGGTAATGGTAGGGCATTGTGAAGCTTGATTGCTATTGATATCCAAAGGATAAGGTCCTGGAATAGAAATAGTAGGGCATTATGAAGCTTGGTTACTCGCACAAGCCAAAAGACAAGGTCCTAGAATAGAAATGGTAGGATATTGTGGAGCTTGGTTGCTCACACAAGCTAATGAATGAGGTCTTGGTATGGTAATCATTGGATGCCATAGATCTTGGTTGTTCATACAATCTGAAGGAGAGTTAATGGTATAGGTGAGGGATTAGATGTGATGATCGGTGAGATGGTGAACATCGTATGCCAACCATCTCAAAGAATATACCATCAAACATGGCATTTAGATTTGTTCCCCAAATTGAAGATTGTAAGGAGGATATGGATTTATCTCATAAACCACTTCTTCACCATAGGGGTCTTGAACAAAGTCAATTTGTGCAGCCATTCTATCATAACTTTAATTATACATGACTCCACCATAAGTGTAGCCAGACATATCCAAGTCAATGATAAATGTTTTGCAAAAGGCCTAGAGTTTTACAAACTATAAAAAAACAATGTCCAAAGGACAAAAGGTTTGAACTTGGTCTAGCTTGGTCAAAATAATGCACATGTATCTCCAAAAACTAGTATGTGCTAAAAATTGGTCTAAAATAGTCTAATGTCAAATGTCTAACATCAAATGTCTTAACCAAAAGGTGAAGTGGTTGAATAAAAACTAAAATTCCAGACTCTAAGTCTAAAGTGTTCCAAACAAGTCTAATCTAAGAAAACAAAATTTACTAGGTCTTTTGGCCAAACGTAACATCAAAATCCAGGCTCAAAATAGGCATGTGCTAGGACTTTTTGCAAAATGAGCACAAAAGCTAGACTTAAAACCAAGGTGAGATTTAATCTAATAAATCTAAAAAACTTTATGATAAACTAGGCATAAATAATCAAACATGAAATTGGTCAATTGGCATAAGGCATAAAACAAAAGTCATATGGAAGATAGGCTATTTATTCCAAATAAAGACACAAATAATATTTTTCAAATTGGGTAAATAATTAATTTAAGTTACATGACCCAAAAGAGAAAGATCAGTGTCTAAGCCCAAATTACATAATGCATAAACATAAATCAATCAATGTTTAGATTTGAACTTGTCAAGGTTAATTAAAAACTCAACTTAAAAAAACTAGGCTTCTTTGAATAAACAACAAACTAGACAAAATTGAACGACATGACAACATAAGGTAAAGATCCAAAAAATACACATGGATTGGTTTCAAATTTGGAAATTTAGACACAAGGTAAACAAGTTTATGAAATGATTCGAATACAATAACGATGTTATTGATCTCTAAATATGTTATCAATATTGTTTCAAGACTTAAAGGCAAAAAGGCTTGAAATGAATTGGGTAGCGTAACATTACCCTTTTCAATCAGATGACATACACACAAAGATTTGTAAAAAATACTAAGAGAATGGTATGTGATAAAAAATGGCCAGCATAATGTCTCCTCAAACAAAGGAGTGACATATAAACGAAACTCACTTTAACGTGGCATAACAAACAAAATAGAGAGTTTATACTCAAAAACTATGTAGTAAAAGGATAAAAATGACATAAACACTTAAGTGTAATGTCCTATATCCTAAAAATGAAAAGGTTGCATAATACTATCGAATTCTATCAATAATAAAATCACATGAATAAGTAGGGGTTTTACACCCTCCTTCTCTCAAGAGATTGTATGGCAACATGGAACTTTGGGCTACTCACCTTACATCAACAATATGTTTGTGGTAAGTGGGGTTGTTTTAAAACTAAAATTTTGCACGTTTCTAGATGGTCTCAAGTGTAGTTAATACTAGAGATGCAATCATGTCAATTGAGTTAATACTGATTAACTTACTATGAAAGGGTTTATTATTTTGCATAGTGATTCCATCTGTGTACTTCTTAATGGGATCCTCTATTAGCCAGACCTAACTTGAGTTTTCGTTATGATACGAGAGGCTAGCCGCTCAGCCCCTTGGTAATCACAATATCTATGCCCTAATTTATATACCCTAACATGAAACGAGGTTGGTACGATGCTTGAAGATGAAACTGTAGGTCAACATACCCCTAAAAAACTCGTGAAGAAGTTATGAACTCCCACTCATAAGCTAAATTACATAAAAATAAATGACTAGTGAAAAGACTTTAAGGTCATGTTTAGATCACCCAAACCATATGAATTTGAGAAAAGCCTTAACGACATTCTTTTCATGCCTTTGGACAAGGCACAAATGCAAAGAAAGAGTATTTTTGGTCACTCAAGTTCCCTAAAGGGGACAGGGGGAGATCATGCACGCATCAATCATTTTGAAAAAATAAACAACTTTGAAAGCACAAGCATAAAATAACACTCTTAAGAGTATGTAATCTAATTGTGAGCATTTATTTTAATGCACTAAAGTGACATGTTTATAAAATTTGGCCCCTTGGCATTGGTTGTTGAAAGTTTGAAGTAAAACATAAATGATTTAAATAAAAAAATTCTTAAAACACCAATTTGAAATGTAAAAATTGCAAGTTAGAAGTGTTTTAAATGTCTCCTTGTGGCCTTTGAGCCCTACAAAAGGTGTTAGACGGGTTTTGAGATTTTTTAAAGCATTTATTCAACTTGAAGGTAGACTAATATCATATTTTGAAAATTTAGGAGAAAACATGTGGTTTTAAAAAATAAAGCATAAAAAGTGGAGTCTAGATGAATCCAAATGAAGTTCTAAAAGATGGTCAATCAACTCGTTGTTCTGCACAGAGACCGATGTTGGTTCTGGGTGATGCACGTAGAGACCGATGTTGGTTATGGGTGATGCACACAGATATCAATGTCAGTTTTGGGTGATGCACATAGAGGTCGATGTTGGTTCTAGGTGAATCGATGCCGATTAGGTAGAATCGATGTTGGTTCTGTTATAATCGATGTCGGTCTCTATGTAATATGTATATAACTAAAAAATAGAATACGTGAAAAATAATGCTAAAAATTGGATGTTAAAGATTCTTAAGCCGTTAATAACAAAACTAACAACTGCATATTAGTCTTCTTGGTTATATGGGATGCTTGAACGTCCCACCGAACGTGTCATTTGTGATCATAAAAATCCAAGAAGGGAGGTTAGTAACATGTTAGTTTAAGCAATAAAAACTCAAAGAAACACACTAACACTAACACTAACACTTACAAGTCTAGATATTAGGGGTGAGCTTAGTAACAAAAAACAAATGAAAACACAACTAAAATGCCAAAGACAACATATCCTTTACCTTCCTTGGGAGCTTCGAATGCATTGTTGAGTGGCTTACTTGGTTTGTGCATCAAATAATCTTTGGCAATGGAGGTTGTGTAGCTCATTCTATCCTTGGCACCATGGTTTGTGTTGGCTTGATGCAGCTTAGCTTCAAGATTTTGGCATTACAACCTTACTTGTTAGGCATTTTTGCATTATAAAATTACTCTTCTCAAAGCTTTGAAGTCATTTGTGCATGATAATTTTGTACCAAAATAGCTTAAAATTCAATAGGCAAGGCATTGTATTTTTAGCAAATGGATTTAACTCCAACCCAAGGTGAGTTAAGGTGGAGTTTAAATATGGAATGAGTTCAAACATAACCTAAGTAAGTCAAGATTAACCCCAGTAGAGTTAATAGTTGTCAATTAATTATGATTTGCAATGAATAGGCATGAGTCTCCAAAATGATATATTTTAGGATATTTTCAAAGAGCTTGACAACTCACAAAGGTCATGATAAAAGGTTAGGATATTAATTTGATTTTTTAGTTATTTATTAATTGCACATGGATAATTCAGCTAGGCATTTAATTTGATTTAACTTGTTAATTAATTTTGATTAGTCATTTATCTCTTTCAAGATTTGATATTTGTTCATGTGCCCCATTTAATAGGTTCATAGGTCAAATTGACTATTGTGATGTTGTATGATGATTAGAGATGAATTTGTGAGAGGTTATTGTTGCACACGATATGATACCCCAATTAAGAATGTATCAACATGATTCTAAGCTTTGATGAATGATGCATAAACAAATTTGAGATGTTCAGTGATTCTTAAATTTAATTTGCAATGGTTGATAAAAATCGATTTGAAATGCAATCGAAAACCAATTATAACTAATTTTAGTTGTCTACAACAAAAACATATAAACCAACATTACATATATATATGTATATATATAATTAAAGTTTTTATTAAAATTTTATTTTATTTTTTATTTTTTAAGTCTAACCAATATCAATTTAATAATAAATTAATTTTTTTTTTTTGGGTTTAAAAATAGAAAAATAATGACCAATAATTTATAAGACTCTGTACAATGACCGAATGAAAATTTACTATACACATGAATATGGAAACTCGGAAGGAATCATATTAAAAGTTGCAATAAAATAATTAATAGGGTCTTGAAGCTTAAATAAAGCATTTCCCCTAATAAAACAAACCATTTTATTGATTATCTCGATTTTTCTATGAACTCTATTGGTTTATAAAGTCGAACTCCCAATAGTTAATTTAGAATTTTTTTAATATTTTTAAATAGAAATTTTTTGAATTTCAAAAAACAAAAAATACCGATTATTAGTATTTATTGGTATTAAATTCTGTGTCAAGTTTATTCGTGTTTTTTAAAATACCGGGAGCCTTAAAAACAATGTATTATTATTTTTGTTATGAAATTCGCATGTTAATTTTAAGAAATGATTAGTATCATTCACCAAACCAGATTTGCCTCAAATTTGTGTCACGAGGAAAGAGATGAACATGGAAGAAAGGTCATGTCAATAATGACATAAATACCTCTTCTCAGAGCTGTGATTGGTTGAGGTCGCCTTTTGCCCTCAAGGAGAGGCGGGGCCCACCTTGTCTATGCCATGGCTCCACCTCTTTATAAAACATTTTTTATTCTTAGAAAAGCGTCATTATTCTTGCAAGTCAAATCAAGAATGATCCAACCCGTGGTGCATAATCTAACCGCCAAGACGGGAGTGAAGACCAATTATCCACGTGTGTCTACATAAGGTATTTCACATTCCTCAATTGAATATTCAAGATGATTTTCAATAAATTATTTCTATGTTAAGAAAGTCTCGGGGTGACAACCTTCGCCTTTTCTAAAGCAGATCCATCATTTTATCATCATCCCGTAATTTATATTTGAAAAGTACATGTCATTTATCAATATAAATTAAAAAAAGTAATATCTACAATCAATTTGATATGTAATCCAAAATAAGTTGAAGTCGTGCATTTTTATATTTATTTGGAGGAGGGTTTTTCTAAATTTTATTTTTGTCTCTATAATAAAAACAAGACTTAGTAAAAGATATGTAATGTCGACATGTTTGAAAAGACAATATTTTCAACGCCAATTTCAAGATATTCGGAAAAAGATTTAACTTTCCTACATATTAGTAACTCCCACACTCTTATATGGATGTAAGATTTGGGACCCATACATGAGTCAAAATGATTTCACATATACAGAAAGAATTTGCATTTCCATATTATCAAATAAAAATGTATAGAAAGAGTTTTCATCTCCATGTTATCAAATAAAGTTTAAATCAAAATAATAGTTCCTCACTCAATTATTCTTGCATGATTCGAGGTATATCCTCTATTTGTTTCTTTAGTTTTTCCCACATTACCACTATATTGCATAGGATCTAAGGCATAGCCGATTCTTACTTTGGTTGGAATAGCTATCCATATTTGACATTTCAATATTCTATGCAACTTGCCAAACAAAAATGTAAATCTTGTTAGTATGCACGGGGTATGGCTCTCCTCCAGAATTTGGATATCGATATAGAAAGACTCTCGTCTTACATGTTTTATTAAAGCTTCCGAGCACACTAAACAAGAAATTAACAAAGGTATCCATCAAGAGATTAATAAATCTTATATGAAAGTTACATGAAAAAATTGAAATGAACCTTTGAAACCAAAACTCCTTCATTATTTCTAATTTTATTCGTGCTTCTATGAAAATCAAATTTGAGTTCATGAGGACATGAAAAAGTTGCTTCCTTTTCGCGTAAGGTTCTTTTTAGCTCACTTTTAGGTTTTCCCTCATCAATTCTAGAAGGATTTAGACCATGACCTCCCACAAGATGAACATATGTACAAATTATTTTATTCATAACTTAAAAGTGAAGAATATTTTATATTTAAGGACCTATCTACTATGAGATTCATAGAAGATACCATTATCTTTTCAAAAATTTACATGGATCCTTGAGGGTCTTCATATAGTATGAGGCCCAAAAATATTTAATTTTATTTGTTTGTGAAGTAATTTAACTTTGACAGAAAACACTCTCAAATTGAAGTCTTCATATATAATAATTTCAAGAGTATCAATTATTACTTCTAAACAATGAGTTTCAAGGAGTTCCAAAAAACACATATCAAGATAACATGACCCATATATGTAAGGCGATGCACATTTTATCAATTTCAAGATCTATCACCTTCATATAAATAATTACCTCTCTTTATTCTTATTAAATTTTTTCCTGGTATTTTTTGTCATTTATTTTTTTCTATTTAATATTTCATTTATATATTAAATTATCATTAGCCATTCTTAAGCTCTAGAGGACATTAATATCTAAATTGAATTAAATTAAATTAAATTGAACTAAACTATATTAAATTAAATTAAATTGAATGAAACTAGATTAAATTAATGCATGGCCATCAACTTTTTATGCTGTCAATTGTGATTAGCCGCATTGATTAGATTGGAAGTGTTTGCCATTTTAAGTTGAAAGGGAAAATTTTATTTATTCTTAGGAATACCTAATTGGGTATATTATTATTTTTATAAATATGTATTTGGGTGAAAATTTGTCTTATAATTTTATGGAAAATAAATGAATCTCCTATCATTTACTATTGAAATGCTTCACATTATATTAAATAACAAAATATAATTACAAAAGGTTACAAATTAATATGGTCAGATAAATCATGGCCCAAACTCCATGTCAGAGGAAGAAACTAGCTTACAACATAAAAAAATAGCCAAACAAAGTACAATAAGAGCAACTCTAAATAACTAACCAGATTTAATTAAGGACATGTCACCGCCCCAAGAGGTGGAGGTGAAGGGTTATCCTTAGGAAGTGTTGACCAAGTAGGTGGTTCCACGTCAGGAATATTCGAAGCATTTCATCCATCCAGGAGGTCATCATGAATAGTGATAAGCCAACCATTAGTGGGCTATGCAAGAATAATAACGCTCATCAAAGACTATTATGCAAGACCAACATTAGATTTTCCATGAGAAATCTAACCACTCCTAGGGGAGGGCAAGGCAAAAAGTGGCCCTTGCTTTGAGACTGGATTTTACTTCTATGCCTCTTGGGAATAGGTGGTAGGGGATCATAGAGTGGGTCATCTGGCATAATTCTGCTCGTAATGTACGAGGTACTCTCCCAATGGTCAAGGATCTCTTGTAGGGGGTAGAGGTCCAACACCATCTTCTCAACTTGAGATTGAATCTATAAGTAGAACGATGAAATAACAACCTTTTCATTAACAAAAAATGAAATTCCATAGGCTTCATGATTAAAAATAATATTATTTCTAGCTTTCTAAAGTTGAAAGTGAAAGAATGAGCAGGAGATACATCGGATCCACAGAATCAATCTAGGAGAAAGAACCCACAACAAGTAACCTACAAATAATACCAGAGAATTAAATAAATTTATCAACCTAAAAAAAGGTGATAATCCACAAAATTCTCTGTATCCTCTCATTAATCTCTCTTTTATTTCTCATATATTGTAAAGTATATATAATACAAATAGTTTGTTTCACGACAACAAACTATTTGTAGTGATTAAAAAATAGAGAAAACAAACTATTTGTTTTCTCATAATACGAACAAATATATTGTTGAGAGATTCTCAACAATAAAATAAATTAACCGAGGTAAATAAAATTAACCCTCGGTAATAAATAACTTACCCTATTAACCCTAGGTAAGCTTAAATATGCATTATTCCAACACCCTCCTTTAAGCGAAACATAGGGAGAATGACAAACAAAGATGGGTCTCAGCTACTAGGCCTGATAAGGTACCCATGTACAAACCAATCAAAATATATGAAAAATAAAGGAAGGAAGGACTTCATGGGGAATCCCCCCCAAGGACAACTTCCTTCACCCCAAGCATCGCTTGCAACTGAAGATAATGAGGAGAAGCCAAAGGTTTAGTGAAGATGTCTACAATCTGCTCAGCTGTAGGCACAAACTGCAAAGAAAGAACTCTATTCTGAATAAGATGTCAAATGAAGTGCATGTGAATCTCAATACATTTTATCTGCTGATGCTCAACAGGATTGCGTGAAATAGCAATTGCACTTTGGTTGTCACACCAAAGAGTAGTAGGACCCTGCTGTGTGAAGCCAAACTCTCCAAGCAACTGTCGAAGCCAAACTCTCCAAGCAACTGTCGAAGCCAAACTCTCCAAGCAATTGTCAAAGCCAAAATCTCCAAGCAAGTGTCTCTTGACTAGCTTTGACAGCACCTCGATACTCAACCTCAGTAGAGGACAATGCAATAACAGTCTGCTTTTTGCATGCCCAAGCAACTGGACCTGAACCAAGTGTGAAAGCAAATCCACAAGTGGACTTGCGAGTGTCAACATCACCAGCCCAATCAGAGTCAGTGTATCCAACAAGCTGTGTAGAACTCTTTGGTGTGTAATGTATACCAAAGTGAGTGGTGCCCCGAATGTAGCGCAAAATACACTTGGTTGCTTGTCAATGACTCTCATGAGGCTCATGTGAGAACTGAGAGACAAGGTTCACAACAAATGTGATGTCGGGACGGGTATGAGTTAGGTATAAAAGACTACCTACAAGTTGCCTATACAAAGTGGAATCAACAAGGGGAGTCATACAAGTGGCAAAAAACACAATACCTTGACTAATATGGAGTGGGTGCAGGCTTACAATCAGCCATGCCAAATCGATGAAGAAGATGTGTTGCATACTTCTGCTGTCCAATAGAGATGCCCTCAGAAGACTAAAAAACTTGAAGACCAAGAAAATAATGTAGAAGTCCCAGATCTGTCATATCAAACCTATCTGCCAACTTGTCCTTGATGTCATGTATCAAGGAATCTGAATTGCCAGTGAGGATGAGATCATCAACATACAAAACCAAAATGACAAGCTCCTCACCTTACTTTAGGATGTATACATTGTGATCTGACTCACAATGAATAAAACCATAACTCAAAAGAAAACTATCCATCTTCTTGTACCAAGCTCTAGGAGCTTGTTTGAGGCCATTAAGAGAATGACGAAGTCTACAAACCAATGATGATTCCTGCACAAATCTTGGAGGCTGCTCCATATAGATATCCTCATGGAGATCACCATGCAAGAAAGCGCTCTTCACATCCATCTAAAAAACTAACCAAGAATGTGAAGCGGCAAGAGAGAGTACAAGCCGAATAGAATCCATCTTAGCTACAGGGGCAAAGGTCTCAGAGTAATCAACCCCTTCAACTTGTGAAAAACCCTTAGCTACTAATCTAGCTTTGTACTTATCTACTGATCTATCTACAACATATTTGGTCCTATGAACCCATTTACATTTTACAAGTTTTCTTCCCTTAGGAAGAGGGACAAGATCCCAAGTATCATTCTTCATCAATGAAGAATACTCATCATACATAGCAACATCCCACTCGAGTACACCAATAGCCTCAGAAAACAACACTGGATCATTGGTACAAGCTTGTCCCAAAAGAGCAACACCAGATGTCTATGAGCGAGTGTGACGAGAATCAGATGGATCACCAACAAAAGAACCAGCTGCTTGTAGAGTGCTCTTTGCCCACTTGGGCAAAGTTGGTGAAGAAGATGGCTGTGGTGGCTGAATAAGTGCAACATCATCATCATCAACAATAGAAAGTAAATCCTCACTATCCTTAGTAGAAGGAGGGGGAGAAGAAGAACTAGATGTACACTCCTGTGGAGTGGGTAGCTCATCAACCTGAACATCCCGTCGAAACAACACATCATGTGGGATAGGATCAAAAAGACGGTAGGCTTTTACATCTTCACAATAACCAACAAAAATGAGTGGTTGGCTTTTCTTCTCCAATGCTTTACATTTGTCATCAGGAACGAATGCCCATGCTTAACTCCCAAAGATGCAAAAATTTGAAATATCAGGCTTGATCCTAGACCAAGCTTCTTTTGGTGTCATATTTGGCACAGCTTTGTGAGGCATACGATTTTGAATGTAGTTTGCACAATTTACAGCTTCAGCCCAATATTGTGGACCCAAATTTTTAGAGTGAATCATACAATTAGCCATCTCTTTCAATGTTCGATTCTTCCTCTCTGTGACACCATTTTGTTGAGGAGTGTGTGGTACAGTGAACTGGTGATGTATCCCATGCTCAATACAAAAATCATAGAAATCATTATTATCATATTCCCCCTCATTGTCAGTGCGTATCTTCTTAAGAGGAAGAGATGATTGTTTTTCAACAAAGGCTTTGAAGGCCTTAAAAGTCTCAAAAACTTCACTTTTCCACTTGAGAAAATATACCCAAGTTTTACGAGTGAAATCATCAATGAATGTGAGTGCATATTTAGCCCCTGAAAAAGAATGAGTTGGAAAAGTCATCATATCACTATGAACCAACCCTAAGGGTGCATTTGCATGTGTGGCCTTACCAACTGGCAATGGATCCTGGTGATGTTTACCAACTAGACAACCATGACACACCCCATCAATACATGAGACCTTAGGAAGGCCTTTTACAAGATGTTTTGTACTCATTTGTTGCATATATCCATAACTCAAATGTCCTAATCTCTCATGCCACAATTTTTTGAGATTATTACCATGTGCTATAAGTGAAGAACCAGAAGACATAAAAGACTCAAACTTATCAAAAGTATAGAGTCTTGCAGTATGGTTTGCTGTAACTATAGCAACTATCTCACTAGGATCATTACATTCTCTTATTACAACATCATGTGAAGTAAACTCCATAGTTTTACCAGTACCAAAATTACATATTTGATATACAGAGAGAAGATTAGAAGAGATTTGGGGTACAAGCAATACATTGTTAAAACATCCATCCTATTTATCAATAGTACTAGATCCCAAAACTTCAATCTGTGAGGAGTTACCCATAACAATATGTGATGTGATACAATCTGTAAGAGAAGACAATAGATCCTTAGAATGTGTGAGATGGTGAGAAGCACCTGAGTCAAAAATCCACTGATCATGACATGAAGATATAGCCCTGGCTGAAAGTGCTTTCCCTTTTCTTACAAGAGAAGTAGAAGGAGATGGAGACGGAATGGAAATTTTGTGTTGTCTTACCACTGCCTCTAATGCTTCCATCTTATTAAAACATCTACTTTCATCATGATTAGGACCACTACAAAAATTACATGGACCAAAAGTTTTCTTCTTTTGCTTAAAGGACTTTTTGGTCTTCGTAGATTTAGAATGATGAGGTGTTTGGGTGGTGGACTCTGGAGGGTTATTTGAAAGTGCTTTCTTTTGTTTAGACTTAGGTGAAGGTTTTCCTTTAGAAGAATTAGCAACTAGAACATGACTAAGACCAGGTAGAGCATCTAAGGCCATTAATTTTTGTTTGCTCCCTAGTCAATCTTTCACAAAAAACTTTAAAGGAAGGCCATTTGAATTCATCACCTAATGTATCCATCATAGTATAAAAAGCAGAGGAAAAAACACTATATGGTCCTTTCAACTTTGACAAAATAATGAAAATGCACTCCTGGTCACTTTTATCCTTGTCACCAGCTTTCAACTGTGACCTTATAAATTTGAATTTTGCCAAGAATTCATCTATTGAAGGGAAATTTGATGGAGAGAGAGTATTCAATTCTGCATCTAATTGCAAAATTTTAAACTCATTAACTTTGCCAAATAAGTTTTTAAATTTTTCTCATACCTCTTTTGGCATAGTAGCATCTGCAATGTGAAATTGAAGATTATCTGAGATGTTGAGGCAAATCAATCCAAAAGCCTCATCCTCCTTACAACCATATGCATATTTGTATTTTTCAGTGGTGAATGCTGTAGGTGTCATTTCAGAAAAAATTCTCCATAAGCCCTTTGATTGAAGGAGTTTTTGAATTTTTGGCTTCCAAACATGGTAATTTTTAGAATTTAGGGGTTCAAACAATCAAGATTCCATTCCTGAGGAAGATGATGATGTTGACAAGAACAACCTAGACATTCGTTTTTCCTCAAAATACCCCTCCCGTTACAATTTAAGGTCTCCCAATGAAAAAAATTTAGCCTTAGCTTATAAAAAATTAAAAAAATGGCTTTATGCAAAAAAATGTAGGGGGATTTGACCCCAAGACTTCCTCCCTACAAATTTTTAACAAAATATCTCTAGCCGCTTTAGCAAAGTCAAATTTGTACGTTCAAAGCTAGAGACTTGCATTTAAACCACTAAAAAATTAAAAAAAATAATTAAAAAAAGGCCAAAATGACTCACACATGTGAGATAACAGCTGAATAATATTTGGCTTTATCATAAATAAACTCTTTTTCCAGCAAGGCATGGTGGTCAAGGAAATTTCTGAGAAATTTTGTAAACTGGCCAAGGAAAAAAACCTCTCAGCAAATGCAGAATGGCTCCACTGGATCTACCCAAAGGAATATACGGCCTGGTTCAAATCCATCCTTCTTAGCATGAAATGAGATCCTGGAAAGTTTTCTATGACATGAAATTTTCATAATTTGATTTTATGCAGCATAAGGCGTTCAAAAATGAGAAATCCGTACGACTATGCAGCAGACAAAAAAATAGTTTTTAATTTCCTGTTGTAAGCTTCCAAAACACTGTACGGCCTAGTGCAAATTTGTCATAATTTATATGGAAATAAATATATAACAGTCAGCGTTCATTAACAGGTTTCATATTTCCAAAAAAGCATCCATACGATCTAACACATCAGAAAAATGAACAGGTACTGCAGTCTGCCAACAGGAACCAATCAGCAAGTTTTTGAAGGAAAGAGCTGTACGGCCTAGTCCAAATGAGAAAATTAAAATTGAAATGGATTATTGACTTGATTTTGTACACCCCTATGAAAAAAAATCTGATTTTGTAAATCTATACGGTTATTTGATGAGCATAAAGTACATAATTTTCCAAAAAAAACTTGTAAATAAAAACCAGAATTTGAGAGAATATCAAATATCTATAACACATCAATAAAATAATGTTTTTGAATGTGTTAATAGATGAAAAAATTGTAGGGAAGAGGATCTTCAGCTAGAACTCCAAGCTCTGATACCATGAAAGAATGAGCAGGATATACATCAGATCCATAGGATCAATCAAGGAAAAAGAACCCACAACAAATAACCTACAAATAATACCAGAGAATAAAATAAATTTATCACACCTAAAAAATAGGTGATAATCCTCAAAATTCTCTATATCCTCTCATTAATCTCTCATTTATTTCTCATATATTGTAAAGTATATATAATACAAATAGTTTGTTTCACGACAACAAACTATTTGTAGTGATTAAAAAATAGAGAAAACAAACTATTTGTTTTCTCATACTATGAACAAAAATATTGTTGAAAGATTCTCAACAATAAAATAAATTAACTGAGGTAAATAAAATTAACCCTCGGTAATAAATAACTTACCCTATTAACCCTAGGTAAGCTTAAATATGCATTATTCCAACAGAAAGAGGATGATGGCATGAAAAAATTGCTAGAGAAAAGTAATAGAAGCCGACCAATTTGATGTTAGGATCCTCCTTGGAATAAAATTGATTACCTTTGTATAAGCAACTAAACACGAAATTAAACTAGAAGTAATAAGTAACTAGAAATTAGAGACAACAAAGAATAGGAGATACGAGAAACAATACAATATGTATTAACACTCTTCCAGAAGGAAATACAATGAAGAAATCTCACTCTTCCCACACCTCTTAGGTGTACAGTAATTCTCCCTCAAGATTTCTCTCTCTCTCAATTACAACCAACTCAACACTGAGTTGTTCCCTCCAGTGACAATCAACCCAATGGTTGTTGTTGCCTACAATCCAAGTGACAATCAACTCAACCGTTGTTGCCTACTCTCGAATAGATCTTCTTGATCTTGCACCTTGCAGATCTAATTGACCTTGCTTACATTACAATACATCCCCATGGGTTTCTTAAATAAATCCCAAACCAAACAATAATTAGAAACGTAGACTCAAGACTAAAATTAGTCTTTACATGCAAACTAACCATTCTCCTAAAATTAGAACAGTTATGGAAACACACAGATGACCGATGTCAGTTCCTGTCTGACCAATGCTGGCTGACCCTAATTGATGTCGATTACTGTGTAACTAAAGATAACCGATGTTGGTTGGCTTGATTGACATCGATTACTGTGTAACCCAACAACCTCCACATTTGCACATTCAGTGAAACTTTTAGCTCCACAACTCGACATTTGAAAAGTCCCCAAAAAACCCCTGCTTCCAAGAGAAAGGCTTGGGATGATAAGGTTGGAATAATGAATGAATCCATTGTCAGAAAAACTAAGCATTATGACAAAAACATAACAAATGTTTGAAAGATTATGGTCACTTGTAAGCTAGACAAAAGGGTTGGGGAATGTAGAGGTGGAATAACCTCTCACTGAAGGGGAGCCATTGGTAAATTAAACACCATAAAAAAATAGACAACTTGGGCTCTAGGACAGTGTGCCACACATGATCCAAATGGATGATCCAAGTCCTAAGAGAGGACTAAAGGCCCCAACATCTGTTGAGCTTATCGAGAGTTAGAGAGAACAAACTCATCACCTGATATATAATTCTAGGATAATAGCTTTTAAAATGTGTATCATAGTTCTAGCTATAGTATTTCCACTAGGCCTTAGGAGGCTGAAGGCCAAACTTATGAATCATAACATCAAGGAGTAATTCTTGAATGTGAAGGATGGAAGGTAAGTCAACATTATTTAATTGAAACTTATTTTTAAAATAATTCTTGGGAATTTAGTATCTGGAGGTAACCAAATCATAGATAGTGTGAATCCCTTTACAAAATAATCACATAGATTTAATACTAGGTAATTCAACCAGGGGGATGGAAGAATTAGTGAGAATAGCAGACCACCATAAGCTATGATCATTAAAAGATAACCCTATGTAAAAACCATTCCCTACCCATTTCAAGTGGGGTTTGATTTCTTCGAAATCCTTCCAAATACTTTTGACAATAAAAGAGCCTGTAATTTTAATAAGCACATTAGTGATGACGAGGGATTGAAAGCCAATACTTTGCCAACTGGTTTTGCCATAGAGAGAGCCTGAAGACATACAATGTTAAAGGAGGAGTTTCCAAGACTCATTGCCCTCAATAGCTTGAACAACTCATTTAGTGCACAAGGCCATACTTTGAAAATAAGTGTCAATTATGCCCATGCCACCTTTATCACAAGGAAGACAACAAATATCCCAGGCCACTTGAAGAAAACCCTAAGCCTTGTTAGAATTGGCCCAGATGAAATCTCAAAGAAGCTTGGATAGATTATCATAAGAGGATTTAGAGGGGGCCCAACAAAAGGAATAATAAACATGAGTGGCCGTCAATATCTTGGTGTAAATTTGGAACTTGCCTTCCAGAGAAAGGGGCTTGGTGATCTAATACTCAATCTTCCTTTCAATCTTGTTGGGGACATATTGCCAAAGCTTAGATGGTGAGTTGTCAAAAGTAAAGGGGATGCCCAAGAACTTGAATTTTTCTCCCTGAGAAATCCACTACCAATTAAACTTTTCAAGCCACTTGAGCACATAAATCATGATTTAATGAAAACACTGGATTTTCCTCCATTGAAGAATGGAGGTGGAAGACATATAAAGATATCTAGGCATTACATAACTTCATTAAAATTGGCCTCTTGCTCTTCAAGCATGAGAAAGGTGTTATCTGTAAAGTGGTTATTGATGAACTGAGAGGTATGGTCAAGAAACACAATGCCATGAATGATCCCCTATGAACCCTTAGAAGCCAGAAAGTAGCCTAGGGATTCAATGATTAAAACATAGAGTGCTAAAGCAAGTGGACAACCTTAGAAAATAAAATACTGGATATTTATCTATGGGATTTGATGCCCATTGATAGTGAGGCAGGTGGAGGCTTCATGAAGCAAAGTCCGCATTGCATAGATGAAATAAGGACCAAATTTGAGAGCCTTGAGCATGGTAAGAATAAAATGCCACTCATCTTGTCATAAGCCTTTTTAAAGTTCAATTTTAGAAAAATAGTTCTTTGAAGAGAGGAATGGGCCCAAGACATGCCTTCCAAAACTAAAATAATATTATCTAAAATATATCTTTGTTTAATAAATATCATTTGTTCTAGTCTAATAATGGTAGGTAGGATTAGTCGAACATGGTTGGTGAGGCTTTTGGCTAGAATCTTATAAGAGACATCGAGTAGTGTTATTGGCCTCCAACTAGTAAGAAGCCTAGGATATCTAGCTTTGGGAATAAGTTTGATACTACCTTGATTGATTATGGGTCCAAGAGACTAATTTTACAAGGCTTCCTTATACACTTGCAGTAAGTAAGGGCTAGTGAACACCCAAATAACTTTGTAAAATTTACAAGGGAAGCCATCGAGGCTAGGGGCTTTATCATTGTTCATATAGTTTAGAGCCTATGTAAGCTCTTGTAAGGTGAGTGAGGAATCATAGAGTCTTTGGTTAGCTATCTTGAGTTTTCAAGGCACCACATCGAGTTAATTTTGAAGAGCTTGGGACCACTCAGTCATGAAACATTGGGCATACAAAACCTGCCTATAATGCTCAAGAAAGGCTGAGGAGAAATCAGACTGGGAGGTAAGTCAGGATTGATCCACTTGAATGGATTTAATTTTACAATGAGCTTACTTAACTTTTATTTCTTTAAAAAACTCCTTAGAGGATTTATCACCAATTTTTAGCCAATTCATTCAAATACAAAATTGGGTGCCTCTAGCTACATGACTATCTACCACCTTGAGGTGGTGTTTGAGGGAGGTAGCTAGCCTTTGCAATTTTATGTTGAAAGGATCAGTCTTGAAGGAGGTAGAAAGCCATTTTAACTCCTTAAACATGAATTCCTTTAAATTCTTTTATATTCATGTGACATGTTTGCCATGGTGATGAAGGAAGGAGGTGGTGTGCAGAATGGCCTCATTCTATCACTCAATCCAACTGGTAGCATATGGGGATTATGGGGCTAGGTTTTTGATTTGTTGAATGAGTCATTGGTACCAATGTGACTCAACATATAGGTATTAAGAATAAACTAATTACATGACACATTGTAATACTCAGAGGTCCATTCTACTTTGTAGGAGATGGGTGAGTGGTCTAAAAAAATAATACCCGAGTAGACTTTGATAGGCCATATATTAATGATAAAAAAGAAAAAAAGATTTTTCTCTGACATCATAAATTAGTCTATCCATTTGAGCATATGGTTATCCCAAAATTGGTATTTGGACCACATAAACCAAGATGTGGGGTTAAATGTCTACTGTCAAAGGAGAGGGTCTGCTATCCCCCATTTATTTTTGAAAATGTACCAAGCCTCATGTTCACCAACACACCAATACATGAGGAGGGCCCCAACTTTGTCTTGGGGGTGTTCAATCATATTAAATTCATTGCACACAAGCCACATGGTAGGAGGTAACCCATTTGTAAAAGACCACCAAAGTAGGGAGCAATTAGGGCTATCATTGGGAGCATAGATGTTTAGAATGCCAAATGGATAGACATCAATGTCAAGAATAATCCAGACTAACCAATGTGATGGGTCCTCCCTCATTAAAATGATGCCAAGGGATACCTTAGGAGTAACTAAAATGTAGGTGCCACCACATCCTACCTCATATAAAGTGGTGATCTAGGTGGTGTCTCATTAAATGTTGTGCAAAGACATCTAGAGGAGAAAGCTAGACTTATTAACTTCCTATAGATAGAGAATGTCTAGAAAACCAATCTATTGACAATTATCTTTCATAGAGTATTTATGAGTAGACTCTATAAGACCCCTAACATTCCATAATAAAACATTGATTGGGAAGGATCATCCATTTGAATCTCCCCTTGCCCATCCTCAAAATTTGTCAATTCTGCAAAGATGTTGTGTTGGTGAGGGTGAAAGATTTTGTTTCTTGTAATGAAATGATGTTTGGCATCATGATCCTCCCTAGGAGAGTTGAGACCCTATGAGGTGGGTTATGAGACTTTTGGGAGAATGAGCCACTGGTTGAGAGAACCTCAACCATATACATCCTAAGATTTTGGGAAGCTAGAGAAATGCTTTATGGGTTGGGAGGAATTGGGTTGGTAGGGGGTGACATATAAGTCCTGTAAAAGGGTGTGAGAACTGAAGGAGAGTCCTCTTGAGGTTGCATATGGAGAGTGCTTTGTGTCTTTGGTCTTGATGACTATTTAGGAGGTACTATGGTCCAACCATCATGTTGGTCTATTAGTTTTGGATTATGAGTTTGAGGATTTGGTTGAGGAGGCTTGGGATGACCCATATGAGGAAAATCCTTAATGTGGTGCTCTGAAGCTTGACATTGGAAGCAAGTGTTAGGAAGGTTGAAATATATAACCTTTTATGACCACTATGTAACCCCAACTTGGATTTTAATAAACTCCTTCAACTCTTTAGAGAGGTCAACCTACACATAGACTCATTTGTTAGGGTGAGAGGAAAACCACTTTTTTGGTTCAATCATAACCATGCATCCTATGGGAGTGATGATTTGGGGAATAAAATCCCAAGGTGAACTAACAAACTGGGAAGCTCAACCCAAAATAGGGACACAAAGGGTGGTATTATCATAAACTTTAAAATCATGGGACTAGGGAGATAAAATCATAAGCTAGTTGTGAAGGAATACAAACATTGGACTTCACAAGAATTAGCTATGTCTCGATGGTTCCTTAAAGGTAAATAAGAAGAAACCTTTGTTAAAGTTTTGGATTGTAGACACATTGACACCTAGTGGTTTTGGAGCCAATTATGGAGATAATCCTCTGAGGGGATGTGACCAATAAAATAAGTAATGATAGATTAATTTTCATACCACTTGCAACATTATTCAATAATAGTACTAGAAATACTTACCTTCAGAAGGGAAGGGATGCTGATGGATTACCTCATAGTAGACTTTTGAAACAAACTTCTAAGCTTGCTTGTGTGCCATTAACTCCATATCATATAGAAATAGATGTAGTAGAGCATAGAAAATCCATAAATATAGGACTTGCTTGACCAAAGGGTGGCACACCAAACACAATTAATGAACTATACCTCAAAAAATCCCATGGGTCTAACAATATGATGAGAATGGGCAAGAGATGCATGTAGGAAGATACAAACCATTAAAACCCTAGCAAAGTGATTTCTCCTTTCTCCTTATTCATCCTATAATATCTCATCATTTTCTTAATGTATTCGGGGGAAAAATTGTCTTCCAATTTCATAACATTATCTATCTTATTAAGATGTTGATGATTTAGGTGTATTTTTTTAATGAAATAAGTGATGCTATAAAGACTTTATTTCTTAGGCGTAATTTTATAGATGAGGTTTTGACTCTTAAATTTTATTGATATTGGTAAAAGGAGGGTTTTGAGAGGGTTATTTATCTATTACATTTTTTTTAAATTAGAGTTTAGAACTAGAAAATAATGTTTGATTGGTGTTGAGAATTGATTTTGAGACACAAAATAGGAGACCCAATCCTCAAAAAGGATATATGCTAATAAAAATTTACAGAGGTCTTGAAAGAAACTACACAAATAGAGAGAACTCGACCATAAAGAGAAAATTCCTAGCTAGAGGGAAAATAAAAGAAATAAGAAAATAACACCATTGATCAACAACAAAAGAGTATAAGAAAAAAAACACTAGCATAACATATGGAAAGAATTTAAGGGTGAAAAACTCACACAAAAGATAAAAAATACACAAGCAAGGAGAGTATAATTAACCATAGGTAGAAGCCATTATTCTCCCTCATCGAGAAATAAGATCCTCCAACATCTATTAATCACCATCTTTCACCAATCCCTCTACTTACACTCTTAGTGTTTCAAGTTTTGATCTTCATCCTTTCTTTCTAGAGGTAGCTCTCACATCAGTGTTTGGTCTCACAACATTTGGCTGAGAAGGGGTGGAGACCACTTTAATCCACTATGGAGGATTCAGAGACAAAATAGGAACAAATTATTCCTTCATCACCACCTCCTATTGTGGGAGAGATGACACTTAATTCATCATCTCCACCTATTGGGGAAGCCCCACATTCTTGAGAAACAACAATAGGTTGAGAGGAATTAAGATGATGATATAACTTACCATGATTGTGATACAAGAAATGTTGATCTGTAACCAAATCCTTCTTCCAAATGAACTAAGAGTGAGATTAAGATAATCCACAATATTTAGAAGGACACCTTGACACCCAATGCCCAGGGATATTGTAATGAAAGTATCATAAGGTAAGACATTTGTGTATACACACAATATTTTAAAACTTTATCACTTATTGAAATTTTCCTTATTACAGAAACCTATCGAGTTTTAATATCTTTGAGTGCACACTTTAAAAGGTGAATCGATAAAGAGGTGGGAAAATCTTTAGTGAATCTCAAGATAGTTGGTCCCTATACCATTACATAAAGCCACTACAAGTTACTTTTATCCAACTCCCTAAGCAATTAAAACCCATTTATATACTCCTATAAGCAATTCAACTTTCAAAATAGTCTCTAACTAATCATACACCCATTATTTATTTATTTTTAAACTATGTTAGTGCAATTGATCTTGTTGGGAATTTAACACATGTTACGAAACTTCATCGGCCCAACGGACCTCTTTTGAGGCATAATGGCTATATTTCTTGCCAAATGAAATTGACCTGATCAACCTTGTCAAAAAAATTATCGAGAGGGTTTAGGGTCAATATTTGGATATAAATATCCCCTTCACTTCATTTTAAAAAATAGGAACATTCATTTTTGCATTGTTTCAACTCGTAATTCTACTATTTCTACACTTGAGGAGTCATTGTTTAGGGTTTTGCCTTGGAAGGAAAGAAGCTTATCTTGTGAGAAAGTCTTGGATGAAAAATAGGAGTCTTTTAGCCTAGAGCTAATTTCTATAATGCGATCCTTACAAATCCACAATAATATCTTTAAAAACACTATTGGTCAAGGGAAAGATTGAGGCACGATAACTTCAATTAAAAGTAAGTCTTCCTAACCTTTATTCTTTCATTTAGTAGATAAATATTATGAATGTTGTAGTCCTTGTTTAGTTTACTTCTACATTAATTTGAGTAGAGTTCTCTTTACATATTTTATTTTATTTGTTTAGATTGTAGACACCTAAATCTATCCATAACTGGATTTCGATTAGACTTCAGACTGATTCCTATCAACCATTGCAAATTAAGCTTAGGAATCACTAAACATCCCAAATTTTCTCATGCATCATTAATCAATACTTATATTCATGTTGATGAATCCATATTTGGGATACTAACCTGTATGCAACAATAACCTCTCATGAATTCATCCCTAATCACCTTCAGACATAACAACTATCAATTTGGCCTATGGACCCATTAAGTGGGGGCCTTGAACAATTATCAAAAGAGTAAAAATGCTAATAAAAATAAATCATATAATTAAACAAGATTAAATGCTTAGTTGAATTATTCATTTACAATTAATGAATATCTAAAAATAGAAATTACAAAAATCAAAATATTAAGCCTTTCATCACTGGCTTTATGATTTGTCAAGCTCTTCCAAAATATCTAATTTGAGAGCCATGCCTAGTAATTGAAAACCATAATTACATGACAAATTTTAACTCAATTAGAGTTAGTCTCAACTCAGCTAAGGTTAGTTTGAACCCATTCCATATTTAAACTCAATCTTAACTCACCTTGGGTGAGAGTTAATTCTTAAGGCTATAAATATAAGGCCAACCCCTTTATTTCTAAGCTTGGATATTGTAAAATTATTATGCAATATTTACTCCATAAGCCTCATGCAAGTAATGTTACCATTCCCAATTCATAAGCCAAGCAATCAAAACCAAGGTGCCAAGGAGAGATGGAGCCAAATAAGCTTCATTATCAAAGACTTCTTGATGCACAAGTCGAGAAAACCATTCAACAAGCCATTTGGAACTCTAAGGAAGGTAAAAAAATGTATTCTTTTATTTTTTCTATTATGCTTTCATATGTTTTCTTGTTATCTAAGCTCTCCCTAGTGTGTAGGATAGAGGTGTTAGGATTTTAGTGTGTTTATTTCATTTATTTTATGATACTAACACAAGACTAACCTCCCCTCTATGTATTCCTTATCCACATAGACTACCCCCCTTTGTGTCATCTTTAGTGATAACTAGATTAGATTCATTTTATATATTGGAGGCCTAGCTAGGGTTATTGCATAGTGCCATTTGCCTATAGGTTTTGGAACCCCCTCTTTTGATATTATGTGGTGAGAGATCCATTAGGTTTAGTAAATCCAAATTGGGCATGACCTGACATAAATAACTATGTAATGAATTGTTTTGGTAAGATTACCTTCTCTGAACTTGGAATCTATTAAGTAGTACAAGTTAAAAATCCATTCTCATTCATTGCATATAATTTATAGTTGAGAAACTGAGTCCACGAACTTCAAGAGGAGATAAAATGAACCAAATAAAAGATAGGTTTGGAAAGATCAAGGAGAGAACAAGCTATCACAGATCTATGTTCCTAATAAGTTTCAAATTTCACAAAAGAGCCCACTCTATGAAAAATTAAAAAAATTGAAGACAAGGAAAATTTAGAATCTTTTCTTTAAAATAAGGAGTGGGTAAGTTTTTAAGGAGAAATTTTCAGCGGGTAGAAAAAGGAAGGGATGGAAATTTCCTATACGTACTCTTATTTTATAGGAAGATATTTTACTAAATATAAATTTATAAATAGATATTTTCTTTAAACTTTCTTTGTAAATGAAAATATGAGAGTATTAATTATTATTTCCTAAAAAATCATCGCATGCCTTTGAAAAATTTTATACTATGAGACCACTATTTTTATATAGGGATAAACACTTTAGATCGGAGCTATGAATCATAAAATATTTTTAATCGAAACTATGAATTGGAAGAAAAAAAATTTTAGAATCTGAAACTATGAACCGAACTTGAGACATAATGAAGGGCCTAGTCCCAAGACCATAAATGGTCCTAAGTTTACTTTACAATATTTGATAAAACATAGAGGAGCCCCTTCCATACAACAATTTCCTTACCTTTTAAATATTTATTATTTATTTTATTTTATATCCTTTTCAAACTTTTTATTGATTCAATATGAATTAGACTTTGATTACTCGTATTAAAAATTAATAAGAATAAGTTTAAAACAAATTATTTTAATAAATTTTAATAATAAATTTTAAATTGAATTATTTTACCCAGAAAAACTCAAATATCCTTTATAGATAATTTTTTTTAAAAAAGGGAGGAAATATGGAAAGCAAGGAAGGTAAAGGAAGAGTGATGGATGATCTTCAACAATTTAAATTTCTTCTTGGGTAGGAAAACTAGAATGGTCATGTGTACACTACCCAGAAGCCAAATCATAATATTTTGAGCAAAAATGACTCCTACAAAGTCAATGCATCCCCATGTGATACTCATCATAGGATTATCATGGTGGATAAAGGACCTAAAGAGATGGATTCTACTTAGCAGTAGGCATACAATCTCAACAAACAACAAGAAATGAATGACTCAAATTCATCCAAAATATCTTGGGTGGATAGAGTAAAAGGCAAAATATTGGTGGGCCATGAACATTAAAATATCCAAATATTCTTGATGGTGGAAAACAATGAATTTTTTGTTTCTTTCCCTGATCTTGTGGTAGAATAGGCTGACGTGGAACTGGCCAAATCCATCTTGTCCAGGGTGAATGGATTTTGGCCAAATATAGATTATTTTCATAGCTAGACTAATTCAAAGTGGAAACCTAAAGGTCACTTAGAGATTATTACCTTGGCTAGAAGTTTTTTTTTTGTTAATTTCTTCTTGCAAGAAGACTGTATAAAGGTTCTCTTCGAAGGGCCTTGGCTCATGGGCAAAGCAAGCATGGCTACCATGCGGTGAAAGGCTAGTTTAAACCTCTACATTACTACTATAAATGACATATAATGTGGGTTATTATCCTAGAACTTCATTTGGAATATTGCCACCCAAAATTTATTCTAAGAATTGCCAGGGCATTGGGTCAACCCATTGCCATTGACCTGATAACACTCTCTCACCAAAGGATGGTTACTACCTAGGTATATATATATTCCTAAAAATAGACAAGCCTGTACTTCACAAGATCAAAAGAAAGTCCAAATACAAATAATGGATGCAATAAACTATTTATGAAAACAAAGCCATCATTTTCCTGCATTGCAAAATTCCTATCCATATGCTGAAAGACTGCTTGAAGAAAAATTAGGTTCTTACTACCACAAACACATGTGGACTCAGAAGGCTAGACGAAGGATGAAAAACAAATCCAATCAAATGTTAAGGATTGGAACACTTAAGGATTCACCAAGTGCTCCAATTTTAGGCAATCAAAAATGTATCTCCTACAAAAATTCCTTTGCTCCTCTTGAACTATTTTTTTATTTTGTTTCCCTGGGTGACAAGGTGCCCCTTGGGGAACTTCCCCAAACCCCCTACACCACTCACCCCCTACCTAAAAATCCTTGGGGAACATCTATAGACCCCCTCCTCCTCTTTTCCCCTCCTCCATCACCAAATATCTCCCTTCTTCACACCTAGTGGTGGTCACCCCTCCCAAGTGCATTCCCTCCCTCTCCCCCAGGTGGATCGAGCCTTACCCCCTCTTCTGAACCAATCCTCATCCCCTCTAAACCTAATCTACTATCAATTCCCTCTCATTCCATTTATATGATACCCGAAGCCCCCCATTCTCCCCATTATAACCCCTCAATATGTCTCCTCCCCCCTTCACCTTTGCAGGATCACTCTTTAGGTTATAATCAACCCCTTAAGCTTAAAACATTCTCAAAGATAACTCATGTTTTGGTTCTTAAAATCCCATTTTTTGCTACTTTTAATTGTGAAAACATGCCACTTTTCGAGAATAATTTAATATCACCCCTTTTAAAGATCATGAAGCCTCCCAAAGATATGGGACAATGCTTTGTGACTAAATTTCTAAGCCTGAAGGTGGTCCAAGAAGAAGGGTTTACTGCAAACTCCAAGATTAGAAAAGGGAGGAAAAAAACCAATATTGGAGTTTCCCCTAAACTAATGGGTAGGTCACCGAGAATGGTCACTAAGAATATTGAAATGGTTAAATAAATTGCTAAGGGTTCCTAGAAAACCCTCAAAATAAACTAGGATAAGAAATGAAAATCCTAACATGGAATGTTAGAGGTTAAATACCCCAGGAAGTAGAGGACCCTTTGTCACCTTAAAAATATAATTGACCCTATAGTTCTTCTTATCTAAGAAACTAAAATGTCTGAAACTACTTTAAGATCATGTGCTGATAAAGTTTGGAGGAAAGCTCATGTAATAACATTAGATTCTAAAGTCACCTCAGGGGGTCTTGCAATTTTTTCGAACTTAGATAAATTTGAAGGAAATATTCTTTGGAAAACTAGTGATCATATATCTATTATTTTTAGAGAATTAGTAATTAGGAATGGATCCTCTTCAATGTTTATGGTCCAAACATAATAATGCCAGAAATAATTTATGGGAAGGTTTGCTTTCCTTTTGAAGGACCTGTGAAAGATGGAACTAGATCATAACTAGGGACTTTAATACCCCTCTCACTCTTAGGGATAAAAGAGGGGGGATAATAGATCTCACATAAAGTATGATGGATTTTAATGATTTCATATCAAGAGCAGGGCTTGCGGATGTGGATGTAAATGGTAACCCATTCACATGGTCCGATAGAAGAATGGGAGATAATTTACTTTAGGTCCACCTTGATAGAGTTATAATCTCATTAAATTAGGACATCCAATTCACCAGTAGATTCCCTTCCCTACCTAGAATCATCTCGGATCATAAGCCTTTGATCTTTGAAGGTGAGAAAATCTCAAAACCAAAAAATAGCTATTTTATATTTGAAAGCATGTGGCTCCATCAACCAAACCTAATTGAATCCTTAAAGGAATGGTGTAAAGAATTATTATTGAGATCTAACATGTTTATTCTGATAAAAAACTAAGTTTCCTCAAGGTAAAGCTAAAAATTTGGAACAAGGAAGTCTTTGGTAATATCTTCCTACAAAAAAGGGCACTAGAGGAGGAATTAATGACAATTGAAGAAATCTCAGCTCGGGAAGGCAACAAAAAACAAACCTATAAAAAGTAAAGAGAAATTTTGTGCTAATTTCACAATCTTGAGGCAAGGGAAAAATTCTACTGTAGATAAAAGTCCAGGTGCACATGGCTGAAGGAAGGGGACAAGAACACTAAGTTTTTCCATCACTTAGTGACCAAACATAGGAATGTGAACAAAATTACTCAGTTAAAAATGGATAATGTGAATATTAAAAAAGAAGATGAGGATATTTCCTACCATACAATAAATTTATTGAAAAATATTCTCATGGAAGAAGGCCCCCTTAATGAACAACTAGTGGACAACACTTTGAATAACTTCAAAAAAGTTATATCTAGTTATAATAATGCTTCCATTACTAAAATACCATCATAAGAGGAGGTAAAAAATGTAGTTTTTATGATGGAAGGATTCAAATCCCCAGGCCTAACGACTTACCCCCTTTTTCTTCCAAAATTTTTGGGATATTATTCAGACTGAGATGGAGAAAATAGTCAAGGAGTTCTTTTAATCTAGAACCATTCTTAGAAAAATTAATAACACTTTATTGGTTTTGATTCCAAAAACACTAAGAGAAAAAAATCTATAGGACTTCCACCCTATCAATCTTTGCAATACCAAATACAAAATTTTCTCGATCATCTTGGTGAAGAGAATGCAATACCTCCTAGATAAAACTAGTGGGGAATAATAGGGAGTGTTTGTGGCTGAAAGACAAATAACAAACATAATCATCTTGGTACATGAATCCATTAATTCCATCTCCAAATCCCCAAGATAAGGAATGTTTCTTAGGATAGACATGAATAAATCATATCACCGAATCTCATGGAATTTTTAATAAAGAACTTGAAAAAGTTGGGATTCAATCTAGACCTAAGGAAAATTATCTAAAATTGTATAGCTACTCCCAAATTCTCCATAATCATAAATGGAGTACCAAAAGGATTATTTTCAAATTCTAGAGGACTAAGATAGGGGTACCTTCTTTCTCCATATCTCTTCATCATTGAGGCATAAACCTTGGGGAGGAGTTTGCTAAAAGCCCACACACAGGGCCTAATTAAAGGCATCTCAGTTGTACTCAATACTGAGCCTATCACCCATGAAAAATTTGTAAATGATATGATCATTTTAGGGGAAGATTCAATGGAGGAAGATAAACAACTGAAATCTATTCTAAAAAATTATGAATATGTCTTGAACTAGTTTATAATTTTCCACAAGATCTCTCTCTTCTTCTTTAACACCCTAGTCATCCTACAAAAAAGGATATAAAGAATATTAGAATGTTAAGTGAGTCAACTATCAGAAATTTATTTGGGCATTCCATTATTTGAAGGTAAAATGGATTCTAAATTATGGAATCCCCTCATTGATAGATTTCAAAGAAATCTTATAGGTTGGAAGGTACACCTCCTCACTCAGGTAGGTATATTATAGATATTCAAAGCCTTGATTTAGCGTATCCCTATATACCTAATGTTAGTATTCCATATACCCACCAAAGTGGTAGATAGAATAGAATAAATTCAAAAAAAATTCTTATGGAGGGGTGCTAAGGACCAATTTGGATTTCACCTTATCTCTTGGGGAAAAGCCTATCTTCCTAAAGCAAATGGAGGATTAGGCCTTATAAGCACTAAGTTCATGAACAGGGCCCTATTGGAAAAAATGGGATGGATACTTATGAAAGAAGATAGAGAATGACTAGAATTGTCAAGGCCGAATATCTGGAAGGGCCTGAGGTAGACTGCTTTCTATGGGAAGAAGGTCCAGAGGATGGATCCACATTTTGAAAATCCATAAATAGCTGTAATGATATCTTTCTAAAAGGAATAAAATGATGAATTAGAGAGGGGAATAAAATAGACTTCTATAAGGGTGCCTAGATGACCACCACCCCCCTTTCCTCACAACATGGGCTAAATTCTATGTAGTTTTCAAGAAAAGATGGGGATCTAAAGTCAAAGATTATTGGGTTTTAAATGAAGGTTTGAAGAGTTGGAAAGTCTTTCCCATATAATTATGCACCACTAAAGAAGCATAATTAATTAAAAACTTTAACTCCTCCATCAAACAGGTTCACATTCCTTTCCTCCCTAAGGAAGATCATTTTCTATGGGCAACTGAACATAAAGGTTTGTCCTTGATGTCCTTAGGACATGCCACTAATTCTAATCTAGAAGTTGAATAGAACTACTGGAAAGATTTATGGATAAAAAACTTGACCCCCAAGGTTAACTTTTTCTTTTGGCTGACAACCCAAGATAAGATACTAATAGTGGATAATCTATAAAAAAGAGGGTTGATTATCCTCAATAGATGCCCACTATACAGGAAAACTAAGGACTCCATTCATCATTTGTTTCTAACTTTCCCATTTAGTTCAAGATTATTTTGTTGATTGTTGAACAAATTCAACCTCTCATGGGTTAAACTGGAAAATGTGTTTGACCTTATTAAGTAATGAAAACCACCCTGAAATATCCCATCCCTAGAATTCTTGTGGAATTTGGATCTCCCATATTAGTTTTGGAGTGTTTGGAAATATCATAATGAAAACTTATTTTCAAATAAAAGGCACCGACCAAAGGGGTTTTTCTCTGACTATGCCATGCCATCACTAAGAATTGGAAAGCCTTCCCTCCCACTGACAAAAATCTAGGACCTGCATCAACATAACTAATTTTCATAATTGAGAGGTGGTATAGACGATAAGGTCCCCATCCAAAGATATAATTCATAAACACATGAGGTGGAAGAATCCATCTGAAGATTGGGTTAAATCAAACTTTGGTGAAGCCTCAAAAGGAAACTTGGGACTTGTGGGCAGGGGAGGAGCCATAAAGAATTTAGAGGGGAATACGATTGCAACCTATGCAAGCCCCATGGGAACATAGGCTAATCATATAGCTAAAGCTAAGGAAACATTATGGGGAATTTATCTTGCCTCCAGCCTCAAGATGGAAATAATTATTATGGAGGGGGACTCCCTCAATATCCTAAATGCTCTTGAAGGAAAAATAACCCCCTCCCATATAATAAAATCCATAATTGATGACACTAACTAGAATTTGAAGGAGATGCACAATTCCATATTGTTCACACTTAATATGAAAGGAACAGGGTGGTGGACCTTCTTGCTAATATAGGAGTAGGTCTCCCTCTTTTAACCAACTGGCATACGGGATGCCATACCCTCAAAAGTGTCTCATCAACCATTAAAAATGAATGCACATTAGGATAGGATGGTGGTTGGGAAGCCACACACATGAACCATTCTTATCAAGAGATGGATTTCAAATATAATGATCCATCATTATTCAAAATTGAGGAAAATTTATTGCACAAGGTGGGATGTGTTGTCCCCAAAAATAGACTTCTCATTTTTTGGGACAACATGTGAACTATTTTGGTTCCTCAGACCAAAATAATCTCTTACCTTCTCAAAATTTGTTCTAAGCATTAAAATTCCCCATTTTTCAAGCTTCTCAAAAATCTACGGACTCTATAGGCTTAAATATACGAACTCTGCAGGATTAAATCTATGGACTCTGTAGGCTTGAATCTAAAGACTCTGCAAGAAGAAAATCTATGGACTCTATAGGCCAAGTTCAATGGACTTCACAGGGTGATTTCTATGGACTCTATAGGAAAGAAGCAAGCTCTCAACACTTAGGCGATTTCAAAGTTGGTTCAATGACAAGGCTCAACCAAAAGAGTTCATCAACAAGCTTCTAAGCAAGGATTGAACCATTGAACCTTGAACCATTTTGGTTCAACAGGTTCAATGGGTTCAAAGGTTCAAAATTAGCAGCAAGAGTTAAGTGCATTTGTCAAGGTTCAAAGTTCAAATGCTTCAAGGTTCAACTGCTTCAAAACACTTATAAAAAAAAGAAGGCTTGAATCATTGAACCATTGAACCACTTTTGTTCAAAGGTTCAACGGGTTCAATGGTTCAATAGGTTCAACGACCAAATGGTTCAACGCATTTGGTTCAAAAAGATCAAAAGGACTTAGCTAAATAAAAAGAATGAACCAATTGAATCATTGAACCTTGAACCAAAGGTTTCAACTAGTTCATAGGTTCAACCAGTACAATGAAGATCAAAGAGCTTAGAAAGAACAAGGAAGTGACAGACTAATGGTTCAATAGGTTCAAAGGCTTCTACAGGCAAGTTCAATCAAAAGAAAAAGTTTCTGAGGCTTGAACCATTGAACCATTGAATCATTAAATCACTTTGGTTCAAAAGGTTCAATGGGTTCAATAAGGCTTATTTCAAAGAATCTTGGTTCAAGCGGTCAAAGGGAATAAACCATTGAACTATTGAACCAAAGTTGGTTCAATCAGTCGGTTCAAGTGACAAGTTCAAAGGAGTGCCCCAAGCGTCAAAGACACAAGTGCCCTTGTGGAGGGAATTTCCATGGAAAAAGTGACTAAGGAAGGAAACAAAAACTTGATAGAACTCAGTGGATGCTGCCAAGTGTTGTCTTCTGAGCCTCATTTCACTTTGTTTCTAAGAGCAGCGGATGCTGCCACATGTCACAATTTGAGATTCACATAAAATTGACTAAGGCAAATTTCCAAGGGACAAACAACACTTGCGGAGGACACACAAAATCTAAAATTAAATGTTGTAAAAACTTGAAAGGCTAATTTGGAGCTCAAATAGCCCTTGCAGAGGGCAAAAAGGGGGCAAATGGACCAATTCAAAGGCCAAAAGAGCAAAGGGATTTCCTTTGGAAAAGTTCCCCTGACAAAATAGATAAAGTGAATTCCTTCGAGAAAATGAACAAGGTAAAGGACAAAGCGAAATCCTCCAGATAATTTGTCTGAAGGAATTCAGTCAAAAAACAAAGCAAAGCCCAATAGAAAGACAAAGCAAGGAAGATTTCCTTCGGACAAATTTCCTTCAGGAATTCCTTTAGACAATTTGTCTGAAGGAAATAAAGGATAAAGCCTGCCAAAAGAAAGAAGCCCGAAGGCTATCCAAAGACTACCTGAAGGGTAGATACCCTTACGAGGGGCTCTTCCTGACCCAAAGTGGACCATTTCTCAAGGCCCCAAAGGGTAGGTCCCCTCTGAGAAAGATAAAATGACAAAGTCGAAGGAATTGCTGAGGAAAGTGACGTGCCCGTAGATGTCAAAGTCACAACAATGAATAATTATTGATCCTTATAGGTTTAAGCATGAACCCAAATGCATTCAAAGGCTTTAAGGCCAAGGCCAAAAGGAAAAACCGCTGAGAGGAGCGTATAGAGCAAGAACAACTAGAAACATTTGCGCATCAGATATGTTTCTAGAAGTAGACCACCAGGTGGATATTGAAAGATGCAAACTTTCAATAGTGTGACCCATTTCTCTGCATTGAGAAAAGCAAATGGGTAAATGCCCCTAAATTCCAGCATGTCTTCTTAACAAAATTAAATGCAACATGATGTGTTACTATTCCCAAGTCCTTTTTGAAGAGGATATATAAGGGACTCTCTTGTTATTGTGGATCTCTCTCTCTCTGATGATCAGAAACAAAACTCTGCCCAAATTGAAAGGCATTACTGAGACTTTGAGCTCAGATTGTTGATCATTTTTTGTTATTGGAATAAGAAAGCAAGTGAATTTTCAAACTTTGTGCTATGATATCTTTGTTGTTGAGGAAACTACTCTACTGTTGTTGAAAGAAGAGGAGTGCTTTCTATCATTATCCCTAAGATTTCTCCTTTGATTTGCATGCATCATCTCTGAAAAAAGATAGATGGATGATTTATCCTATCTTTGAGTATTATTTTATATATATATATATATATATATATATATGGAACCTCCCTTGATGAGAGGAGAGATTAGTCCCCTTTTGATGTGGTAAACCCACACATTTGGCTAACCAATCTTCCTACTTTGGATGATCAGACCTATTTTGTTTATCAGTATGTTGATCGACAAAATAATCAACCAACAGTTTTTGGTGACTCCATTGGGGATATAGTTATGTGAATTCTGAAACCTCAAGTTTTAGATGAAATCAGTCTCTACCATTATCCATTATAGACTCCATTCCATTTCTATGTTTTACCCATTATTATTATAACCTTACCGTTCACCTCCACACTAACTGGGAAAGAATGTGCAGTTTAAAGCCTCAAGCTTCAAACTAAAGCAAGGTCAATTCTTTTCCATTTTTGTTTCACAATCTAGAAAATTCAAGGTATACACAAAGCCAAAGGGCTAAAGGTATTATTGACCCTATATTCGAGTTGGTACAACAAAGTAATTTTGATCTGTTTCCTTCACCATCTCACCTCCAACAAACCAAGAGCTTTCCTCATACTAAAGTCAGATCTCCATTGCCAAACGAAGCATCCACTTCTACTGTTGATAAAGCTTTGCCAATAATTACCCCTCTGAGATTTTTTATTTCTCCTTTTCATAGTCATATAATGGCAGTTCAAGGCCCCTGGGGTAATTCTTTTGGTCCTCTCAATCTTACTCCACCTCTACATGAGCTTCCACACAGTTCAAAGAAGAATTTCCCCAAATTCTATGGTGATGGAAAAGTTCATCCTAATGAACACATTGTAGCCTTTAGCATAGCTTGTGGCATAATTGGAGTAGAATTTGAAGATGTAGAAATCAGGCTATTTGTAAAAACATTACAAGGTGCTGCTACAGATTGGTTTTATCATCTATAGGCTCAGTCAGTAACTGATTGAAATACCCTCAAAGCTAAGTTGAAGCTAGATTCAAACTTGTAGAAGATGCACATACACTTCTGGCTCAACTTACATAGATGAAAAAAGAACCTCATGAACCAATGAGGGACTTCATAGCCAAGTTTGACAAACTGAGGAATATAATTCCTATAATTTCTTGACCTACAGCTGAGAATCTCAAATACTTATTCATTAATTCTTAGTTACCTGAAGTAAGTTTTCTTTTGAGACGTGCTGGTCAAATAGATCTTGCTGTAGTTCAACATTTGGCCACTGAGGTAGAAGATGATCTCATCTTAGCAAGGAAGATAAGAAGAGATCCAAATAAAAATATACCTTCATCATCTTTTGAATATTCATCTACAGGCACCACATATCCAATGGTGTAGTAGTTGGCAAATGAGTTGCTTGCTCTCAAAAAGCAAATAGCGCAAGGAATGTCTTCTGCTGCTTCATATAGAGATATGCCAAGAAGGACATTTCCAAATCAATTATAATAGGGCAATGCTACCAAGAATCAAGGGCAACAAAATCATCTTCCTCCCCCACAAGGGAAACTTGCCCTGGAAGCTCCTCTAACCAATTCAGCAATGGGATATCTTGAAGCAGAATCATAGTTCTCTTTCTAACCTGAATTGAATCAAAAAAATGATGCTGATATCCTTGTAGAAAATCAAGAAGAATCAACTGGTGACTCCCACATTGGTTTCTTGAACTACTAGGATGAACCCAGAAGCAAAGGAGAAGATTTTGATGGATCATATGCATTGTTTACTAGGTCCAAAAACCAATCAGTCCAAAAAGATGATAAAGGAAAGACAGAGGAGCAACCTCAACTAACAATTACAATTGCTAAGCATGGAACCACTCTGCCTTTCCAGTCAAAGGATCTGGTGATCACCCAAAATGCAAGTACATCAATTTTACCTTCACCTTCTACTTCAATTTTGCAAACCAGCCCCCCCCATCCGTCCTAAAACTTAGAAGGTTGAAATACCTTCCTCTATTCCTAATCTAATTTAGTCATTTGACATAATTGATCATGTCAAAAAGACTAAAATATAAATGTCTGAATTTGAATATTTGCAGTCTAATCTTGATCAATTGGATAATTTGGTCCAATGTGTCAAGAACCAAACCATCTTTGCAGGATACGAAGCTAAAAAGGTAACTTTTGATTCACCAAAGAACATGTCCATTCTAAATAATCTTGTCATTACTCCTCCAGCTGCCCCTAGAAAAATAGAACCTTTCTATGTTTTCTTATTAATAAATGGTCACAAGCTAAGTAATTGTATTATAGACTCAGGTGCATCTGACAATGTCATGCCTACTAAAGTAGCTGAATCTCTTGGCCTCACACTAACCAAGACATTTGGGAGATATTTCTCCATGGAAAACAAGAAAGTACCATTATTGGGGCAAATCAAAGATGCCCAATTTGCATTTGCAATGTTTTCAGACAAGAGAATCAAGATGACTGTCTTGGTGGCTGACGTCCTAGCATCCTATGGCATTTTGTTTAGACAAATTTTTGGCAAGGACATGGGAGGAGAACTAAGCATGGACTTGTTTGAGGCAAGAATCCCTGTCAAAGGTGTAATGAAGAGGTTACTACCTAAAAAAGAGGCAAAATACGTGGTAACCCAAACATCAGCCCCTGAAGCTCAAATTCTATTTGAATCCTTAGGTATGGGTAACTAATTTCTATCTACAGATGAAGTGCATGAAACATCTGATAAAATTATTGAAAGTGTCAACCTAGAAATTAGTTCAACTAGAATAACAGAAGAACTAGTAGGTTGCAATACAAATGAAGAAAGACCCTTCCTCTCTAATGAAAGAAAGTCTAAAGAAAAATCAGTATCTGATGAGGTATGAGCTCTAGAATTTAATGGCAGCTATTCCTCTACCAGTTTAAGAGCCGAGATTGTGTTGATATCTCCTCAAGGAGATATGTTTCCTTCATCTTACAAATTAAAATTTAGCAACACTAACAATACAACTGAATATGAATCTCTATTTCTTGGATTGAAGGTTGCTCAAGACAAAAGCATCAAGTTTCTTCATGCCAAAGGGGATGCTGAATTAGTGGTTTGTCAAGTGAAAAAATTATACCAAACCAAGAATGAAAGATTACGCCACTATCGCAACCTGGTTTGGGACCAAATTGAAAGATTTGATGCTTTCAACATTTTTACCATACCCAAGGAATCTAATGACAGAGCTGATGCACTTGCTATTTTAAGAACTCTTTTAGTTCCTCACTCAGATTTTTAAAAAAATAGGTATACTATTGAGCTAGTTTGTAGACCAAGTGTTCCTAACAATGCTAATCATTAACAAGTATTCAATGATGATCATCAAATTATTGCCTTCCTAGAATGAAAAGACAATTTTGAATAACTATATTTTGAAGGCAGTGAATCTCAGAAGTATGAATCAGCCTCTGAATCTAGTTCAGATATAAATGAAGAATTCTTACATCTAAAAGGAAATAAAATTCTCAAAGGCCTAGTTTCTCTTGAGAAAATATTTGACAAGCATGATAGATTCATCAAATAATAGCAAATAGATTCAAGTTTCTCTTAGGGATTCGCTCAAGTAAATCTGACTACTAAAGAAAATCCCAAGATGGTTAACATTGCTAAGTGTTGCACCCCTGAAGAAAGATTCAAGTTTACCACTTTACTCTATCAATACATGGATGTCTTAGCATATTCTTATGATGACTTGAAGTCTCTCAGACCTGATGAAATCTTCCATGACATTCCTCTCAGGGTTGACTAAATGCTCTATAAGCAAAATTCTAGACACTACAATCTAAAAATATCAGGTACTATTATGTCTAAGATGCAAAAAAAGTTAAATGTTAGAATCATCTTCACAATCCATCATTCCATATGGATTGCAAACATAGTGCCTATAAAGAAGAAGAGTGGTAAAATTTGTGTTTGTGTAGATTTCAAGAATTTGAATTAGCCATCTTTGAAAGATAATTACACTTTGCCAATTATGAATCAAGTGCTTCAAATAGTGATAGGTTTAGAGATGTTATCAATGATAGATGGCTTCTCAGAATATACTCAAGTTGAAGTTGGTGAAGCAGACCAACACAAGACTGCATTCACCACACCTTGGGGTACATTTGCATATAGAATAATGACTTTTGGCTTGATAAATGCTGGTGCCACCTTTCAGAGAGCAATGGACCTATATTTCAAAGATGAGATGGGTAAATTCATAGTGGTATACCTTGATGACTTAACCATCTTTTCAAATCACCATTCTGATCATGTATGCCACTTACAACAAGTGCTGGAGTGTTGCCACCAGAATGGTATTTCCTTGAACCCTAAGAAGTCTATTTTTAGAGTAACAGAGGGGAAACTCCTTGGACACATTATGTCTAAATAAGGTATAAAGATTGACTCAGATAGAGTCAAATCTATTCAAGAGCTTAATTTGCCTACAAGTAAAAATGCTATTCACTCTTTCTTCGGAAAGGTTAATTTCTTATGGAGGTTCATCTCTGAATTTGCTGAGAAGACTAGACACATTGTGAACATGATGAAAGGGAAGACCACCTTCAGCTGGACTAAAGAAGGCAAGTCAGCATTTTAGGATATCAAGACTGCCATTGCCCACGCCCCTACCTTGGTTTGTCCAAATTACAACAAAGATTTCATCATATACAACTATGCTTTTGAACACACGCTTTTAGCAATTCTTGTTCAACTGGACAAGGAAGGTATGTAATATTCTATTTATTTCATGAGTTACCTTCTCAAAACCCATGAGATGAAGTATTCAAACATAGAGAAGCATGCTTATGTAGTAGTGAAAGCAGTCAAACATTTCTGCTTCTATATCTTGAATTCACACACTGCTGCCTTAGTTCTTAACACCACAGTCAAGTCCATATTAACTCAGTAGGAGTTTGGCACAAAAGGAGGCAATTGGATTGCAAAGATCCAAGAGTTCGATCTAGACATCAAGCCAACAAATTTGGTTAGGGGAAAAGGCCTATGCCAATTAATTGCTGACAATGAGCCAAAAGTTACACAAAATGTAGAAGCTAAAGTGAAAGACACACCAACAGTCTTTTTTGTTTCCATTACCAATGAGTGGTATTCAAGTATTGCTTATTTCCTTACTTATGGTGAATGCCCTGCTCATTTGTCTTATAAAGAAAGGAGGACTATCAAGTTGAAAGTTGCCAATTTTGTCCTTTGAGACAATGGCTTGTACAAGAGAAGCATAGATGGAGTATTCCTTCACTGTGTAGACAAAGAGCAACAAAGCCAAATTTTAAAATCTTTCCATAATCTATCTTGTGGAGGACATTTTTTTACTCCTGTAACTGCTCACAAGATTCTATGAGCTAGGTATTACTAGCCAACTCTTTTCCAAGATGCATATAAGTGGGTGAGAAAATGTGAACTCTGCCAACAATTTGTTGGAAGACCCAAGTTAGCTGCCCTGCCTCTCAAGCCAGTGATCACAGAAGAACCTTTCCAGCAATGAGAGATTGATTTTATTAGGACTATAAACCCATCTTCAAGTGCTGGACATGATTATGTCATTACAACAACTGACTATTTCACTAAGTGGGTAGAAGCAAACCCAACTAAGCATGTTACTTTAGAAGTTGTATGCAATTCCTCAAGGAGAATATCATTTCTAGGTTTGGAGTTCCAACCAAAATTATTACTGACAATGCAGATTGTTTCACCTCTCAGGAGATTACACAATTCAGTTTCCATTATGGAATTACACTCTCTCCCATTCTTTTGATTATTTTTCACAAGGGAATGGACAAGCTGAATCAAGTAATAAGAACCTGGTAACTATCATGAAGAAGCTAGTAGATGACAATCAAAGGACATGGCATAAAGCATTGATTGATGCTCTATGGGTAGATAGAATCACACCAAAGAGGGCAATTGGTTTGTCTCTTTTTCAAATTCTTTATGGTATGAATGCTGAGATACCAATCACCTTATAATTGCCAGCCTTGAAATTGGCAAAGGCAATTGAAATTAGACATATGAAAGCTCTCTTGATAAGAGAATCATGTGCCTAACTGAGCTAGATGAATAGAGAACCATAGTGGTGGACTAAATTTATGCTCATCAAAGTCTGGTAAAGAAACTCTTTGAACATAAGGCCAAAAATCATGATTTCCAGATTGGGGATCAAGTCCTACTGTGGGACAAAAGGAGAGAACCAAAAGGGATGCATGGAAAGTTTGACTCCCTTTGGAGAGGCCTATTTATAATTCATCAGAACCATGGTGAAAACAACATTCTGCTAAAATATCAAGATGGCACACTTTTTTCTCTACCTCAAATTGGGTAGCATCTGAAACACTTCAACTAAAGTATCAGATCATTGCATCTATACATATGTATAATTTTTAATTCTATTTTATTTTATTTGTTTCCATTTTTGATGCCTTCCATTTTTGGGTAACATGACTCCATAGCCCAATGGTACCCATGAAGACACTGGAGATTCTAGATTCTACTCCCTTCAATTCTTTTTTACAATTGATAGAAGTTCCCCAATTGGAGCTAGCTGTTGTCCCAAAAAATAGACTTCTCATTTTTTGGGACAACATGTGAACTATTTTGGTTCCTCAGACCAAAATAATCTCTTTCCTTCTCAAAATTTGTTCTAAGCATTCAAATTCCTCATTTTTCAAGCTTCTTATAAATCTACAGACTCTATAGAATTAAATCTACGGACTCTGCAGGCTTAAATCTACGGACTCTATAGGCTTGAATCTACAAACTCTGCAGGAAAAAATCTATGGACTCTGCTGGCCAAGTTCAATAGACTTCACAGGTTGATTTCTATAGACTCTGCAAGAAAGAAGCAAGCTCTCAACACTTAGGTGATTTCAAAGTTGGTTCAATGACAAGGCTCAACCAAAAGAGTTCATCGACAAGCTTCTAAGAAAGGATTGAACCATTGAACCGTTGAACCTTGAACCATTTTGGTTCAATGGGTTCAATGGGTTCAAAGGTTCAATATCAGTAGCAAGAGTTAATTACATTTGTCAAGGTTCAAAGTTTAATTGCTTCAAGGTTTAACTACTTCAAAACACTTATGAAAAAGAAGGGTTGAATCATTGAACCGTTGAACCATTGAACCACTTTGGTTAAAAGGTTCAATGAGTTCAATGGTTCAACAAGTCAATGGCCAAATGGTTCAACGTGTTTGGTTTAAAAAGATCAAAAAGACTTAGTCAAATAAAAATAATGATCCGATTGAACTGTTGAACCTTGAACCAAAGGTTTCAACGAGTTCACAGGTTCAAAGGTTCAACCAGTACAATGAAGATCAAAGAGCTTAGAAAGAACAAAGAAGTGACAGATTAATAGTTCAATAGGTTCAAAGGCTTCTACAGGTAAGTTCAATCAAAAGAACAAGTTTTTGAGGCTTGAACCATTGAACCATTTTGGTTCAAAAGGTTCAATGGGTTTAACGAGGCTTGTTTCAAAGAATCTTGGTTCAAGCGGTCAAAGGGAATGAACCATTGAACTGTTGAACCAAAGTTGGTTCAATCAGTCGGTTCAAGCGACAAGTTCAAAGGAGTGCCCCAAGTCTCAAAGACACAAGTGCCCTTGTGGAGGGAATTTCTATGGCAAAAGTGACCAAGGAAGGAAACAAAAACCTGATAGAACTCAGTGGATGCTGCCAAGTGTCATCTTTCGAGCCTCATTTCACTTTGTTTCTAAGAGCAACGGATGCTGCCACATGTCACAATTTGAGATTCACATAAAATCAACTAAGGCAAATTTCCAAGGGATAAATAGCCCTTTCGAAGGACACTTAAAAGCTGAAATGAACCATTGCAAAAACTTGAAAGGCTGATTTGGAGCTCAAACAGCCCTTGTAGAGGGCAAAAAGGGGGCAAATAGACCAATTCAAAGGCCAAAAGAGCAAAGGGATTTCCTTCAAAAAATTCCCCCAAAAAAATAGACAAAGTGAATTCCTTTGGGAAAATGAACAAGGCAAAGGATAAAGCAAAATCCTCTAGACAATTTGTTTGAAGGAATTCACCCAAAAAACAAAGCAAAGCCCGACAGAAAGACAAGGCAATGAAGATTTCCTTCAGACAAATTACCCGAAGGAATTCCTTCAGACATTTTTTCCAAAGAAAATAAAGGATAAAGCCCACCAGAAGAAAGAAGCCCGAAGGCCATCTGAAGACCACTCAAAGGGTAGATACCCTTGTGGGGGGCTCTTCCTGACCCAAAGTGGACCATTTCTCAAGGCCCTAAAGGGCAGGTACCCTATGGAAAAGATCAAATGACAAAGCTGAAGGAATTGCTGAGGAAAGTGATGTGCCTGCAGACGTCAAAGTCGCAACAATGAAATAGCCATTGATCCTTGTAGGTTTAAGTGCAGAACCGAATGCATTCAAAGGCTTTAAGGCCAAGGCCAAAAGGAAGAACCGCTGAGAGGAGCGTAAAGAGCAAGAATGACTAGAAACATTTATGCATCATATATGTTTCTAGAAATAGACTGCCAAGTGGATATTGAAAGATGCAAACTTTCAATAGCATGACCCATTTCTCTGCATTGAGAAAAGGAAATGGGTAAATTCCCCTAAATTATAGCATGTCTTCTTAACAAAATTCAATGCAACATGATGTGTTACTATTCCCAAGTCCTTCTTGAAGAGGCTATATAAGGGACTCTCTTGTTATTGTGGATCTCTCTCTCTCTGATGATCCAATCTTTCACCCATTATAATAAGGTGGTCAAGAACCCCATGAAGTAATGCATGATGGTGGTGGAGACCCCCTCTCCTAAGATCCTTAACATTACACCCATCAAGAGGACCTCGATGCAAGAATAGGTGCAGAAGAGGCCATGGATGATCCTACTCAGGGATGACATTAAAGGACCTAGAAAAAAAATAAGGGATAAAATTTCAAAGAGAAAACATGGTGTGCAAGAGAAGAAGACCAAGGATGAGAAGGAACCAATGGAGGGACCCTTCCTCTTGAACTAGTTTTATGTTTTTTTGTCAGTTGTTTTGAGTTTTTCAGGGATAGTTAGCTAGTTTTTGATACTTTTTGTTGTTTCAACCCATGGGAAGTGGTACTTTATTTTATAATTTTAAAATATGGTTCTTGGTCCCTATAAAACCACATCATTTACCTTATAAAAAAAAATTAATTATTTTTTTAATTAGCTATTATGTTACTATTAAGTTTTATAGGCATCTAAATGTTATGTAAAGAATTACTAATGTATTAATTTTCAATAAATATTTATTGTTGACTTGATTTTGACTTTCCTCAATCATTAAATATATTATATATATATATGACCTTGTATAACCATCCTATGGTAAAACTAATCATGTGCATCACCCCCAAATGCAAAGCAACTAATAATAATAATAATTTATAATTTTTATCGTAGTTTTAAAAAAATATAATAATGATAATGAAGATTTATAACATATTTTCAATTAAATTAGGTTGTAATAATTAATAAAATATGTATTAATATAATTAATGTTGACTTATTTATTTAAAATATGGATTTTAAGATTTATTTTGATTTTAATCTTCCTATTTTTTATTTGATTAGGTAAATAAGTGGGTCTTACAAGGATCCTAAAACCTAACAATTAAACAAGTATCAAAATACAATAGAGTAATCTCAAGAGCTAAAAAATAGTCTATCACCAAAAATATATGATGAATAAACAAAAAACAAAAGTAGAAGGCCAAACAGATATAGTAGAAAGATGGTATTACTTAGGGGGTGTAGTGTCCTCCATGAGTTTCTTACTGGGATCTTGATCCTCCAATTTGTCTTTCATTTTTACATTGATGATTATTACTTGGGTCCTATTACTTGGGCCCTCAATAGTGTCCTTTGAGAAGATCATCATCAGTTTCTTTTGGACTTCCTTTTCTAGGTTCTTTTTAGGAGAGTTAGCCAAAGAAAGGGGTTCAATGAGGGTTTAGAAATGTGCTGAGTCACCACCTTATCCTCTCTCTACTTGCTAGGGGGTCCTCTACCTCATTCATTTGCACAAAATTCTAAAACACCTTTCCAAATTCTTTTTTGATCAAGTTCCATTTCTTAATCAAGGTACCTAGACCAATACAGCTTTGTGGAGTTTGTCATTAAATTCATCCAGCTATCTTTTGTTTTTCTTAATCAATTTTTTTAGAATGGATTTCTTCTTCCCTAAAGGATTTTCCCCATCCCCTTCTTCCATGAAAATGGGCTTAGGTTTTTTAACAATGAGTTGAAATGGGATGTCCTTTACAAAGCTTTTAATATTAGGGCTTACAAGGGGGGCTAGGAGGAGGGTGTGGAAAACTCATAGTTGGGTCTTCATCGGGGGAGTATTCCTCTTCAAAATACCCCTTTAGTGGATCTTATTTACCTCTCATGGTATTCTCATGTTTTATTACTAGAAATATGATCCCTTGATTAATTTTGGCATTAACTTCATTGATTAGAAGGCAAGGGTAGTGATCTCAAAGTATTTCAACGAAAAAATGACAAGCTAATTCTATAACCTTGTAAGTGATTTAAAAAAATAAAATGATGTGAGAAGATGAGCATGAATTTACCTTCCAAATTTATGTACTTTATAATCTGAAGGCAAATATTTGGCTAATTCCTCGACAAATCCATCCTCAGAAACCCCTTTTTGTCCATTTTTAGGACCTCATTCATTCAAAAGATTTTTTTCATCATCTCCATCTTTTTGGATTGATCCTTGAAAGCCTTAGATCCCTCACATGAAATCCCTATAAACTTCCTAATGGTATCCTCTATAACATAAATTTTTATGCCTCTCATTTCCATGGTTCATTTATTCCACGTTGAGATGAAGTCTTTGTCAAGATTTGCATCATGTTAAGTGATGCACTGCATGTACTCATATTCCACCCTTACAAAACTTCCTCCATACATTTTTGTTGGATTGATTATCTTCACATGAAAACAACTCCAACCTATCCTTTTCTCCTCCCATGCTGTACAAACCAATGATTATATTTTTCAAGTGATTAGATAAATCTACCTTCTTCTAGATTTGTCTACTATTCTTGGTGGGTTTGGAGTAAAATTGAAATTCCCTTTCCTATCTCATAGAATTAATGTCCCATGTGTGTCGATGATGACTTGGCATAAGTGTTAAGGCATGGGATACTAGGGGTATGTTTCACATGTGTGGCCAACTTCATTGCTTGCTTTGACATAATTGATTCATTTTGAATATCTTTGTTGATGTGGGGTGGGATGTGGATAAATTCATGCCAGATAGATAAAAAGGAGAGACCAAACCCTACATTGGATAATAGATATACCACCCCATTTCCCTCATGGTAAGTATGGATGATAGAAGGGTTTCTTAAATTTCTAAGCAGTCCCCTGGCATCATCAATGAAGGATTTTATTATGTGTGAGGGGGTGGTCTTCCTAGATAGATCATTGAGGATGTTTAGGGAATCACCTTCTATGATTAATATATCCACTTTAAGCTAAGATATTTGAATGCCCCAACATGTCACTTTTAGTTCTACCATGTTTTTGGTTTGAATCCCCATGAGACTGACATAGGCAATGACCATCTCCCTAAAAGAGTTTTTGATCACCTCTCCACCACCAACTGAGCCTAGATTGCCTTTTGACACACCATTAAAGTTAATTTTTAGCTAGTATTCCATTGGAGGGTTTCATTTAACTTGTTTTCATGAGGTTCCTTTGTTTATAAAGATAACATTCTACTCCAAGTTTCACCATCTAAATATAGTCAGTTCGTCTTTTGAGCCTAGAGTGTTGTCTTTAGGGGGAAATACTCTCCACTTATCAATAATAACTTGATAGAGATGGGAAAAGACTATTTTAGTACTGTGCTTTTTTTCTTATAGAATATGCCATCATTATAAGCCTTCTAGATAGCCCAAAACTAGTGAGGGAGGGCCGTGTACCAAAGAAAAGAGAGAGAGAGGGTAATTTTTAGGGAAGATTTAATTGGGTGATGAGGTCCAAAATGGAATTTGGTTTAACCTAGGATAGAATAAATTTAGATATAAGCCAATCTAAGATACATGAAATAAAAGGATAGATCAAAAAAAGGTGGTAGACTGAATCTTCTATGCTTCTATAGAGGGGGCACCTATTAGGCAAGATGAGGCCTTATTTTTCAAGGTTCTCCATAGTGAGAATTTTATCCTAGGCCACCAACTAAAAAAATAAATTTATCTTGGGTGTGAGGTGATCGATTGAAAGGATATTCTAATATTCCTATTTTCTATCCAAACTCAGATCAATAAGGTGCCTAGAAGTTACCATATAGTTCCCACTATCTTCAGCTAACCAAAGGAGATAATCATCCTTAAGGAAGATAGGAATATGGGTTTGATTAAACAAAAATTTGAGATCTTGGTGAACTTGAAGGAATTCAACATTGTTGCTTTTGATGGATAAAACTTTCCAAGTTTTTGAACCACTGATCCATTCCTAGTAATCATTAACCTTATTGCCCCATCTGTCCTTAAAAGTCTGGCAAAGATTGACCCAATTGCCTTAGGAGATAAGGTGGAACTAGAAATCTAGGAGTCATCCTAGAAGCTAATTTTTTATCGATTTCTAATTTACCATTTGATGCCTTTCCTTAATAGATCCTTGTAGTTGGTAATGGTCTTATAGAAAGTAGACCCATTGGTGGGGCCTTCCTCCCATATAAAGTTGTCTTCCTTGTTTCCTTCTAGATATTTAGATCGTATAATCCTGGTCCATTATTTCTCTTCCTTCAAAAATTTCCATTCCATTTTGGTAAGAAGAACTCAATTCATGTTTTTGATCTGTGAGGCCAAGCCCCCCATTGGCCTTTTGGAGTCAAGATTTTCCCCATGAAATTAGATGATGTTTGAAATGGTACTCAACAACTCTCCATATAAAATTTCTTTGAATTTGTTCAATCTTGTTTGTCACTTTTTTAGGCACACAAAAGACTAACATGAAGTAAATAGGGATACTTTGAATTGAAGTCTTAAGCAAATGGAATTTTCTAGCTTGGGTGAGTAAATGGCCTTTTCAACCAACCAACTTACTTTGTATTCTATCAATGAGTGGGTTCCATAATTTAGGAGTCATTATTTCATTGAAGAGGGATATCCCCAAATAGGTTGATATAAGTTGGCTCACTCGACAATCCAAAATGGTTGTAAGTTTCTTCTATAGTAGGACTAGAGTGTTGATAAAGAAGATAAAGCTCTTTCGAAAGTTAATGCATTTATTAGACACTTTATAATAAATTTTTAGGATGAACTTGAAATGTTGGGATCATTCTATTGAGGCTTCCCCAAGGAGGATCATGTCATTGGAAAATTGATCATGAGTAATGGAGTTGGTATTGTGGGCCACCTTGATGCCTTTGATAGCCCCTTATGACTATGTCTTCTGCAAGATCCTCCCCAACATTTCGGCCAATATGATAAAAATATAGGGAGATAGAGGGTCCCCCTATCTTATCCCTCTAGTAGCAAAAAAATATCTTTTGGGGATGTTGTTTATAAATATAGAAAATTTTGGTGTTGATATGTAGCTAAGGATGATTTTTCTAACCTCTACATTAAAGCCCAGTCTCTCAAGAATTTTGATTAAGAATCTCCATGAGACTAAATAATAAGCTTTATTCATGTTGAGTTTAACCATCACACCCTACATTGAAGAATTAGAAATTGAGTGAATGGCCTTATGTACCATGATGATACCATTAGTAATTTGTCTTCCTAAGATAAAATCTCCTTGTTCATCGATCACTTTATCTAATAGTGGTTGAATTCTTTTAACCAATAAAACTAAGCACATCTTATATATGGAGTTGCATAGAATTATGGGTTAGAAGTATTGAAGATTATTCTCCCCAGGTTTCTTTGGTATAAGGAATAAAAAGGTGTTATTCATTTTTTTAGGATGGATCTCATATTAAAGAATTCACTCATAGTTGCTTTGACTTCCATGTGTATGACATGCCATAATTTTTGAAAAAAAAAAGGGGCAAAACCATTGGGATTGGGGACCTTGAATCCTTCCATAAAAAAAAATGCCCCTTTGATTATTAAACTAAAGGAGATTTAAGGAGAAAAACATTATTTGATGGAGTAATGACTTCATTGAAGCTACTCAAAGTATTTTCTTCTAGTAGCTCATCAAAGGTACCATATTACTTAACAACTTTTTGAAGAATTGGATTGTATTATTATTGATCTCATCCATCTTCTTCATCGTAAAGTCTACCATCATTCATTTATAACTAATTTATTTTATTATAATTCTTATGTCTTGAAGCAGATTGATGAAAAAATATGGCATTTTTGTCTCCTTCCTTCAACCAGGTACATCTAGATTTTTGTCGCTAAAACACTTCTTCCTTTGTCTCATGGCTACAAAACTAGGTCAAAAGTTCCCTTTCCTTAAGAACTAAAGACTCATTTTTTTCATAAGTAGCCATTAATTTTTCTATCTTTAATAGTTCTTCCTCAAGAACCTTCTCTTAAATGAAAATATCCCCAAAAACTTCTTTATTCCATTTTTGAGGTTCTTCTTTAGGAAGTTTAATTTCTTAACTAGGATATACATATCAAAACTCGAGAATGGTTATTTCCACCATTCTTTGATGGATTCAACAAAGTCAGGGTGATATAACCATATGCTCTCAAATCTAAAAGGAATATTCTTTGGTTTGGAAATATTTTCCCCTTTGAAAACAAGTGGATTGTGATCAAAATCGATTCTAGAGAGAGAGGTTAGAGAGATGGAAAAATGGAGATCCTAATTAAGAGAAATAAAGAAATAATCAAGATGAACCTTGATAAGTTTATCTCCCAACCTTCTATTTGTCTAGGTGAAAGGGTTACCTTTGAGATCCATATTGACTAAGCCAAATCCAATGAGGAAGTCATTTAGGTTAGACATGCTTTCTGTGAAATCCATTAGCACTCCCTTTTTCCCCTAGAGAGAGTGAAGTGTTGAAATCCCCCACCATAATCTAGTTCCAATGCTCATAGGTTTTCCAAAATGCTAAAAGGTCTTCTCATAATTTTAATCATCTTATTCATTTCATGTTATTTTTCCCAATTAAAATGTCTTTCAATATTTAAACTCTTCCCAATTAAAATAATTTTGAACTCTTCAAAAATAGAAGTGATGATTTAAAAATAAATTAAAATTGTAATCAATTAAATATATTTTTATAATAAAATAAAATTATAAAATAAATGATTTTTTAGCACCCATTTTCTTTTAATAAAATTGAAAAACTAATATTATATAAAAAAATATATTAAATCATCAAATTTAATCGAAGTACCTATATTGAAATTTTTTTTGAGGGAGAGGAGCCAATAGTTGAGTGGGGTCCAATAGTTGAGAGGGTAGTTGAGGGTATGGGATCCAACTCTAGAACATATTTTTTTATATTAAAAGTAGATGATTTTTATTGATAACAAATAAATTTTCACCTAATAGTTGAACACTAATATTTTGTAAGAACTCATTAAACTTTTTAAACCTGTACACAAGATATTGTACTATTATTTGTATATCATATCTTAAATTCTAAAAAATCTATTTAGTATGTGCATGGATACATAAAAATATTGAGTTGACTAATATAAAGTTTATATTGCTTTTGAAATATAGTCTGTCATTTCACTTCCTATCACTAGGCAAAATCTTATTAAATGAATACATAAACATGTACAAACTTTTAAAACTTATTGTCATTTTTCACATTTAATGTCCAACTATACATTCTCTATCTTCTACTATTTGTTTTTCCTTGGTCATTCATTACAGATCCAGTCCAAGTCAAGTCCCTGCATAGTTTTAAGAAAAATGTGTAAGGCTCACCATAATATTAAATTCATATTCAAAACTTTTGAATGATAACTGAATATAAAACTATTTTCTACAATCTTTTATTTAAATTTGAATTTTATTTAAATGATTAGTCCTTGGATTTTGTTTAGCTATCATTGTTTATAGGTGATATTTTTTATAACTCACTAGAGCTAAGAATCTGTAGTCACTATAGTTTAATTTAGTGTAGTCGATTTGTGAATTATTCAAACTAAATAATTATGGCTTAAAAAAATCACTAAAAATCATACAAAAAAACATATGATTTACATGTATGCATTACATTCATACAAATTCATACAAATAATGAGACTATGCCAATGTGAACCATACAAACATGTTTATTCCAGTTATATAATAATACTCAATAAAACTATTCTCTCAACTACCCTCTCTAGTGTTGGAGCCTTGTTGACATTGTTATTTTTCAAGATGATTAGGACTTGTATTTTGTTTAGCCATATGTAGTCACTATATTTTAATCTTTGTAGTCAATCTATGAATCATTTGGAATAAGTAATTGTTTATTCCAATGGAATAATAATATCAATAGTCACTATAGTTTAATTATGTGTAGTCAATCTATGAATAATTTTGAATAAGTAATTGTTTATTCTAATTGAATAACAATATTCAATAAAATGAAGGGAGAGGACCCAATAGTCATGTAATCTAACTTATCACATACGTGGAGCCTAAACTATGCCACATCAACACATGAAATTGATGTCAATTGATAGCTTAATGAGTCTACCTATTGATTATAGTTTTTTAGTTCATGACATGCTTGTAAAGACCTAATGTTTCAATCCCCCTGAAAGAGATCCTTATGGGGCCATTTTGGAGGTCCAATCAACCCTTAAACATGCCATGGTTAAAAAAATCAATTGGGGGTCAATAGGAGGGGAATACCAATAGTATTTTGGGTTATTTTCTTTTAAATTATGTATAAATGACAAATTAGGTGCAGGTCTTAGGCTTTGAATATTTGTTATATAAAAAAATATCTCAATATGTGAATACTTATATGAATTATTAAACCATGGCTACTGTAGATTAATTTAGTGTTGTCGATGTGGGGTATACACTCCCAAAAAATCAAATGACCATGCCCAAAGTGGGGAGTTTAAACTCCATTTAATAGCATGCAGAAGGTAAAATGTAAACATCCAACTTGAGATGGAAGAACATTTATGCCTCACCCTCCCTGTGTTTATGACCCATCACCTCGCATTAATATGAAGAGCCCAAATCAATGTCAAGGATCAACAAAAAAAATGTAAGGATTAATCATGCTACAAAACAACAGTGGAAATCTAAATAGTAAGGCCAAATGTCAAGGTTCATGAAATAGAGAAAATAATTGCATGCCTATAATTATAACTAATAAATAACTCATTTAGTACCTAAATGGGCTTTGCATGGAGGGGAAGAGTAGATGGTGGTCTGTTAATTGAAACCATAACGGTTCTCATTCAATATCAAAAACATTGAAAGCCACCCCATAGTACTAACTTGTCTTTACAAACTCCTTTCTTATAGGGTGAATTTAAATGCTTCAGATAATCAACAAGAAAATATTTTGACCAAAGTGGATGAAAGAAATCAAGGAATTGCCATTAGTTTTTAAAAAAAATGTTAAAGAAATAAATCTAAAATACCAATAAATGCACTAAATTAAGTTAAAATTACTACAATATGAATAATCAATGCACAAACATAGATAATATTTTTTATTTTTTAAAAAACATTCCAAGCCATATTCATGATGGCTATAAGATGTCTATGTGCATGAAGCCTAATACCTGATAGAGTGGAAATGTTAGTGCTATCATGAAATGGATAAATGGAGGATACAAACAATAGGAAAATAACATATATAACTTGAGCAAGAAAACACTGCTTACAAATCATTAGGTGGCATGACTCAACAAGGAGATAATGTAGAAGTAGAGAGAGGAATGCATGCATAACACATGCTAAGCGGAGGGTGGGAAGGTGTAAATGATTTATCTTCTCGCCTTGACTGCATGCATAACATGAAGTGAGTGTTATTAGATCAAGATTTGGTGGGGTGTGAGCACTATTATCAAAATATTTAGATAGGATTCTCACCTTTAATGAGGTATACAAAATCATATGGATCACAACCTTAATGAGGTATAAAAACCTCATTTATAAGCAACAATGGTAAGTGAGTATAAATGAGACATAAATGCTTTACCACCTTGAATGGGGTGTTTACATTCCACCAGATGCACATTTAGCTAAGAACCACCATATAAAAGAGGGTTAATACTTCCATTGAACTTTGCAAGCCAAATATACCCATTCCAAACAATTTACAAAATGACTACACTAAATATAACATGTCTTAATTGACATAATGACCAAACAAAATTATAAGTGAGTATCAATACTTATGGTTATATTGTTACACTTACTAGCATATCATCTTTGAAACCCTCCAACTCCTCTTCCTTTCTCATGCAATGTACACGAATAGGGATGAACATGCTATAAGGTCAGGGTGAATTACCCAAGTTATAATGAAATGAATGTAAGGTGACAGGTCATAAACATAGAATGGTGAGACATAAATGGTCATAAATTTATCATGTATATAGATTTAAAAATGATCCAACACATAAAAAGAGGGTTAATACTACCATTAAAGTTTGCAATCCAACACCACTCATTCTCAAAAATTCACATAACAACTACACTGAATTTAACACATCTTAATCAATAGAATTAACAAAAAAATTAGTAATTTTTATAGAGATTCAAAGGTATATTAACATTTTCAAAAATAAATGGCTCACATCCTTAGTGAGGTGTAAAAAACCTCACTTGTAATTAGTGATGGCAAGTGCTCACGTTGCTACTACTACTCTTACTAGTGTGTAGTCTATAAAACCCTCCATCTCCTCTTCCCTGCTCATGCAATATATGCGAATGGGGATTGAACATGCTATAATGTTGGGGAAAAATAATCAAGTGTTGATGAAATTATTGGGAGGTAATAGGTCATAAAGATAGGATATAGAGACATAAATTATTTGCCACCTCGAGCCAAGTGTCCACATTCTACTAGCTATGCACTATTAATGGGAGTTTAAACTCCCCACTTTTGGCATAATTATTTGATTTTTTGGGGAGTGTGTATCCCACTATTGGCCTCCAATTTTTTTTTATCCATGGCATGTCTAGGGGTTGGTTAGACCTCTAAAATGGCCCCATAAAGACCTCTTTCACAAGGATCAAAACATTGGGTCCATACAGACACGCCATAAGCTAAAAATATACATTCAAGAAGTAGACTCATTAAGTTATTCATCGATTTCAATTTTAAGTTTTGACATGGTATGGTTTAGGCTCCACTCATGTATAAAATTAGGGTGCAATAATATTTGATCCTCTCCCTTATGTTACTTTTTATTTAAAAAGTTTGATTTTTTCCTCATAATTCACAATAGATATAAAGGTAAAAAGAAAATTGTCAGTCGTCCTCAACTGAGACACTAAAAGTTTCTAGGGGTTGAGTGTCATTTTAAAAGTATGTTAGGTTTCACCACTCGGAGTGGGACATTCAAATAATGAATATCATACCTTGCAATGATTTATTTGAAGTGAGGTGAGTCATGCTATATTAAGGTGTGACTTACTTTTTATGACTTGCATTATGTTTATTTTCAATAAAATTTCATAACATTACTTTCCCATTTATATAAAATTTGGTAGAAATGAAAAAAGAAATAGATTTAAATTATTTAATATGTATGTATACATATTGTTGTATGTTATCAAGCAAGCAAACAAAAAAATATATCAATGTATGAATTATCCAAATAGTCAATAGAGCTCACAATAATAATTAAGAAAGATAGATAAATGATAGGCGTAAAAGTTTTCTAATGTCAAAAATAATTAAATAGATTAACATTAAATAATTTGAGGGTGGGGAATTATGTATAAGGAAAGACCTAAAGACATAAAAAGAAGAAAGTGAGGAAGCCATGAAACATAAAACATGGTAGTAAAAAGAGGTAAGAGCCAAGAGGCATAATAAGAAGAAAGGAACTTGGAAGTGAAAAAGTGGATAAGGAAAAGCTAAGCAATAAAATACAGAGAAAAAGAGAATTTTAAGGTAAAGTCATAGGAGATAGGTGTTTGGAAGTGAAAAGTGGGTAATAAAAAGCTAAGAAATAAAATACAGTGTAAAAAAGAGTTCAACGACAAAGTCATAGGGGATGGGTTTTTTTGAGGAAGGCATAATTGTATTCTCCAAGGTCTTACTATGACACTCACAAACTAAAATGCTAAGAGACACATAAATAAGGAAACCCACAAATATAAATAAAGGGGTAATAAAATGTAAAAACCAAGGGATGTCCGATAAAGTAGAAAGAGTTTGGAGGTGATTGTAAGGTAGGTGATAAGAAACTCGAAAGTGTAGATAAAGTAAACTAAACTATAATACAATAATGTTAGAATAAAATATGCAAATAATGTTAGTATAAAATATAAACTAACTATATAAAATCATGAGTTATGTACAAGAAATGAAAAACATGGTAAATATGCCCCAAAGTGTGAATTGAGGTAAGGATGGGCATCTTAATATGCCTTCATGTGTGACTTAAGGAAGAGAAATGATATTTGATATCATTATCAATATCGTTATTTTATTATCTTTGATGTTGTATTATATGTGAATCTGTCTCATAGTATTAGATTTGTCATCTATGGTAATTTCTAGATCTATAAGAGGTGTTTTTGTATTGAAGAGATTAATAAATTTCTTTTGAAAGTTACATAAAATATTCTAAAAGAGCCTTTGAAACCAAAACTTCTTCAATATTTCTATTTTTATTCATTCTTCCATGAAAATTGAATTTGAGTTCCAGAGGATATGAAGACGTTGATTCCTTTTTTCATAAGGCTCCCTTTAGCTCAGTTTTAGGTTTGCCCTCATCTACTCCAGAAGTATTCAAATCACGACCTCCCATAAGATGAATGTATATGCAAAATTTTTTATCTATAAATTCTTCATTATTTCTAATTTTAATCATGATTTCATGAAAATTGTACTTGAATTCTTCTATTTATAGAATCACCCAGTGTTTTTCTATAAATTTAACTACACACTCGATTAAATACATTGAATACATCCTTTCATAGAAAAAAGAAACCCATTGTGCATGCAATATCACCTAATGACCTGGTCCACATAGTTTTGCTCACAAATGGTGTCTATAGGAACACCCACCATAATGAGGGAATAAATGTATCTTTTAATTTCCTTTGATAGTTTATGGGCATGAAAAACTTGTTTCTTGTAGAAGGATCATTAGGACCATGTGAATACTCATCATATTCATTTACATGAATCTAGTCATTCTATATACTAATTTCAACATCACACCTTACATATAACACCTTGTGCTATGCCCTTAACCTATAGTACATCTAGGGATATGTGTGGCTGATTTGTGGATTACACACCTTCATATTATCTTGTTTCACTTCTCAATGTTCTTAGTATGGTCATCCTATGGATTAACCATGGACAAGTAGAGTATATTTAGGAGGTGGTGGTTAGTCTTTTACCATCATATTACAAATTCTATTTTTATTATATTGTTGTAGATGTTTCCCCCTCCAAGTGGCTCAATCATAATATTCAAGTATTTTATCTTTCACCAATTGTTGTTGTGGATCTACTTATTATGTTCTTAATTATGTGATATATAATTCTATTATTGCAAATCATCTAAGTAATTTCATTACACCTTGAAATGAAATGTGTTGTGCACCCTAATTTTTAACATGTTTTCCTCTTTTTTGGTTTCATTAATAAGTCCTTTATTTTGTCCTCAGGTCTATAAAAACATCAATAACTACATAAATGTTTAAAAAATAAGAGTTACAAATAAAAAAATAAAGAGTGAGTGTAACATGTGTTGAGTTTTTACCAAATATAAATTGAAAAATCATATAATACATACTTTTTATAGTATTTGACCATTGAAAAGTTATGATTTACTTCTTCCTTACCCTTGAGCCCATACATATTACTAAATTATATGAGAGACAACTCATTCATAGACTCTCCTTTCACAAATTAATTCACCCTAATTAAATGGACACCAACACAAATCTTTTTAAACTTTTCCATCACCTACAATAGTCCAATATAAATCTTGTAGTTGACCAAAATATTGTTAATGTTTCATTTTTTAGATCTCCACTTCTTGATGCAATCTTGTTTTAATTGTTTTCCATTTTTTTGTTTCCCCATACTTATTAATATAAGGACAAAAAGATACACTGATTAGAAAAGACCACATATGAGTACAATAAAATTAAACAAACATGAATATTTTAATTTCCACCTACAAATTTTACTATGTAAGAAAAAATTTATGATTATGATGTGTAAATGTCCATTAATGATATATTTTAAATGTATATAGATAATTTGGGAGTGCTTGAATTATTTGTGGTTTAAGGATAAATAACATGTGTAGAAAATATAAACTTAGGCAAAAAAGAGATCTATGAAATAACAATATAAAAAAGTAATCATAACTACCAAAGTGCACTAAAAATAGGAACACATAGAACAAGCAATTGAATAAGATAAACAATAGTAATGAAATGAAAAAGAAGATAGGAATTAGACACATTTCATTGGTGCATTTTAATTCTAAAATTGAAACAAGTATTTGGAAGTGACAATGCATATCTTTGTCAAATCTAACTCTAAAATTCTAAAGGGATGGATTCAAAGCTTCACCAAATGCACACTAGGAATATTTGATAGGTTTCTAAAATTTTACCATTTGTTGTTATCAAATATGTCCTTGACAATTAAATTTATACCCTATGATATTTATGATTCTATATTTTTCTATGCAAGTGTGTTTTTAGATGTCATATAGTATTGTGTGATATCCACACAAAAATGTCAGACATAATATGTTGAATTGTCTAGGTGTTTTTCCTTAATATTACTCATGAAAATAATGGCAATACAAGTGTGTGCAAATTTAATTGATCCATGCTAATCATTGAGGAGTTTTAGCTACATATCATATATGCTTGGAATTATATTAAATGTAATTTTCTTATGCATGTGAGTGGAAATTATTTTGAGTAAGGGTTTTTCCTCCTCTCCTTAGTGAAACAAAACTACATGAACATTCTCACCTAAACCCTCTTTTATTACAATTTGATGATGTCACAAGACTTGAATAAGATTGAAGTATCAAGGTGCAAACTCCACCATAAGTTTAGTGATAAATATGATTAATGTAGTCTAAATTTAAATAATGAAGATGGATTCACCATTTGAGACTTGGTAAAAATGACTATGAATGATTTTTATATATAATTATCTACAATAAAAAATAATCAAGGGCTAACCACATAAGATTATAAAAAGCTAAAGTCATAGGGAAAAAAATCAAGGTAACATGGGAAGGACCCATAAAGACTTGACGTACAGATTTTGTGGGTCATCAAATTTGGGCTAAGAGAAATAGATGTTTAAAATTAAGGTAGAGAATTTAAAAAATGGACAACTAAGACTCTAATGCTGTAAATAGATAAATCTAATAAAATGATGAAGATATCTAGAGGGCTCAAAGGATAAAGAGATACAAGTATGGGCTAGAAGGTGTCCAAAAATAATTGATTATACACAAGTGGGCCATGTGTCACAAAATGGAGAAAAGACACATTGAAAAAGGTTCTTGTACCAAAATTTAGTTTCTACATGGAGTGATATATCCTTAAAATAAAGTAGAAATATAAAATATTATGGTTTGTGTTGAGATCAACATGCCCCATTCTCCAAAAATGGGGACCCCATGTAAAATTTGGATCATTCATCCCAAGATATACCTCACCTTTGGTATCACATGACTAAAACCCCCCCTTTGTATGACTTTAAATATTTAGAACTCATGAGAATTCATGATAAGTGTTAACAATGTTTTTTTGACTATTTCATTACTATTTAATTCAATTAATTTTTTAATGATCTCACTTGTTTAAAAGTACTCTTACGATAGGTTACGTTCAAAAATCCCACGTATGATCCCTAAAACTTGACCAAAGTTACTTAATTAAGGTTTTTTGAATCATAATCTAGCTTTAACTATGAAAAAATTCATGTTCGATACTATGACATAACTTAATTATATATTTTAGACTAAAATCCAAGTCAAATTTCATGCTCAAGGTTTACAACTTTAGACTTGCCCCTTTTATTTTTATCTCATGATTTGCTAACTTTCACACATTTTCATTTGGTAGGAGCCTGATGCTAGTTCAACCTCAATTAACATGCAGTAGTGTCACATGCATTGGTCACTAAGCCATATAATATTCTAGACTTTATCACATATATTTTAGCCTTTGAAAAATTAAGTGACCCTATGACCCAATGGGGGTTTTCCACTAGTCACTCAATCAAGATGTTCTAGCTTATGAAGAAGTTATAAAGTTCAAAACCCTATGACTAAATTAGAACATGTCACATGACACTCAGTCATGGCCTTTTGAGGCTTTGGTTATTTAATAAAGTCTCACAATAATGAAATAATATTGCATCATGCCACTTAGCACTTGGTCGTGCCCCCTACAATTAAGATGAAATGTTTCGATTTCATAATGCTATGTTGTATGATAAGATGACATTTGGCAGTAATATTGGGTAGTTAGATACAATGTAGAAGCCATGTAATAGTTGGAAGTAATGGATTGAAGACACATAGACCCATATCTCATGATAATAACACTATTAAGGGAAGCCATGAAACCCAACAACTGCATGATAAAACCAAAATGTGACTCTTGGGAAAAGTATCATAGCATTTGGGTCCATTAAGAATTTCATATAACAAAGCCAAGTGACAACATAAGCCAATAAGAACTTGCCACTTGGAAAACTAACAAAATTCTGAGGCCACAATAGTCAAACGCTGAAAGGGGGTCGATCCATGTAAGAATTAAAGATGATTAATTCAATTGGAAGGTGATATTTAGAAAATTATCATACGATCCACTTGGATGGTTTGATATTAAAAATAGAAGGATAAAATGCTCGAGAAGGTGCCAAGTGTTGAGTACGTGTCAAAAAACAATGCCTAAGTGGCATACAACTATTTACAAAGTACCAGTTGTAGGCAAAAATTAAATATTGATGGGGCTTATTTTGATGGATATAAAGCTAGGTCACTTTACTAAAAAAGTCAATCCTATGACGATAAGACATGTGGACAAAGCAAAGGCAGTAATTGGCTTATTTATCAAAATAAAGTTTCAAAGCCATTATATTAAACCAAAGAGTCACCTCAGCTTTAAATAAAGGCAAATTAAAACACTTACCATTTATGACTCATATTGTTTAGTTTAAATTTTGAATTTAGAGTTTAATGCTCATCACATCAAAGTAATAGGTCCACCTTCAGTTGCTATTTTCTATTATTTGAACATCCTGTGAGTTTTCTAAGGACATATATATCCCTCTACTATTAAAGCAAGTTAAAATCTTGTTAATCATAGAATTTGAAACCATGGCCAAAGATAAAGCATATGGAGTCAATAAATAGGAATACGTTCCATTCATCTACTCTTATGGGATAAATGTCATCTTTTAGGATACCAATTTTAACTCTATTACATTGGTTATCGAAGATAAACATTACAACGATCTATCCTACCATGTAGAGAATACTATGGACTAAGATAGTGATAGTGAAGAAGACTCAAATGAGGTAGAGGATAGATTATATATTCTAGTGCTCAAATCTATAGGTTTACACAGAGAAAAATCTAACCCAGAGGTACTCCCTTGTGTAAACTTAGTCTACCATATGTTACTTTAGTCTATATGCATTGATAATATGATTAATTTCTTAAATCTAGGCCAATATATTGCCTTCATAGATAGGTTAGCATTTTAGGCTTACTATGATTTGCCCAAACTAGAGATTAAGTAAAATCAAGAGACTATAACTTAATGGATTTAAACCCATGATATCAAGGATGTTTTAAGGGATTGGGTTGAGAAAAAAGGGAATTTTGTATGAAAATCTAAAATTAGCCAAATTTCCATCACATAGTTCAGAAGGGTAGTAAGAATGGGAATGACCGTGATGAATCAGTTGTATGGGGTCAAAGATACATGTCATGTGGATGAGAAATAGATCCCAATTTTGTCCATGATAATGATGACGAAAAGACTCCCCTGTGGGAGAAATTATATCTTGTAACCTGGCAGCACAAATAAAAAAATTTATGGACAATAAGGGGATCATTTTTACAAGATGTTTACTTGGTGGATGCCATATGCACCACCCAAAAATTTAATCAGTTCACCAATTGGGACCCCAAGATAAAAGGGATTATTCCTCATAACTTCTCTAAGATCAAATTGTACAAGTATAAGAAAGAGATGAGGGATATAGCTTAACATTTCTATATTATAGTATACAAGGCAATCTATAAAAAGTCTATGCCTAGATTGTCAGAAGAAATCATAGAAACCCCGAGTACCCTAGGAGTCTATTGGTATTACCCAGATTTGATAGTGGTGAGGGTTGTTGGAATCAAGACATACACCCTTAGGTTTCCCATTATAGTACCAGATAAGATGGTTAAACAAGAAATTTATTATTAGTTACTCATAGGGGTGGATGGGTTATGCAAGAATAAAAAGAGGGTGTTAATTTATCCTCAATTATCTAATATTAGCTAGTTTCAAATAGAGAACTAGAATTCTATCTTTACAAATGCCAAAAAATACCTACTTTCAACTTGGAAAGGGATGACAATAGGTAGTCAGACCTAAAGCATGTAGCTTTCAAACATTACATCAAACATAGGTTATAATTAAGCATTACCTACCACCATGAATCGAGGATGATGACATATTCTATATCAATGCCACAAGTAATCAAGAGGTGAAGCAAAGATTGAAATATGCTAGTTATTATGAAGTTTTTAAGCTTGAAAGTGCTCAAATAGGTGTATCCTCATCCATAATTTAGGTTGATGATTCTAAATAAGAGAGGCCAACTAACCCTCAACTAAGTCAAAAAATCTTGCAGGCATTATCTCCCACTTTGGGAAAAGGAAAAGCTAATCTTGAAAAACATACTAAACAGGTCTTTGTTTTAGAAGCAATGGGCAACACCTCGTCCCAGGTCCATAATGTCATCTCAATGCCTGCAAAACCTTCAATGGTACCTCATTCATCTTTGATTGAAGTAATAACACCACTTTTTATGGTACCAATAGTTTATACACTAGATCTACCTCCCCTACTTCCTTTCAAGGAGGAGTTAGGGATGACAAGTCAAGAATGTGTTTATTTGCCTCCCTTGTTTCTAAGTAGCTACCCTTGGGGTAGATCTTGTAGGCCACAAAGACTATATGACATGAAATTAATGACCTATATGCCCTTTATTATTCATGTAATTAGGACCATTACTATACCCTTGGCTACTGTTAATACTTTTGTTGTATCATCTACCTCAAAGGTCTCTATAATGGCCAATTTACCCCTAATTCTACCCAGGCCCATACCTAGGTCTGGTCCTCAATTTCACAAGGGGAAGCCTACTATTTTCATACCATAGGTTATTTTGTTCCCAATAAGTACTCTAGATATCACTAGTTATTTATCATCTTCAGAAGAAACAATTCTCACCCCATCCCCTAATTCTACCTTCATCCTGGTCACTTCCACAATTACTTCTCAAACATTTGTATTCCAAGGATTGACACTATCTCTTTAGTTTCCATCATCCACTCAGTCTTAAGGTGATATTTTAGATAAATCTTGGCTAAGATAAATTTAGTTGGTCATAATAGAAAGACAAGATTTACTTATTGTAGACCCTTTATAGGCCTCACTAAAATTCGACAAGGAATTTGGGGTAATGAAAAAGAAAACCAAAATAAAAATGACTCATACAGATAAGTTAATTGTATATGAGTCTCAATAAAACTTATTTTTACTCACCAAGAAAAATAAATCTAAGCCTAGCCAACATCAAAAATATGCAAAGGACCCCCTCTCAGCTCTGAAGGCATATAGAGATGTGGCCATTGAATTGGTGAAAGGGATGTAGCAAAGGACAATAAAATAAAGACACATTACCAAAAGAGACTATCACCAATGTGGAATGGGTAGTTGAGGTTATGTTTGATACTATGAATACTTTAGCTTAGTATAAATTAAAAGGATATGAAGTCTATTAAAAAATTATTAAAGAAAAAAGTACTTATGAGATTTGTGATAGCAAAGTAATCAACTTGATTAAGTTTATTATGATGAACTAAATCTGGTACCCTTAGAGGATTTAAGCATTGCTCAATCCTATATCATTGGAAAAAGGAAAGCCTTAAATCAATGGATTGATGATATGAGAACCTTGGGCCAATCTCTTACTCAACTAGGTGACATATTTATAACCCTACTCAAGGAGGCTAAAATCACACACCTTATAAATAGATAAGGTAAATATTTTAGAGCTTTATGTGGGGTTTCTTTAGGTTAATTTGACCAATATTTACCTTCTTTAGAAATATTTGATAAAACTTTGTGGTATTTTAAATTTATAACACTGATCATTTACATAACATCCTGGAGTTACCTAGAGTTTGGACCAGATCCTACTATGAAACTAGAGTCCCCCTTGGATATTTAGAAACCCATCACAAAGCTAAAACAAATAAAGAAAGACATAGGAAGTCCAAATCCAACACTACCTCTCTAGTGAGCCATCATCTACCTCCTCTATTTTAAATTTGACTAGTCATGGCATGGTTAGGAGGATCCTCTATAAATGTGCCTTGTCCTGTGCATGAGTTGCCGAGGCACCCTATAAAGTACCTCCCCCTCTTCAACCCATCTAGAGGCATAAATATTGAATATCATATCAAGTCATTTAAGATAGATCTTAGGATTTTTAACATCATCCATGAATATGTATCATGCAAACTCTTCCTATTTACCTTCAAGGAAGTAACCTACGATTGGTTCCTCAATTTTCTAGAAGATTCCATCATAGGGTGGAACCAATTCAATGATACCTTCATTACATAATTTGGAAGGGTCATTAGCCTTGGGATTATTTACCAATAATTCACTTTCATAAAATGAGACCTGAGTGAGCCCATAATAACTTTAAATGCTAAATTCCAAAATATGTATAGCCTCACCATAAGTCCTTATCAGCCTATAGATGAATTGTCACTTAGAATTTATAAAAATGCCCTAGACCCAATGACTATTGTCTTTCTATGTAGGGCCATGAATATAAATATGCTACCACTCACATATGTAGAGTCCATACACATTGATGAACATATTCATTTGCAAGGGCACCCTACCATTGTTATCTTAAATATCAACCCAACCTTGCCTGCTCTGAACCTAGTTCTAAGTGCAATTCAAAATATGCTTATGTTAAATCAAATACCTGGCCTCAATTAATTGCTATTAAGCCATGCATCTCCTAGTCAATAACTAGAATTCTTTAATTAGTCTAATGTTGGGGCTCATCCCCAAAACAACAATCAAGATTTGGTCCCTGTTAACAACTATAATACCCAAAATGTTGTCCAGAACCTAGTCCAAAATGCTAAGCTTGATTCCTCAAAGGGAGACCTAAAATAAATTTAGATAATGGTCCAAAAGTTGGGTAGTTACTTTATAAATTTACAAAGGCAAATGGGAAACATAGGGGAACTTTCTAATATAAATTACATGTTTTAAAAGTATAATAGACATTTTAACCAGTCTAACAATAATAACTATGAGCCCCCAACTAATAAGATGCTCAAAATAAATATATGTGAATTGACCTTGCCCAATTAGTGTAAGGTCCATAACATGACCTAATATGGAGAGCTGGACTGTATAGAATTTTCTAACACCTTTGAAATGTTCTAAGGTGAGATGGAAAGTTATGAAGTTATCCTAGATAATTAAAGAAATATAGGTAATCCCAAAAATATAAGAACATTAGAAAATGGGTGCAAAGCTATCAAAATGGCCCTTATGGTTAAAAATTATGAGTTTCTAAACCAAGAAGAGAATGAGCTTGAAATCAGCATAGAGGAGATCCATTCTTTCCAACAATACCAAAAGAACGTCTATGCCTTGAGGAATAGAGATCAAAAAGAACTTGTGACTACTTCCACACCACCCAACAAAGTTAACACTCCCCCATATCATATAACCAATAACGATCCTCCTCTTCCTAAGGGAAAGGATACTCATCCAAATTTAGAGTCTCCTACAACTAGATCCAAAAGTGGGTATAATATTGTGAAAGATATGAAGAAGATTAAAGATAATATTACCTTTCATGAGCTTGCTCAAATCACTAAGAAGCATGATTTGCTAATGAAATCATTAATAGAGAAATTAAAAAAGGATAAAACCAAATCTACAAATGTGAATGTGGTAATGTAGAAGAATAAGGTTGAGGTTCTTTTGTTTTTATTGAGTGTTCAAATTTCTGGAAAAAATGTGCATAATTATTTACTTGATTCTAAGGAATTTGCTAACATAATGACCGTAGGTATTTTTGAAAAGCTAGGACTAATTCTAATCAAGTATGACCAATTTGTTTAATTGGACAAGTCAAAGCTCAAGGTGGTAGGAAAACTACTGAACATTCATATGCAACTGACTCATGAACCCCAAATTTATCAATTTATTGACATTCAAGTCATAAAAATCCCAAAATCATATGGGATGTTATTGAGTAGAAATTGTACAAAATCCCTAAATGGATACATGTCAATGGATTGCTCGTAGATGTGGATACCTTAGAGGGGTGTGACCAATCAAATCTAGATCAAGTAAGAACCAAGAATGTAGTTTATGATTACATAGTATAACACCAAGAATGAGAAGGTAAATTTATAATACAAAGATTGAGGCATGTATCCTTTTGATACTACTGATTTAAATAAGAGCAACCCAATGGTCAAGGATGACATATTTTGGATAATTTACTTTGACTGCATGAGATTTAAACAAGGCTTAGGGGTAGGTATTATATTAAAAAATTTGATCAATAAGCAATATTTAACATCTTATAGACTTCAATTTCCATGCACTAATAATCTTGTAGAATACGATGCCCTTATCCTAGGACTTCAATTCATCATCAAGAATAAGTTAAGGAAATTATTAATCCATGGTGATTTAGAATTACTTGTTAAATAGGTACATAGTCAGTATCAATGCAATCTTTCTTATTTGAAGAAATATAAATTTAGAGCCTGGGATTTTATTGAGAGTTTTGAAACATTTAACATTGCCTTTATATCTAGGGATCAAAATTGCTTGGTGGATGTGTTGTATTTTATAGCAAAAAAATTAGCCCTAATTGAGGCTCTTAACTTACAAAAGTTTACAACTGAAATGATATCATGCCCTTCTATGCCAAAAAACATTAACCACTTTCAAGTGTTTACAATGATAAATAAATCATTGATTTCATATGACTATTTTTGGAGTCTTTGAGTCACACATAATAGATGAACAAAAAGAAGAGTCTATAGAGGAGGTAAAAAATGATGAAGATGACATAATCCAACTTAAGAAGAATATAATTCCTAAGGGCATAGTCTCCCTAGAAAGTGTATTTAATCAAGATAAGTTAACAAGTGATACCAAGTTACCCAAGGTAGGTAGAAAAGATTACAAGTAAATCAATCTGGGTTCATTGAGTGATCCCTAGAATACCAACATCAAACTAGTCTGTACCAAGGAAGAGTTGACCAAAGCTACTAAAATATTATCCAAATTCAAGGACATACTCACATGGTCTTATGAATATATTAGAGTCTTAGACACTTGGGTCATCACTCACATGATCCCTTTGAAGGAAACATGTAAACTCTTCAAGCAAAGGCATAGACCCGTGAACCCACTTATGGAACCCATAATTTATAAGGAAGTGAAAAAGTTATTCAATGTAAGAATTATTTTCCTGATTAGACACTCTAAATGGGTGAAAACCTAGTCCTAGTTAGGAAGAAGAATTATGAAATTAAACTCTACATGAACTTCCAGAACCTCAATAGATCTTTAGAAAAGGATAAATACCATAGCCCTCTTTGGATGAGGTAATTCAAATGGTTAGCGACTCTCAAATGATGTCTTTTTTAGATGGATTTTATGGCTAAAAATAGGTGTTGGCCAACAAAGAAGACATGATAAAGACTCCCTTCACAACCAAGTGGGGAGCATTTGCATATAAAAGGATGCCTTTCAGACTCATCAATGCTAGAGCTACCTTGCAACATGCCATGGATCATGCCTTCCAAGGACTAATTGGTAAGTGCATTATTATTTACATGGATGACTTAACCATTTTATCTAAGAATAAGAAATATCAAATGATGCACCTCAAACAAGTTATGGATGAGTGTAGGAGATTTGGTATCGCTTTGAACCCCAAGAAAAGTTTCTTTTGTGTAACTGAAGGTAAGATCTTGGGACATGTAATCATAAAATATGGTATGGATATTGACCCAAAAATAATTAATGCTATCTCTAAGGTTTATTTTCCTAATAGAAAAAAGAGTTAAAATCATTTTTGGAAAAAATAACTTCATGCACAAATTCATTTTAGGTTTTACCAAAAATTTTAGACCCCTAAATGCTATCTTGAAGAATTACATGAAGATTGATGAGACGATTGAGGCTAATAAATCCTTCCAAGATATCAAGGAAGCCATAGTACAAGCACCCATATTACTTGACCTAGATTTTGGTAAGGATTTCTACCTCTATTCCTTTGCTTGTAATCACATGATTGCTACTTTTTTAATGAATAAAGTAGACAACAAGGAACACCTAATCACCTTCATGAGTAAAAACTTGAAGGATGTTGAATTGAGATATCCACTCATGGATAAATAAGCATATGCTTTGGTAAAGGCCTTAAATTTTTTTATACACTACATCCTCAAAAATAAGACTCATACCATTATACCTGATCTACCATTAAGCTTATGTTAGCTAGAATGAGTTAGGGGGAAAGATGAGGGAAGTGGATGATGAAGCTCTAAGAATATGACATATAAATTAAGTTAGCCAAGATGGTATGGGGCTAGGGTTTAACTCAGTTGATTGATAAGATTGATCCTTAGATTGATGTTTTACATGTAGAAGCATACCAGGTCTCAAGTGAAGATTGGTACAAGGACATTGTCTATTACCTATTGAACAATACTTGCCCCTTAGAGTTGAAAAGGGAATATATGAGAACACTTAGGATCAAAATTTCACACTTCATGTTCAAAAGAGGAGTGATCTATAGAAAAAACTATGAAGGAATTTACTTGAGATGCATCTCCAAAAAGGAAGTTTCAGACATACTCAATAACTTCCATGAGAAATTGGGTAGGGGACACCGTTCGAGCAGAACCACTTCCCAAAAAATGCTTACAACAAGCTATTATTAGCTTAGAATATTCAAAGAGGCACATGATCATGTTTGAGCATGTCATTAATGTCAAGTGTTTGACAATAGAGAAGTAAAAATAGCCATGACTTTATAGCCAGTGATTGAAATAAGGCCATTTACCCAATGGGGATTGGATTTCATTGGGGTTATCAATCCCAACTCTTTGGCAAGCCAAAAATTCATGCTGATAGCCACTGATTATTGCACTAGATAGACTAAATCAATTACCACTAAGAATTATAGGGAAATTGATGTCATCAAATTTTTGGAGGAAAATATTACAACCAAATTTGGGACCCCCTTGTCTTTGGTATGTGATAATGACCCAACTTTCCAATCTATAGAATTAATAAAGTGGGCATATGATAAAAATATTGTTTTTGATAAGGTAAGGTGGCAAACTAGGGGCCAAACCCTTTATAAAGCAAAAAAGACAAGAAGGCAATCAAACAAAATATGCCTTTAGAGAGACGACGACACTAGCTGAGAACAACAGACACCGAAACAAAACACAAGGAACAGAAAGACCAGAATTAGAGAAGACTCTCTTTACATAACCATTGGTTTGAGAAGATCATTAAGTTTCTTAGTATTCTTCACATTGTTAGCATGCCTAGTATTTCCCACCTCTTTCAGCATAGACATATTCAAGAGAATTGTATTCCAGATTCCCTTGGCAAAATTCTACTCAAGCCTCTAAATACGATCCTTCAGGGCCCCAATTTTAGATTTCCAATTAGCCTCATTCTCAATATCCTCACCCACTTCCTTGACATAAATTTTCCCCTTATTGTGAGCAGTTTCCATAGTATCAGCACCCTACTCCTCAGTAACCTCAAAATCCTTAGTCTCCTGCTTCCCTCCAGTGTCCTCCAAAATTTCTTGTATTTCCAACTCCTTAGACTCTTCCTCCTAGGTTGCTTCTTTTGAAGCACTTTCTAAGTAATCTATCAGTCTAGCCTTCAAGATATGTTTACCAAAAATCTGCCCTGACCTTCTAACTCTGGAGGAGAATCCTTCCTTATTAATTTTGGAAGACTTGTAAGATTTACCACCTTGGCCCCCCGTGGCCCTACCCAGATTTTTGTGGGTCCCCTCCTTAGTCTCTCTAATATTTTCTTCCTCTTCATCAACCTTTCTATTCTTACCATTTTTGCTCACAAAGGAGTTGGGGGTATCAAAAGGGGTCTCTTTAGGGGTGGAGAAAGAAACATCTTTTGTTTTGGTAGGAGCAGGGGAAAAATAGGACTCATCAATAACATCACCAGACACCAGGTTGGAAGGAATGTCTTCACTATCCATTCTGATATTCTTAGAGGGCTCTAGGGCTTGGTGAAGGTTGTATAAGTAGGGAATCAACCCTTGGTGTAGGGGGATAGGGTTCATATCTAGCTTCTTAGCCATTTTAGCTCTCACCCTAAGGACAGAGTGTTCCAAAGAGGAGAGCAAGTAAAAAGGGAAACTAATAACAACATTGCACTTGAAGTGATTTAACAAAGGGAGGTGGTAGTTGTAGAACCTGGTAAATCAAACTTAGAGCATGAAGTACTTCATGAGAATGAAGCACACCCCATCCCATGGCTCCAAAAGTTTAGCATGCTCGAATCCTCCTTGGTACGGGATGAGTTCTCCCTCACCCAGAAATAGTTTGTGGCTTGCAAGATCCATAATTTTACTTTTCCTTTGAAGTTTTATACCCTACATGGACATTCTCATGGCCATAGAAATCACATTTTTGGAGATTTCAAAACTAATTCTGCCCACCGTGACCCACCTATTTAACTAAGATCTCGCAAATTGCTTAGACAAGTTTTCATCGAAACCATTAAGCCTTTCCAGATATGGGTTGATTCCCCCTTCTTTATAATAATGCAAAACCAGTGGATTATATTTGAATTCACAATAAGATACAAGTTTAGTGTGAATATGATCTCCTCCCATTTTGTATTTGCAGACCTAGACTGTGGAGTTCCTAATTTCAGCCTTCAGCTTTGAAATGGCTGCTAACCCTTTTTTCCATTTATGCAAAATGAAGATGTGATGGCTGATTATTCGAAATACCCTACATAGATGATGTTGTCTACTCCCATGCTTGGAGATTATTTCCCCTTGAATTTCATGATGATACCTGCATGCCTCAACCTCATGATACAATGAATCATGAATGATTGTTAAACAAGTACCAAGGTTATCAAGTTCTGTAATCCATGATGGCCCTCTCCAAATGGACCGCCTCTGAGAGATACCCTTGTCATAAATGCACTTCATTCTTGACAAGTCATCTCATTTTGAATAATATCCCTAATGTTTAAGGGAATATGAGCACCTTGTCACCACACCCTCCAACCTAAAAATTGTTCACCAAGGTTGGCACAAGCATTGGTGACCCTGTTTCCCTCTCTGTACATATGGGAAAACTCTACTCTAGAGAACTTCTGCAAAAGAAATTAGATGTATGTAATGATGTCATTTAGCTTAATTCCCACATTTTATGCTTTACTCATAGCATCTATGACCATTTTAGAATCACCTTGTATACTCAGGTTCCTTATTCCTAGGGATATAGCCAACTTTAACCCCTATAGTAAAGCCATTGCTTTAGCATAGTTGTTGCTCTGGCATCCTATTCCACTAGCATAGAGAACATACATCCATCCTTTATCATTCCTTATAATTCTTCCTCCACTAGATTTACCATTTGACTTGGATGCCCCATCAAAGTTGAGTTTCATCCAGTTGGGCTTTGGAGGGATCCATTTAGTATTTAGTCTCTGTAGCATTTTAGAGTTATCATACCCTGGGATCTGGTTTAAAATCTTCCATTTGGCTACAATTTTTTTCTCAATTTGAGATAGGGGTTTCTCCACAACATGAATATGAGCTGTTGTGACACTTTCCATGATGGTCTTAACAAAGGAGTAAAACACTTGAGATGCATTTCTAGAAGTGTCCCTAAAATTTCTGTGGTTGCGCTCTTTCCATAAAATCTAGCTCAAACATGGAAGAGTTTGATTCCATAATTACAAAAGCCAAGGATGTGTGAAGGTTGGGTTCCAACTGAGAATTACTTCTTTGAGGTTAGAATTATAGACCCATTCAATACCAAAGTTATTAAGTATTATGCTCCATAATTCCTGAGCAAAATCACAGTGGATAAAAAGGTGTGAAATTGATTCCTCTTTTAAACCACATAATAAACATTTGTTAACCAAGGTAAACCCTCTCTTTTGAAGGTTATCTTGAGTTAGGATTTTGTTATGAGTAGTAACCCACCAAAACATGTTAATTTTTGGAATAAGTTTATGATTCCAGACCTTTTTCCAAACATCTTTATTCTGAGCTTCAAGAATGAGCAGATGGTAAGCAAATTTAATAGAGAATGATCCATTCTTATCATGCCACCAGTATTATTCATCCTCCCAAGGGAAGAGAGGGATTATGGTGTCCTGAACACACTACTAGATCTCTCGTATTCTAGAAAAAAGCTTAGGCCAGTGCTCACAATAGTCTAATAGATTTTTCTAGCTCCTTATCCCATTATTATTTTCCATATAATCACTGACTCTGTCTCCAAAAAATTGAGTAGCCAAGTCAGCAATCTCTCCATAGTTACCCTGTGTGATGAGAGCCTTATCCTTTAACCAGATATCATCTCATAATTTAATATCCCAGCCATTTCCAAGTTTCCATCTAATTCCCTGTTTAAGAAGGCTTCTGCTTTTTAGCATTTTATTCCATATCACAGATCCCTGGGGTAATCCCATCTATTGAAGAAAGTTGGAATCATCAATGCTATGCATGTATTTGGCATACATTATTTCCCCCCAATCATTATTTTTATGAATCATGTTCCAATTAATTTTTGAGAGAAGGGCATTGTTCATGTTCCTGATAGACCTAATATTGAGTCCTCCATGAGATTTTAGAAGACACACTTTTTCCCATCTGACTAATGACATTCTCTATTTGTCTTCCACCCCTGTCCATAAAAATTTCCTTTAGATCTATTCCAGTTTATCAACAAAATATGCAAGAATTTTAAAAAGACAGGAAGTATGTAGGAATACCTTGCAGTGAGGCCCGAAGAAGTTGCAATTTACCAGCATTGCTGAGTAGTTTCCCTTTCCAACCCAAAAGTTTTCTTTGTGTTATTTCCACAATTCCATTCCAAAAACTAGGAGATACCTCTTTGATCGTGAGTGGGAGACCTAGATAGGTGGTTGGTAAAGTAACTTCAGCACATTCTAATATATCAATGATTATATGTCTAAGGTCATTAGGAGTGTTGAAGAAATACACATTGCTTTTTTGGAAATTTATCCTTTGCCCTGATTCTATGGCATAATCATTTAAGATATTCTTCCATCTTTTAGCTTCAATCACTGATGATATGCCAAAGAAGATGGTATCATCCACAAACTGTTTCACCACCATAGGATGGAGGGAGGAGGCAGGTTTGATGCCCATAAGCTTTTTTGAGGCTATATCTGCTTGTATGTATCTTCCTAGTGCCTCTGCCATAATGATGAATAAGTATGGGGAAAGAGGGTCTCCCTAACGAATTCCTCTTGAAGAAGAGAAAAAACCTCTAGGTACACCATTTACCAACATTGAGAATTTTGCAGAAGAGACAACATTCCATATCAAGTGAGACATTTTATCATTAAACCCAAATTTTGTAATCACTTGGAACAGAAAGGTCCATGAGACTCTATCACAAGCTTTAGAAATATCTAGCTTAAGAGCCATACTAGGGATTCTACTCTTATCCATGGAGTGAATAGTCTCATGTGTGGTGATTACAACATCAAGAATCTGCTTGCGTGGGATGAAACCTTTTTGAGCAGGAGAAATAATTTTGTCTAGTAAAGGTTGAATCCTCGTAACCAACACTTTGGTACATAACTTATAAACAGTGTTGCATAAACTAATAGGCCTGAAATTAGTAAGGTGTGTAGGTTGTGCTTTTTTAGGCACAAGTACTATGAAGGTGTTATTAACTTGTTTCAAAAGTTTACTTGATCTCAAAAAATCATGAACAACAGCCATGAGATCTGCTCCCACTATTTCCCAATATTCCTAAAAGAATATAGGAGGAAAACCATCCGTACCTAGGACTTTGAATGCACCCATGGAGAATAAAACAACATGGACTTCTTCCTCAGATATAGGCTTTAACATTTCTAGATTATCTTCCTCCATTATCAAACAGGGGATTTTATCAATGAATTGGTTCATAAGTCTATCATTTTCATTATGTTCTTCAGTGAGCAGATTTTGAAAGAAAGCCCTAGCTTGTTCCCCTATCTCATTATCTTTGGTTATATTGTCACCATTATCCATCACAATCTTAGTTATTGAGTTGGCTTTCCTATGTTTCATGGCTGAGATGATAACAATATTATTGTCAAGCTTTCCTCAAATGATTATCTGCAAGGAAATGGTGTTGTAGAATCAACAAACAAGAACATGATGAATGTAATGAAAAATTTAGCAGACAAAAATCCAAAAGAATGGTAATCACTATTGAGATATGCTCTCTAAGCAAATCAAACTAGATATAAGTAGGCTATGAATTCATCTCCATTTTTACTAGTGTATGAGAAATAACTAATATTTCTCATCACATTACAACTACCTAATTATGAGTTCATGGTTGAATATATGGATGATGATGAAAGAATCCAATCAAGAATATTGAGTATCATCTAGATGGAAGATATCAAGGATGAAGCCCTCAAGAATTTTAGCAAACACCAAGATGTAGTCAAAAGATGGTTTGATAAAAGGGATAAAATTAAAACTTTTAAAATCTCAAACTTGGTATTATTGTGGGACAAAGCCCATGAAAAAAATGCTATCATAATATATTTGTGCCCCTTTAGATCATGCCATATCAAATTATAGAGATAGGTGATAATGCATTCAAGTTAAAATACTTACAAGGAAATAACTTAGCCCTACCAGTGAACAAATAGTACTTGAAGACTACTTATCAACTACCCCTACACCCCTATTAAAGGACTATGAGTTGGTTTAATTTAGTAATAGTTAGGGGTAGATTAGTTTCCTTTCTACTTTGATTTCTCATTGTGTGTTTGATTTTGGTTCTTTTCTTTCCTTAGATTAGTCGTTATGGTGTGTTTTAGTTTAGTAATAAGCCCTCTAGGCACAATCCTAAGTTTCTCTTGTATTTGATCCAAATTATAAAATATGAGAGTTGAAGTGTTAAAACCCATGTATAGCCCAATATCTAGTTGTTCAAATTGAGAGACTACACTATGTGTTAGTTTGGGAAATTAGAAGGATCTAATTTTAAAGTTGCCATTTCATGAAGTCTATGCTTTTATTTTTATTGTAATCCATTTATAAAAAACATGTATTTGACTGAATGAAGGTCTTAAAATTATTAAAGTTCATCATACTGACACTTAATCCTACATCATAAGATTGCCTAGGAAAAACTCAATCCCTAAAAATAAATGGTTCTTGAGAAAAAATTCTAAAATCCCTTAAAACCTGGCCAACAAACTAGTTCCCAACCTCTATGGATTTTCAAGAAAAAAGAAAGTATATGTGTATCAAGTTGAAACAAACTAGACACTATAAGTTGCATTCCTTTGGAGGTGATTTGGGTAACCTCCACTGGGGATATGGATGCTTGGCTGGCAATGGAACAAGGCCTAAAGTGGAGCCAAAGGTATCTCTATTAGGGATATGGATTCCTGACTATGAGTAGATCAATGCCCAAGCCATCCCATTAAAATCTATGCATAACTATATAGCTAAAAAGTGCTTACTTAAAAATGATGTTCAAGGCCATGAAGCTTGAACTTGCTAATTCTGAAACCCAAAGGCATACTGGTCAATAAACTCAAAGCACACACATAGTATGATTGGTTTTATATTTTTAGGATTTAATCTATCAAGTGGAAAGTTGTTAGTTTTGGAGAACCAATTCTAATATTAGTTAAAACCACCAAGGAGTGACTACTTAAATATTATATTCTAAAGTAGGATATCTAAATTCTAACATATTGATATGTTTCCCACACAGGTCACCATTTGTTGAGATCAACATGCCCCATTATCCAAAAATAGAGACCCCATGAAAAATTGGATCATTCACCCCAATATATACCTCACCTTTGGTACCATATCACTAAAACACCCCCTTTTTATGACTTGAAAGATTTATAAGTAATGTTAATTCATGACAAGTGTTAACAAGATGTTTTTGAATGTTTCATTAATGTTTAATTCACTAATATTTATAATGATCTAACTTGTTTAGAATTACTCTTACAAGGGGTAACCTTAAAAAATCCAAAGTACGATCCCTAAAACTTGACCAAGGTTACTTAATCAAGGTTTTTTGAATCATAATCTAGCTTTAAGTATGAAAAAATTCATGTTCGATACTAAAACATACCTTAATATTAAGTTTTAGACTAAAATCCAAGTCTAATTTTATGCTCAAGGTTTACAACTTTAGACTTGCCCCTTATATATTTATCTCATGATTTTATAACTATTGCACCTTTTTATTTGGTAGGATCTTGATGCTAGCTCAACCACAATTGACATCCAATAGTGTCACTTCATTTGGTCACTTATCCACATAAAATTCTAGACTTTATCACATATCTTTTATCCTTTGAAAAATTAAGTGACCTTATAATCCAATGGGAATTTTCCACTAGTCACTTAGTCATGGAATTCTAGCTTATGAAGAAGTTTTAAAGTTCATGACCACATGACTCAATTAGAACATGCCATGTGGCACCCAATCATAGAATTTTGAGGCTTTGATTATTTTTAAAGTCTCATGATAAGGGAATATTATCACATCATGCCACTTGACACTCGATCACCCCTTCCATAATTAAGATGCAATGTTTCAATTTCATAATATTGTGATTGCATGACAAGATGATACTTGGTAGTGAGTCACCTAATATTGGGGATCTAGATGCGACGTGGAAGCCACATAATAGTTGGAAGTAATGGAATGAAGATACATGGACCTATATCTCATAATAATAACACTATCAAGGGAAGCCATAAAACCTAACGATTGCATGATCGAACTAAAAGGAAACACTTGGAAAAGTATCATAATATTTGTGTCCATTAAGAATTTCAGATAACAAAGACAATCAATAGTATGAACCAATAAGAACTTGCCATTTGGAAAAATGACAAAATTTCCAAGGCCAAGATAGTTGAAGGATGAAAGGGGGTTGATCCACATAATAATTAAAGATGATAATTCAATGAGAAGGTGATAATTGGAAAAAGTATCGCATGATCCACGTGAATGGTTCAATATTCAAAATAGAAGGCTAAAATGCCCAAGAAAGCACCAAGTGTTGAGTACGTGTCAAAAAGTAATGCCTAGGTGGTATACAACTATTCATAAAGTTCTGGTTCAGGTCATGTCACTAAAAAATTCAAGCCTATGATGATAAGATACATGGATAAAGTAAAGGCAGTGATTAGCTGATTTCTCAAAATAAAGTTTTGAAGCTATTAGATTAAACCAAAGAGTCACCCTAGCTTTAAATCAAGGAAAATTAAAATAGTTTCCATTTATGACTCATATTATTTAGTTTAAATTATAAATTTAGAGTTTAATGCTCATCACCTCAAAGTAATAGGTCCACCTTCAGTTGATATTTGCTATTGTTCAAAGCATCTTGTGAGTTTTCTAAAGACTTCTGTATATCCCTCCATCATTAAATTGAGTTGTAAGCTTGTCAATCATAGAATTTGAAACGATATTTGAAACTGAAGCATATGAAGTTAACAAGTAGGAACAAGTTCCATTTGTCTACTCTTATGGGATAAATTTCATCTTTTGAGATACCAATTTCAACTCTATTACATTAGCTAATGAAGATAAACATTACAATGACCTATTTTACCACATAGAGAATACTGTGGACTAAGACAGTGATAATGAAGAAGACTTGAATGAGGTTGATGACAAATTATATATTCTAGCACTCAAATTTATAGGTTTACACAAAGCAACATCTAACCCAGAGGTACTCCCTTGTGTAGGCTTAGTCTACCATATGTTCCTTCAGTCTATATGCATTGATAATATGATTACGTCCTTAAATTTAGGCCAAGCTATTACCTTCATATCTAGGTTAGCCTTTCAATATTACTATGATTTTCCCAAACTAGAGATTAATTACAATCAAGAGACTATAAATCAATGGCTTCAAACCCATGATATTAGGGATGTTTTAAGGGATTAGACTGAGAACAAAGGGAAGTTTTTGTGAAAAAATAAAATTAGCCAAATTCCTTTCACACAGTTTAGAAGGTGAGTAAGAATGGGAATGGTCATGATGAATTAGTTGTATCGGGTCAAAGATATAGGTCATGTGGATGAAAAATGGATCCCACTTCTATTCATGATAATCGATGATAGAAATAATCCCCATTTGGGAGAAATTATATCTTATAACCTGGAAACACAAATTAGAAAAGTTATGGCCAACCAAGGGGGTCATTTTTACATGATGTCCTACTTGGTGGATGCGATATGCACCACCCAAAATTTTTCTCAATTCACCAATTGGGACCTAAGCTAAAATGGACTATTACTCATACCTTCTCAAAGGTTAGAGTGTATAAGTATATGCAAGAGATGAGGGCCATAGCTGAAAATTTATATCTTATAGTATATAGGGTAATCCATGAAAGGCCCATGCCTAAATTTTTAGAATAAATCATTGCAACCCTGAGTACCTTGGGAGTCTATTGGTATTACCTAGATTGTATAGTGGTGAGGGTAGTTAGCATCAAGACATCCCCCTTAGGTTTCCCATTACATTACCAGATAAGTTGATTATAAATTACTCACAAGGGTGGACAAGTTATACAAAATAAAAAGAGGGGATTAATTCATCCCTAACTGTCTAATATTGGCCAGTTTTAAATAGAAAACTATGACTTTGTCATTATAGCTACTGAATAAAGACCTAATTGTGACTTGGAAAGGGATGAAAATAGGTAGTGGGACCCAATACATATAGCTTTCAAATATTGCATCAAACATAGGTAAACTTAAACATTACCTACCACCATGAGCCTGAGGATGAGGATATGTTCAATATCAATGTTGTAAGTGATAATGATCTGAAGCAAATATTGAAAGATGCTATTGTCCCATTTGTTAAGGCTAGATTGAAAGATGATGGTTATTATGAATTTTTTAAGCCTAAAAGTGTTCAATCAGGTGCATCCACATCCATAATTTAGGTTGCTATTGTTGAAGAAGAGAGGCAAACTAACCCTTAGCTAAGTCAAAGAATCTTGAAGGCATTGTTCCCCACTTTGGGGAAGGGAAAATATGAGCTTGAAAAACATACTAAATATGTCTCTATTTTATAAATAACGTCCAACACCTCATACTAGGTCTAGAATTTCATCTCAATGCCTACAAAACCTTTAATGGTACCTCATTCATCTTCAGTTGAAGCAATAACACCACCAACTATGGTACCAATAGTTTTTGTACTAGAGCTACCTCCCCTACTTCTTGTCAAGGAGGAGCTAGGTATGACAAGTCAAGAATGTGTTTATTTTCCTCCCTTATTTATAAATAGGTACCCTTATGATAGATCCAATGGGATACCAACACTAGATGATATAAACTTAAAGCCCTACAGACCCTTTATTAGTCTTGGAATTAGGCCCATGATTGTACCCTTACCCACTGTCAATCCTTTTGTTATATCATCTAACTGAAAGGTCTTTGTAATGGCCAATTTACTCCCAATTCTACCTAGGCCCATGTATAGGATTGGTCTTCAATTTCCCAAGGGGAAGCCTACTATTTTCATACCATAGGTTTCTTTGTTCCCAACAAGTACTATAGCTAGTGTGATCAAAGAATTTGACTCAAGAGAGGAGGTTAGTATAGTGTTAGTTCCAAAAATAATGAAATCAACATAATATCAAACTAACATCTCTAGGCCTAGATCATAGGGGGATCTTAGTGAACAAACTAATTGAAAACATAACTAAAATTCAAAGAAACTACAACTTTCCTTACCTTCCTTGAATGCTCCAAGATATCTCTTCATTAGCTTGCTCAGATTATGCTCAAAAGGTCTTCATCAATGGGGCTTGGATATCTCCATCCCCTGTTGAAACCATGTTTTACTTTGGATTTATCTTGATTTTGGCATTATAGCACTATGCATTTTCTTCATAAATCAAATCTAGCATTATAACTCTACTATGTTTCAAGCTCTTTAAATGAAGATCTCTAAGCTTACTTTTATAGGCTTTGAAATGACTTGGAATGGGTTAAATCCTAACCTTAGTTGGCTTAGTTAACCCTAGTAGGGATAAAAAGTGTCAAATGGTTATGATTAACATGGAATAATCATGGGTGGGATATTTTACAAAATGATAACTCACAAAAGCCAATGATGAAAACCTAGGATATTTATTGATTTTTGAATTTCCCTTTTTTATAATTGATTTATTTTCTCATGGATGAATTCAATTAGGATTTGATTAGGCCTTGATGTTAATTAATATTTATTAGGGTTTTGATTATTTCCAAGATTTAATTTAAAATATTTAGGCATTTTTTTATTTTAATTGATTTATGGGCCAAATTGATTTATTTGCATGGTTATCAAGCCAAATTCAAGACATTTATAAATTCTTAGGCTAGATGTTCAATGGTTATTAAGAATTGATCTAAATTTGGGTATGGATCCATTAGTGGGCAATTTTATATGTCTACATATAACACAAATTCTTTATAATCCTCAGAAGTAACACTTCCCACCCCATCCCCTAATTTTGCCTTAGACCTGGTCACTTCCATAATTACTTCTCAAACATCTACATGCCAAGGATTGACACCAGATCTTTAGTTGCCATCATCCACTTAGCATTAGGGTGATATTTTAGATAAATCTTAGATAAAATAAATTCATTTAGACATAATAGAAAGGTAGGATTTATTTAAAGTAGACCCTCCACATGTCTCACTAAAATTTGATAAGGAATCTGGGGCAATGAAAAGGATAAGCAAAAGAAAAGTGAGTCATCCAGATTAGTCAATTGTATATGAGTCTAAAGAAACCTTGTTTACACTCACCAAGAAAAAGAAAGCTAAGCTTAGATAGTAACACAATATGCATAGGACCCCCTCTTAACTATGAATTCATATGGTGATGTGGCCACCAAATTGGTAAAAGGGATGCAACAAAGGACAACTGAGCTAGAACAACAAAATAAAGCCACATTACTAGAAGAGACTATCTTAAGGTGGAATGGGAATTTGTGGTTATGTTTTATATTCTAAATAATTTAGCTCAATATATAGTAAAAGGAGATGAAGTGTATAAAAAAATTATTAAGGCATAAATTAGCTATGGGATTTATGATAGGAAAGTAATCAACTTGGTTAAGTTGATTAGGATGAAGAAATTTGATCTGAACCTGGTACCCTTAGAGCATTTTAGCATTGATCAGTCCTATGTCATTAGAAATATGAAATCCTTGAATCAATGGATTAATGATATGAGATATTTGGGCCAATCTCTTACTCATTTAGGTGATAGAGCTATAACCCAACTCAAGGAGGCTGAAATCACACACCTTGAAAATAAATGTTGCACCACTTGGAGTGGACCATTCAAATTAAAAAAATCATACTTCTATCAAAGGTTATTTTGGATACTTTAAAATTATTTATTTATTATGAGGTGACTCAATTTTTATGACTTGCATTATGTTTATTTTCAATAAAATTTTAGAACATTACTTTCCCCATATATATAAAATTTGGATAGTAACTTAAAAAAATAGATTTAAATTATTTAAAAGGTATGTATACATTTTGTTGAAAGATAGATAAATGTTAGTGGAAAAGTTTCATTTTGATAAAAATAATTAAATAGAATAATATTAAATAATTTAAGGGCATGGTATAATATATAAGGAGAAAAACCTAAAGATGTAAAATGAAGAAAGTGATACATTCAGATTTATTTGAACTATATTAGCCCAACTGATACAATCAGATTTATTTAAATTTATATGAATTATATCATGGTTTTTGTAGTTAAAATTTGTTTTAGTTTTTTGAATTGTATTGGCCCAAATGATACAATCAAAATTTTTAGAGTTTGAACCAAATCTTGGTTGATGTACTTAGATTTGGATACATATTTAAACTTGTATCAATGCAGATGAAACAATCAATAGTTTTTTAGGCTTTTTGAACTGTATGAACTCGACTGATACAACCAAAAGTTTATAAATTTTTAAAAATAATCTTTGAAAATGATCATTCCTAAGGTTGAGAATACCAATATGATATTTTTTGTAATACCCAACTGGAATTGTTTATGGTGGATTAATAAGAGGTACCTAGCCTTCTATGTCCACACTTTCTTCTTAATCACTTAAATCAAATTAAGAATCAAGCTCATAATAAATGTGTACTAAGTTAACATCCCAATTGAAATCATAAATTTTAGTGAGGCTCTTTTGGCACTGAATCACATATAAGTGTTTAACTTGAGCTTGAGAAATAATATAGGATTCATCATAAGATGGTGAAATGGTGCATGCTTGGTTAAGGTCTCAAGGTTTCTCAATGGAAGAGTCCTTAGTATATATTCTAGGCTAATTGACATCTTAAAGAGAGAGCAATAATGGTTTTTGGAACAACTCAACCACCCCATAAATATTAAATTTATAAGAGTCCTCATCATAGGAAGCTTCATTAACATTATAAGGTGGTGGGTTATCACTATAATCTTTGATCAAAGGAAGGGATCAATCTCTTGGTAAAATACATGGAAGAATCCATTCCAATATTTATGGTGGTAACATAATTTTATTAAAAGTGATTTGAATCTTATTTTATTCATCATCATTAGAGCCAACAAGGGTGACTTGCTTATAGGGATGCATATTGCTGTAGTTATGTAAATGAGTGTTATTGATAGTTTTAGTGGTAGGAATGAAAAATTATTCCTTAAGATTTGGTAAAATTAGATCCCATGGGTTGGGATTTTATTCATGTTTGTAACAAAAACCATCATGGATAAAATTTAGGCATTGGCTATTGGAGGAAGCAATTGCTCTCATTTAGTGAGTCTAAGGGCAACCTAATTGTAAGTTATAAGATAGTGGATAATCAAGAACCATAATATTGGCATATATGGTTTTGGGCCCTATAGAGAGAGGAAGCCAAATTAAACTAATAATATTTTGATTGTTCTTATCAAATCCAAGTAAATTAAGTTTTGTTTTCTTAAGATATTTTTTGTTATATCCTATTTATTTGAATAACCATAAGGAAATGACATTGATGACCGATCCTTTATCCGTAAGAAATTTTATTTTTTAAAATTCATTGATCATGACACTAACAAAAAGAGGTGGATCATCATTTTAGAATATAATTTCAAATTTGGTCTTATCATCCTCAAAAAATTCTATAGAGAATTTTTTTAGCTAGGGATGGGATATGGTTTCAATGGTATGTATTTAAATAGGTGTTGGACCTTCAAGATGTTGACTAAATGTTTATGTTTCACTTATTGATGGTGATTCTTATATATATTGTTTTATTTCTTGAGATATTTTTTATGGTAGGGTGATGTTCTTGTGAGTTCCATTAGAGGAATCTTGCAAGGCATAGTGTTAAGGTCTTTTAGGAAATTTTATTAGGTCAATTTTTGGTAAGAATCATAAAACTATTTAGGTGGGTAGATTAGGTTTACTTTGGGATATTTGGTAGTTGGAGGGAGCTAATAATTAAATTTAGGCTCCATTGATGGAGTGGATAAATCAATAGATGACGTGTCAGTAGCTATATTAGTTATATTTTTGAGAAACATGTCTTCTTGGGGAGGGTTTTAAGGGTTTAATAACATGATATTTATATGCAAGATTACATCAATATTTAACCTTCACCACATTAACATATTGAAATTTTACATAATATGGATCACAATTGGCATCAATATCACCTACAAAGTTGTTCATAGATGTAGTATTAAGATTCGAGGTTTGTTGAGGTTCGCCTTAAGACTTTTTATGTTGAGATTGATTGGAGTGACATGATTAATTAGATTAATATTTATAAGATTTGAAATATTACTTAATACATATACTTAGTATTATATTTGTGGTTGAAGTTTTCACCTAACATGAATTCATAAGGTAGTTTCTTGAGTTTTAAAACAAAATCATAAGAATGACCAACATTAGTATACGACAAACAAAACTTGTAAATATTGTAGTAAGGTGGGAAAATATTGGATGGGTAAAAACTAAGGGGTATAAAATGTGCCGTCCTTTGCTTGAGCTCTTGGAGGCTCAAGGAAAGGCATGTAGTGTGTTTATTATTTTTGAAAAAGACATTTCCAATTTTTTTTTGGAATGTTTGCTTTGTGATTTGCTGACATTGATTGCATTAGTTAATGTTGGGAAATATTCCCCAATAGAATTTTAAAAAGGTTCAAGTTATTTCATAAGGTAATCTTGTCACTTGGCTTGATCAAAGGCATATTCTAACTTATTAGGAGAGAAGGTATTTTTTATTTGTTTTAAAATATTTTTTTCACTCATGTTGTGATCTGACTTATGCACCAAAGAATTCTATCATTTTATGAAATCATTGGTGTATTCCTTAGCATTAATGAATTTTCCATGTACATTTTAACTATGACCATGATATTGGAATTATTTAACTAGAACATTGACTAGTTCTTGTATATTTATAATTTAATTGGTTGGAAATTGATTGTACTAGTATAATGCATCTCCAACTAATTTTTTAACAAGAATTTTGTTAGTTACATAAGTATTGCTTTGAGACCATCATTTGTAGAGGTTTGAAAATTCTCTAAGATGTAGTGTAGGATTGGTAGCACCCTCATATGTGATGGTTGGAGAAACACCTCCAATGTCCATATAAACAATATAGGGAATAAAAGGTTCATTTTGGAGTGTTTGAAATCTCTTGTTGTGAATAGGAGCTTAGGGAATATGATTACTATTATAATATTTTAGGGGGAGGAGTGATGTGTTGACTAAATTGATTCTAAATATTTGATGTTGATTATAAATTTGTAAAAGATGGTTTTAAATTTAGAGCATTTGATTATTTTTTGTAGCTTGCATAAGGGCCATTTGGTTTAGCACCTTAGTGAGAACTCGTGTGATATTAATCAAAGGATTTTAATAAGAGGTATTTTTATCATTTCACATAGGAGGATTTCTAAGAGAAATATTATTGATGTTATTATTGAGAATATGAATAAAAATTGATATTGTAGATGCTTATGTATAGTTGCTGATGTTTTTAAGATTCCCATATTTGAAAGGGGTATGGATGGAACATGATTAAATATCCTTGATAAATTTATTATTAATTTCATGAACACTATTTTAATAGAGTGAAACCATATTGCATTGGATAGATTGATATTGAGATTTGAGGGAAATTGCACCATGAAGGGCTGCCATCAAATGTGGGCATGGGAGGGATAAATAATAAATCCATATAGAATCTGAATGCATTGAGGATTTATATAAAAATCCTTAAAAGGAGACATAATTACAAATTATGGATAAATCCAAGAAGTTAGGAAGAAGGAAAATTTGAAAAATGAACCAACACAACGATAGGATAGGATTCACATCAAGTTCACTAGAATGTAATGTTGGTGAAATTGATTTAATGAGAGAAAGGAATTTATAAATCAAGGTATGATTTAAATATTGATAATGCTAAGAATCTAGGAAAATAAAATGTGAAAAATGACCCAACACAGTGGTTTAGTAAAGATTCATGTCGAGATGCTTTAAAAATTGATAATGATTTGAAGTTAGGAAAATAAAACATGAAAATGACTCAACACAATAATGGGTAAGATTTGTAGACACCTAAATCTAGAAACCGATGACCTACAACCAAGATTTTGGCCAATTTCCACTTCAAATACACAATTTGGCCTAAAAACACTAAAACACAGTAAAAGATTTGAAACTAACATATTTAAGTGCCAAATTTGGCTAGAGTATCCCTAAATGGGGAAATGAAACTTATGGGCTACTAACTTTGATCATATCATTTCGAGTCAAAATGCCAATTTTGCACTTTGGTGCTCTAGATTGCTCTTTTATATCAAATATCTTACACAAGATACATGCAATTGTTATTTATTTTTGGTAACATACTAAATGGGAATATGGTTCCAATGCATTTGACATTGACTTCCAATTCCAATCCAATCAAATTTTGGACCAATATCAAGGCATTCTGGTCAATTTGAGTAATTTGTACACAAAGTGCTTAAACATGCTTAAGAGATAATTAATCCAAATCAAGGAATAATTAATAATTCCATGGAAACTCATTTAAAACTTATTTTTATAAATTAATATTAAATATTTGCATCCTTAGGTGACCTCATTTCTTGGGAAGACATCCCTAGGGCATAAATGCCACAAATATCAGGATTCATGCCCTCCATGCCTCACCAATGCCTTCCATGATGACCTCCATGCCTCTTAATTTACCATTCTTCCAATGTCATGATGAGAATAATTATAAAATTACTTCCAAAAATTGAATTAATCCTCAACCACACATCTCAATCTCAGGATGGACGGTTCAGGTTGATTCTAGACATTTGCAAAAATCTATAAATAGAGAGGCCATGGACATGAATTTAGAGACATGATTAATGAAAGTTATAATAAATAATTGATTACCAAGCTTCAAGCAATTAGTGTTACCATGCCAAATTTATTCCAAGCCAAGCCAAGCCACAAGCCAAAGGTGCCAAGGAGAGATGGAGGTAGCCAAGCTTCCATTGCCAAGGACTTCATGAGCACAAGCTGAGCAAGTCACTAAAACAAGAATTTTGGAGCATCCAAAGAAGGTAAAAGAGGTTTATTTTTAATTTTAGTTGCATTTTTTATTCATGTTTGTTAATTAAGCTCTCCCTAGTGTCTAGGCCTAGAGATGTTATGCTAGTTAGTGTGTTTCTTTTATTTTTTTTTCATTTTGGAACTAAAACTATACTAACCATCCTCTCTTGAGTCAAATTCATAGATCACAAGATTCATGTCAATTTAAATATAATTTGATTATGGTGAAGATGATGTGATGAAAAAATATAATTTTGTCTACAAGGGATGCTTATCAAATCAATAAACACTAATAATGTAGAAAAAATAACATAAAGATGACCCAACACAACAGTGGGTTATGATTATTTTTGGGTTCAAAAAAATATATGAAGGGTGGATACACTCAAAAATAAAAATATCCTATAATATAGAATAATGGATAATACTATAATAGATCCAACATGTATACAATATGTCATGTTGGAAAGCAGGGCATGACTAGGCTATATGTAAGAGATATTTTAGGAAGGGTATCAAATATATAATTAATGAATCTATGTAAGAAACTAAAAAATAAATACTCAAATTGATATGAGATGTAAAATGGATAAGATAAAGAGAGTTAAATTCCATTATGTAGTAACCAAGATGTATATACTAAGGTTTTATACAAGAGATGTAAACAAAGGAAACAAAACATGCAAAGAATACATATTTTGAGCATATACTAATATAAAAATGGAAGATTAAAAAATAAAAATATATCACATGAAAACACCTATATATCCTCCAAAATAAATAAATAAAGATTATAAATACAAGGTCACTTACCTTGGGTTGACTTGTAGCGCATATTCTCCCCCTTGACTCAAGTGGAACTTTGTTAGATATGTTGTAGGCAAAGTTCAAGATGTAAATAAGAAGACTTAAGTATCTTTACTATGGGACTTTAAAAACTAGGTGTACCTTGCTACTTCAAATTCTCTCCTTAAGAACTATAAATACCTTAGACAAACTAGCCTTTGAAAAATGTAAGTTCCGATGCCATTATTCCTATGATTTTGACTAATGGTGGATTTACATGCAAGATCAGAGTAGATTAGATGTGTTTATTGTAAAAATGGTATTTATAGACCATTTAAATATGGATCAAATGTCTAAAATTAATCTATCTAAAAATATGAAAGAATCAATGTGACTGATACAATTTTAATTAAATTTGGTAAAAATAGTATTGCATTGACATGACCAATATAGTAGAAAACATGCCAATAGGGATGAAAATATGTTGGCTTGGAAAATATACTAAGTAAAAAAGATAAAAAATATAAGAGCATATTAGCCTAGCTCATATAATAGGAAAATACAAGAAACACTTTAAAACTAACTTGGCAGGGCCATTACCATAGGAAAAGTACATGTAAACTTTAAGAAGAGGAATAAAAGAGAGGGAATGGGAACAAACAAAGGCTAGAATAAGAAAATGACATGATAATGAATATAATTAGATATAACATATGATAATATGGGAATATCTCTTAAAGTATGACGAGTTAGCCCACCCCAATCACGGTGCACTCTTTGGGACATGTACTCAAGGAACCAATGTTCCAATGAGTTCTAAATGAGAAATATTTAGTAAGTAAAAATCTATGAGAGATTTTGTAGGTAAAGTGCAAGATGTAAATATGAATACCCAAGTATACTTACTTGGGGAATCTAAAAAATAGGTGTACCTTGATACTTTAGATTCTCTCCTTAAGTACTATAAAGACCTTAGATAAACTAGCCTTTAAAAAGTGTAAATGTCTATGCCACAATTCTTATTATTTGACTACTGAAGTATTTATAGGCATGATCATAGTAGATTGGATGTGTTTATTATATATATTTTTATTTATGAACCATATAAATATGGACCGAATCCATAAAATTAATCTATTCGAAAACCCAAAGGAATCAACCTGACTGATATAATTGTAATTAAACATGATAAAAATAATATTGCATTAGCAAACCAATATAGTAGATGTTATAAAGAATAAAACTGTGTTGGCTTGGCCAATGTAGTAGGGAAAAGTGATAACAAAGACAAAAGTATATTATCATGGTTGATACAATAGTAAAATACAAGAAACAGTTTAGAATTGACTTGGTAGGGCAAATAAAGTAGGAAAAGTGCATGTAAACATGAAGATGAATAAAATAGAGGGAATGGGAACAAACAAAGGCTAGACTAAGAAAATGATATGATAATGAATATAAGTAGATATAACATATGATCATATAGGAATCTCTCTCAAATTATGATGAGTCAACCCACCCCAATCATGATGCACTCCTTGAGACACATAGTCAAGAAGACTAATGTTCCAATGAGTTATACATGAGAAATATTTAGTAAGTGAAAAATATAAGTTCATACAATTGGTGTCTTGAAAAAATCATTGATTAGATAATTGATTTGGAGAAATATTTTAGGTATGAACAAATGGAAGATCATATAAAAGTGAATTTATCCTATTTTAAGTTGAAGGGGCATGCATCCATATGTTGGGAGAACGAGAAGACAAAAAGAGCTCAAATGTGTAAATAAAAAATAAATAATTAAGATAGATTGGTCACAAAACTAAAATGTAATTTTTTTCCTTCTAATTTCTAGTTGAGTCTATTTAAAAAATTATAGAATTTGAGATAAAAGGAAAAGTGTAAAGGATTACACTGAGGTGTTTTAAAGACTTACCATTAGAGTGGGTCATTGTTGAATATGAAACCAATAAAATATCAAGATACATGAATGTACTACACTTTTCCATTTAGGGTGAGTTTGGGATGATAGGATTGTGTTAAGTTGAGGAAGCTTATTAATTCTCACTAAAGGCTGAAATAAACTTTACCAAAGACATAAATGTGTAGCAAGAGGTAAAATAAAATTATTACATATATAAGGACAAAGGACACTGTGCAAAAGAAGGAAAAGAAATCACTTCTCAGATTAACAATATTATAAAAATAGGAAAATGATATCCTAAAAGAGTTAGAGGATCCTATGGATGAGGATGGATGGGGTAGAGAAAGAGGATTAATGGGTACATACTTTAGATGTGGTGAAACAAAACATAAACATTTTACCTTTCCACATGCACATAATCATGGCATCAAAATAAATAATGCAAATAACCATATTACACAAGAAGATAAGGAGAGTATTGCATCAGTTAGTCATGAAGGAGAAAAAAAATGCAGAGAAGCTCTTATGATCAAGAGAATGATGTTGAAACTAACTAAAGATGAGATAACACCAATGCAAAGAAAGAATATTTTCAAAACCATTATTAATTTTAGAGGTAAGTGTTACAAAGTTATTATTGATAGTGGTAGCACTAATACTTTTGTTTCTAAGGAGATGGGAGAAAATATTGGTTTGAAGAGGATTGTGCATTCGAATCCATATAAAGCATCTTGGTTACTGAAGGGACCTTAGATTTTAGTGATTTTTTTTTTATAAGTTTCTAAATAGGTGCATATATTAATGAATTTGTGACATAATTCCCATGGAATTTTTCCATGTGTAATTATGAAGATATTGGAAGTTTTATAGGAAGGTGTAACACAATGGTTGTGAAAATACATACACTATGGTGAAAGATGGAATGAGCTAAATTATGAATACATTATGAAAAGGTGGACAATAGTGTAAGGACTTTTTTGGTCTTGAGAACTAAATTCCTAAAATAAGTGAATAAGGATAAAGAATGCTATACTTTTGTTACCAAGTTTGTGTAAGTAATAAAGCTAAGAAAAAATGGCATAATTTATTGTGAAGTGAAATACATGTTGAGTGAATTGAAGGAGATTATTTCTAATGATCTACCTGATGGGTTATCACCCATGTGAAGTATATGTCATCATATGGATCTGATTCCAAGATTAAATTTTCCAACAAATCAATATATAGGCTAATGCCTACGAATAATTTCTAAGTGAAAAGAAAAGTAAAAGAAATATTAAATAAATGGTTGATAAGAGAAATTTTGAGCCCCACATAGTTATAATAGTGTTAGAACCAAATAAAGGTGGAGAATTAGGGATGTGCACTGATTCTAAATCCATCAATATGATAACTATCAAGTACAAATTTCCATTACTAACATAAATGCCTTGATTGAATGTTTATATTGACATAAAATCTAAAGTTGGCTAAAAATAGATTATGTTGATAAAGGTTAAATTTAGTTATACTAATGTAACACAAGGGTTAGTATTACTTAGAATCCGTAACATTCATTGCAAAATAAGTAGTGTCTATATTCACAGTAAATCGTATAGTGCACAATACACAATAATTACTACTAACATATTTTTATTTACACACACACACACACATAAATATAAAAATGACTAAATACAATATTTAGATATCTCTTTACACTATACTACCTTAAATAATTACACATGTTACTCTGATCTATAACATCTTATAATTATTCTCTATATCTTATCTCTTCTATTTTATGCTACTCTATTATAATGTTTCTATATAAATACTAACTCAATCCAAAACAACATAATTATAATTTCTATGTGAGACATGCCCTTTCTCTAATCTAGTCATCCTTTGTTTTTCCAAGACATTATTTCTTACCGCAACATACATTTAGTAAAATATTCTATTTTGTCAACTTGGATAAGTGTCATGTTGATGCTATAATTGAATCAACTCTGTGGTATCTATGGTATGGTCCTTTGGTTGATAGATAATCCATCCAAAATTTACCCAATTTACACCTTTATCTCATCCTTGAGACAACTTCAATTGTTGATAGGTACCAAAAATTTGTCAATTGACATGTGTAACAAAATTATGAACTACTTCAAAATTAATTGTGATTATGGATTTTGTTCTCCCTCCTTGGGTATATGATTCTCATATTTACTAATCACAGTCTTAGTAAAATTATCGTAGTCAAGACTATCCCTCTTTGCTTCCATAACCTTATATTCTATAGCCATGTTTTCTTTTATTGTCATTACTATGCCATTCAGGAGTGGAGGTTTTCCTAATGTGTCCAGATAATTTTTATGAGTCTTTATTTGAACCTTCATTGCCTCCATTTGGATTCTCAAGTATAAACCATAGTCCTCAATTTCATCATAGATACCATGCCTATTTTTCCTTATACTATTCCTATAAATATATCATCTTAGCTCATTCTACTGTTAAAACTATGCACTAAGATCTGAAGCTAGTGGATGCTATACTAAAATTTATTTTCCATTTCCTCTAACTCTATTTTCTTGTAATGTGTCTATAAAGGCTTAATGAGTGAATAATAAAATTAGGTGGATACATCTAGTTTTTCCCTCATCTTCCATAATTTATCCTTGTATTTTAATCTTATTGTTTGATTTTATCCTTTGAGTGGCCCTAATAAATCTTTCTTATACTCCTCCCAAACCTCAAGTTTTATTAGGATTTTATCAATTGTGGTGCCTGCATGATTTATAAAACTATCCATAGTATCATCCAACTGTTTATCTATTGGAAATGTTGTATCAGGTTCATATTATGGGTGGGAATTGGTCAATGCATTGAATCATGTTTTAGTTACCTCTTCAATATTGACACACCACACCATCTAGTCTCCTCTAACACTCTTAACGGAAGTTTCTCAATTTTTTTCTTTTCTATTAGGGCCAAGTTTTATTGAGCTACTTGAGTTTTTCCTCCTGTAATAGGCTGAAGAAGACTTATTGGAAAAATACAATGGATGTGATTTGTCTGTACCTTTCCAACTCTAGTTTTATTATTTTTAGGGGGTCCATGGGTAACTATGCTACTCTATCCTATTTCCAATTTTCCTAGGGTGTTCTATGTTGAAATCTAAATTATATCCCTTATTGCTTTAAAACTTGTAGATGGATTATCTATCTCTTTACCCTTATATTTTTATTCATTTTATATTTTTATTGTTCTTTTTTTTTTGTCCTTCAAAATTTTCTTCTAATTTCCTTTGTTTTTATTGTATTTTTCTCTCCTCTTTTGCTATCTTATTTTTATGTTCCTCTTCTATCCCTTTTTCCTCTTGTTACTCATTCATGTTATCATCTATTTTTATATTTGTTTCTTCTTCCCTTCTTCATTCCTCTTATATTTCTTTTTATATTCTTATCTTCTTCACCTCTTCCCTTTTTGCTTTCTCCTTTTCTAACAGGTGTCTAGCCTATTGAGCATTTGACTCCACAATCTCTTGGATCTTATTACTTTCTTATGTAAGTTCTTTTCTAATTGCTTGCATTGTTGGATGATCTCCTATTATATCTCTTTGGACTTTTCTAACTATATTTTATTTTTTAGGGCCTTAGATATAAGATCTATTTTTTCCTTATTTATTGACCCCATCTAACAGAGTTGCCTTAGTCTTTCCTAGTCTATAGGAGACATTTGTGATTTCATGATAATTTTACTTAAAGTATCCTCTTGATATTTACCAATTATCATCTTGGAATCTTTTCTCCTTTCCTTTTTATGTATGAGTATATTATAAAAATACTCTGGAAGGATGTTTATTACATCATCCAAGTCATATGGACTAAGCTCAACATAGTCTAGAATTGCTTTTAACACCTTGTTCTTGCCTATAGTTTTCACATCCTTGTGTAGGCTACCCACTTTATATATTTTACCTTTGTTGTGGAACATGCCTAGGCAAGTATTCATATCTAGTATTTCTACCATAATCTCTCTTTCTTCCTCTATTTTTATTTCTTCTTAATCCTTTTATTCAGAGGATTCTATTTGTAAATATGTTACTAGTGTTTTACCTCAACCCTTAGGTTTTACCACTTTATTCTTGTTTTTAATCTTATGTTATAGATACAACAAATAAATTATCCCTCTATTAATTTTTTGCAAAGTTTGTCCATCTACTAAAGATGTTGTAGGTGACCCATTTTATTCCTTTGTTATTTGAATTTTATTTTTTGTTTTCTAGGACAACCCGTCTCTAGGTGATACCTTCCTCTTCCATAGGGACTAAGTGGGAGTACATTTTGTTTCCATATCTTCTTTTCCAAACTCTTCCCTAGTGGTATAATCCCTGATTATGAATGCAATCATGTCCTCTTCTTCTTCTTCATCATCATTGAGTGTTTCCAAATCTATGACTTGGCTCCTTAGTTTTTAGTATCTATGGGTACTAGGTAGAGGCTGATATGTTTCTATTTATTCTTATGGTAAATGGTGTTTCATCTTCAGGGATCTCCTCTTCTTCCTTATTTTTGTGAAAACCCACCTTTAGTTCACTAAAGAATTATTGTGCCCTAGGGTTTGGTAGTAGACTCATAGATCCAATAATTACTACCTTAACTTATGCATCACTGACTTTATAGGTTAGAGGTGGAAGGGGTAAAAACTTTATAGCATAGGGATCAACATAAATGTTTTTTGCATCTATGGTGAATTAGAATTATGTATAATATTTTATACTAATTTTCTTAGAAATAATGAATCTCCCTTCTACCATATCCTAATCATTTTTTCCCATTGAACAAACTTTTATACCTCTTGGACTATAGGGATACCTTCCATTGTAGTTATTATTTGGGCTCCCATAAGAGAATCTAAATTCCATTATACTGGCCCCTTAAGTCTTGGAAATTCTTACCTTTATTGATTTTACTAAGGTTATCAAAGTATTTTTCATGGAGTATGATAGAAAAGTAATATTGCATTCTTTTGGAGACCATGTCGAATACTATCTGCACAATTTTCATTGTTGTTGAGTCATGTCTATTTGTGTAGTATACCATCTAAATAGAGGCCTTTATTTTAAGTATGACTTTAATATCCTTCTTGTTTTGAATTGAAAAGCTCTATTATTAAGTTTTTGCCCTATAAGCATGGATAGGGAGCTTTTACTAACATTATTATTTCCATTGTGCTTGTGGGTGGAATGTCCTTTATGCAAAATTTATGTGACTATTTGAATCACATCTAGTGTGATGCAGTAAGGTTGGTCCAAATATATAGTGTATCCATGGGATCTACTCAATATATATTTTTTTATGCTTCTCATTAATCTAAAATAGGGGAATTAACTCCACCCATCTAATTTTAGATTTAGGATGATATTGTTCTCTTTATTATACTTTAACTATTGTGTGTGTGGGTTTAATTGTATCATGCCACTTTTCTCTACCTCCAAATCCTTATTATCAATTTTTTACAAGTGTTTCTTGATTTATCTATAAGCATCTTTTGCATATGTGACAAGAGAGAGAATTTTAGAAAAGGCTCCCAAGTGATCCAAGCTCTTTGATTTGAACTAGTGTTTATTGTATTTGGGTTGCTTAATCTGTTCTATAATAATAACATGAGGAAGTTCGATATTTTATTCATCTAAACAACTAATAAATTATATTTCAAAAAAGTATGAACACTTCGCACAAAATTTATACAATGTTAATGCTCAGATGATTGTGTAATTTATGATTATTGAAACCATTGTTTTATAGAGTGTTTGATCTATCCATTAATCACAATGAGCCATTTTAATGCCATTATATTAGTTTACATGTAAACAATGAACTTAAATATATCAAATAAAAAAAATAAAAAATAATATTGAATTTGAAATTTAATATAAAAGTAAATACAATAATTATGTAGTGTGATTAGTACCAAATGTATAACCAAATACATTATGATTCAATACAATGTATTACAAGATAATACAAGTAGATGGAAAATTAGGTAGAAATGAATCATCCTCCAATGCAGATCCCAATAAAAAAAGATACAAATAGAGTGATGGTGGAAGTGTGTATGTGGTTATGAATATGTCTCTAAATTCCTTTATTTTGCTTGATTTGGTGCATAATCACATGTATTATCATTCATTTATTTCACTCTTATATATGTGATGCCATTTATTTAACAAGTTTTCTAATTGTGTAGTTCTTGCCATCCACTTGTTTGCTTGTGTTAGCTTATATTAACCTAATCCACTTGATTTTTTATTCTACAGAAAACAAACTCACTACTATTATGTTTTTTACAATCTTCTTTATCATAGCTATCTATCCATTTATTACACATATGCTTTTTCCTTATTTCAATTTCTATTTGTGGTAAAAAATTTCATTGTTTTATTTGAAAAATGTCATGCCCTTTTACCGTTGTATCCTAGTTTCTTCCCCAGTCCCATATTTTTCTTACTTCTATTTTATATATTTATATAGATAATTCCAAACAATTTTTTTCATATTTTTTAATCATATTCTTACCACCATATGAAATTTATTCTAGTATACTCATATTTTCCTTCTACACATGATAAGTATCTTCCTTATTGTCTTTTATCTACTCTATATGCATTTTAAGGTTATGAATTGTTTATCTTTTTTTTAATTTTTAAATATATATATTTTACAATGTTTTTATTTTCATCTTCACTTCTTTCATACTTCATATTCTTCTTATTTGTCCCACTAGGATATTTTGGTAGCATAAAAAAACTAGGTATTGAGATAGCTATTTTGAAGATATCACAATAGCCCTATTCAACTTCCCATCTAGGAGGACAATGCCAACCTAATAGAGAGGTGACATAATCTCTGAATAAAAACTTAAGTGGTTGGTATAGCTAACCTTAGTATCATATACCAAAATTCACTTGGCTAGAAGGACAATGCCACCTCATTAGTTCTTTCATCATTATTTTTATAACCCTTCATTACAGGTGCCTATGATGTAGGGTTTTAATTGGGATCCATTTAAAAACCATTGTCTCAATGTGATTGAAAATATGATTAGATTTATTGCTTCTGAGTCTATAATTTTATATACTATATAGGGTCCTAGCCATCTTATTTTTAACTTGCCCATATTTTTATATTTTCTATCATAGAGTAAGACCTTATCTCTAACCTATAATTATTTTAATTTTATGTCTTTCATGTCAAGATTTTGGTACCTTTTCTATTGCATTTGGTTATACAATATGAAGTATCTCTTTTCATCTAATTTTTATAGTTCTATCAACCTTTCTTGAATGGAATCTTTCTTATTCATTTTAAATGTTATCACAAGTCTCAAAATTGGCAATATATACTCCATTAACATTACCACCTCTAATCCATAGACTAAATAAAAGAGGAAATACTTAGTCAATCACTTGTAAGTAATGAAATAAGTCTATAATACTATTGGTATCTTGGTATCCCATTTTCCTATCTCTGTATTACATATTTTTGTTAATACTTTCTCCGATACCATAGTTAACGCCTCAATAATGCCATTTAATTGAGGATGGTAATGAGTAATTCTATGATGCTGGATTAGGAAGTGTTTAAGTAATTCCAAAATTGTGTGATTGAAAAAATACTTTTGCTGAACACTAGTTATGATCAATGGGAATCCAAACATTGTAATTATGTTTTCATATGTCAATTTTAAAATTATCTTGGTAGTAAAATATTTTGTTGGCATAACTTATGCCCATATTGTTAGGCATTCAATTCTATTAATAATGAAAATAATATTTCTCTTCCTTGCCATAGTTTTGAAGGGACCTATAAATTAAATTTCCCATTTCTCAAATGGAGATAGTGCAAGAACTGGGTAGAGAGGAATCTCATCTCTAGCATTCAGTTTACCCACTCTTTGGCATAGATTGTGATTTCTTGTTTATTGATGTGAATCCTTAAAAAGTGATGGCCACCATAAGCATGCTAGTAATATTTTATTTCCTGTATCTTCTTCAGAGTTGTACCCTCCTATAACTCATCATGAGATTATATTAATATGGTATGTCTCTCATGTGGTGACACAACTATCCACAATACCTCATCTCTTCCTTTCTTATACAATGCTCATTCAATCAATGTAAAAGGAAACACTTGAATCATCAATCTTTTCTTCTATAATGTACTATACTTTTCTATAAACTCACTATTGGATAAAAATTATGCAATACACTCCATGTATTTGGGGATTAATTCTATGTGGAAGAGGTGAGCTCTAGGAATCTAATTCTCAATTGGTCCTATATTTTTCTCGATAGTTATTATTGATAGGTAGTCAAGTCCATTATTTGCTTTCCTAGGTTTTGCCACAACTTTGAAATTGAATTCTTAGAAATAACATAAGCCAATAGTAGAATCTTCCTTGTATTATTGGTCTATTTATCAAGTATCTACGTGGCTCATGATCTATAAATAATATGAAAGGAGTCACCAATAAGTACTTGTTAAATTTATGCAATGTGTAAACCATTGCTAGTTCCTCCCTTCTAGTAGTGGAATAATTCATTTTTTTCCCTACCAATATTCTGCTAGGAAATGAAATTAGATGGTATATATTTACATGGGGTTGTACTAGCACTACTACTATTGAAATTATAGAAGAATTAACATGTACATGGAATTGAATTTTATAATCTAGAAGAACTAAGATTGGAGCATTCATAATTTTTTTTAATGTATCAAATAACTCTTGACATTGTCTTGACCAATCTACTAGTTGGTTATGCCACTTCTTCAATAATTATTCCATCGGTGTACTTATAATCATGTAATTTATTATGAACCTAAGGTGGTATTCAACATACCCCAATAACATTCTAACCTCCTTCTATGTTTTAGGTGGTGGTAGGTTTATGATTATGGAAATTTTAAATGGATCTACCATCATACCTTCTTTACATATTATGTTCTCAATGAAGTACCAAAAGGTATAGCAAAGATGCATTTCCTAAGATTTATATAAATGTTCAGTTGTCTACATCTTCAGAATATCATCCACATTGCTTGAGCATGGTCTTTGATTAACCTATATACTATCAAATAGTTAAGATACACTTCCAAAAAATCATGTATGAAATCTCTAAGTATATTCACCATTATGCAACTGAACACAACTAGTATATTATTCAATCCAAAGGGCATCACTATGTACATAAAGGATCCCAATCTATATTAAATGTAGTTTTTGGTCTATCATCTGGAACTATTCAAACCTAATAGTATCATGAAAAATATATTAGTGCAGGAGTATATTTATTTTCCCACAATACTATCTAATATTTATTCAGTGATTGGTGGTGGGAATGGATTATGTAGACATGCCTTATTCAATTCTCTATAATCAATGGATATGTGTATCTTAAAAATTTTATTATTTTGAATCACCATGGGACTTATCCATTCATTATCTTCCATAGGGGTTATGATTTTTCTAGCTAGCATTTTATCCAATTCAATCTTAACTTTTGCCTTAACATTAGGATTTAGTCTATATTATTATTTTATTAATGGTTTAATATCCCCTTTAAATTGGTTTTTCATAGTACCCACATCTTATTTGATTGATTTGAGTTCAATAAATGTTCTTGGGAATAAATCCTCAAATTATCTTAGTAACTCTAGTATCATCTCCACCTCTTCTTCTACCCACTAGTTACATACCTTTTCCATTTTTGGATTTCCTTCTATGGTGATATTATCTTCTCTAATTTTAAGAGGTTGGTATAAGTATTGTGTTTTACCTTCTATAGTGTCAAGAATTTGTCTCTCTCCTTCCTCAATGTCGATTTTTATATTTTCTAGTTTTTATTCCTCATCCTCTTCTTCATATGTAATTTTTTTGTAGTATGCCATATGCTCAAGATATTTTATGTTTATTTTCCTTTCTCAGTCTTTGGAAATCATCTTAAAATTATGCCAATATGATCTCAATCATCCATATGTCCCAACCTTTTTATTATATTTTTAATATGGAAAACTGATGCTTTGTAGTAGAATCTTCCATAAATAAAAATGTTTTTATTTTCTGCAACACTCAATAGACTCTAGTATTCAGATCCCAAAAGTTGAAAGTTTTACAAAAAACCATTTTTAGGTTACCCATCTATTGGTTCCTTATACATCTCTAAATGTAGATTCCATGTTTTGGGAAATGTGTGTAATGTATAGTAAAATAATTGTGCCCACAAGCATTTATTAGTTTCCCCTCTTACCGTCCATACTTTTTCACATGTGTCAATATGTAATCTTGGTTTGGTTTTTTCAGTATAAGATATGATCTCTGGAAAATAGCTCTGTAATTTCATAAACCTTGTTCTAAGTAGTATGCAATTTTTTTTCCATGTGTAGATAGTTTCTTTATGGGTATGCCACCATATTTTAGTGGTAATAGTAGGTGTATCATCAATGGATTTCATCCTTATTTTTTATTATGGAAATAGTTTCATCATATATTGTAAATAATCATTGACTAACCCTATGCCAGTAAATTTTAGTCATTTGTTATGTGAAGACTGTTTTATGTAGTGAGCTCTTCTTCTCTGCGGTGATGGATTTTTTAGTGTGGTGGTGATTTTTCCTTTGAAATATGTTTTTCTTAGACAAAATACTTTGACACTATGGATTCTAGCTCACAATACATAAAATCTTTAATTTCATCCCATTAAGATGTTTCTCCTTCTTATTCTTCTATCATAAATTTCTCCTCATCATTGGGTTCATGGTCATCATTAATTTTTATTATTTTATTTAGAGTATATACATTATCAAGGTCATCAAATTCACTATCCTCATCTTCCAACCATATTTATTTTGATCGTTCCACTACCATTCCTACCTCTAATCAAAAATGGACTACTAGATGTTTTATTTCAAATGTGATTTCCTCCTCAGAATATAATGATCCATTACAATCCACAAACCATTCTAGGTTCAAAAATGCTAGATATATGGTATCGTACATATTGATTACCTAAAAATATACATTCTTATTTATCCCCATAAAATCAAATTCAACATTCTACAAAGTCCCAATTGCTGATCATGGAGTGCCATTATCCATGGTAATGTCATATGCTATTGCATGAAACTACAATTTCCCAAATAACTCCCGTGTGCTCCAAGGTAACACATTTGAATTTGCACCAAGGCCTAAGAGTGTTTTATTTATTTTTAAATTTATAAGAATGGAAACCTTTTATAATTTATAGTTTGTTCTAAATACATTCTTTGTATTTTTATTTTGGTTTTTCCCCACTCTCTACACTTGATGTTCTTTATGTTGCTTGTTTTAATATTTACAAAATTGAGTGAGATTAACTAATAGGTCTTGTTTATTTATCAATTTAATTATTCTTTTAAGATATTCAACCTTGTATTTGTCAAAGTAGGTTATCTTAAGTTGATATTTATCCTTTTTTTGTTATTCTCTTCCAATTTTTATCCAAATTTGGTCATGTTCATAACTATCAATTTTTTCTCCTTTTGTATTTTCATCTGATTCTATATTATATTTATTAGATACTTATTTACATTTATTGGTCTTGATTCCACTTTTGGTAATTACTTAAAATCTCAGTTGCTAATCATTATTCATAATACAAAGAGCCTTATTTCATGGCCTCTCTCTTTTTCTCTCTTATTATTTCTTGACATTGTATAATTTGTTATAACATGGTTATTCTATGGGATGAAATTCCCTCTTATTCTAATTTTTTTACTTATTCTTTCCCCTAATGAACTTCATTACACTACCCTTTCATATCCTGCCCTTTTGCCATTTTTATCAAGTATTTATCCCTTGTACTAGGTGGAGATTATACCAACCCTTAAGTTTTTATTCTACCATTTTTATATAATTGCACTACTTTAGGACATGATAATGAGGCATTTGTTCCTATTTTGTGGTATAATCCACATTGTAGCTGGGGTTCTTCATCCTTGTTTATATAAATATGTCAACCTTTCCACATTTGCAACACATTGTTGAGGGTATCTCCTAATTATAACCTCAATTATAATTCTAATTATATGCTCTCCCCATTGATAATTTCCTCCTATATGGTATCCTCCTCTATAGTCACTTGGCTACCTCTTCTATACCCTCCTTGATTGTTATTATAGTACTATAGTTGGGTATTTTGAGATTGAAAAGTTTAAACTTTAGGAGGTGCTTGATACTATTGACCAGGTTGCAATATACTAACACATTGTTTATGGGTAGTTATGGTAACATAATTTTTTGTATTGTTTTTTCTCTTCTCCAAATGGTATCCTATATGCCCATGAGTACATCTATAATATGTCAATTTTTATTATAGTGATTAAATGATCCATAATTAGTGTAGTGCATAATTGGTTCGTAGGTGTGGCCACTTCCAACATGGGGCAAAAGTGTTGGGGATGCAGATCATATACTTAGGATATTTCATAATAAATTATCTCACTATATATGGCTTGTTGAATTGGTGGATTCATCCCTATCTATGGTTGTGATTTATTTATAATCTCTACTCTCTTTGGCATATCACTACGGGGGCATTCTATCCTAGAATGTCCTTCAACATAATAAGTTGTGTCATCAAATTCTTTCCCATAGTGGATTACATTTATTGTGTGGTGTCCCATACTCATCCCCATTAATCTATACATCTTATTTTAATCTCAATTATTTTAAATATAATGATAATATTTTAACATGTATTTTAGTAAGATATCTATATCTCATCTCCAGGATGGAGTTTCTAATAATGATGTCATTTCCAATGTTTTTATGAATGTGTTAAATTTTTTCCCATCCATATTGGCTCTAAGGTATGGAATTAATCTAGATATAAACCATTTTATTCTCTATTTTTCATTTATAGGCTCCTCTAATTTTCACAATCTAGATTTAAACCACTAATCATAATCTTTGATAGTTTCCTTCTCCTTTTGTATCAACTGTCTCATCTTGATGATGGTTTTTGTTGGTATGTCCAAATAGTGAAAATGACCTTTAAAATATTTTTTACATTGGACCATGTAGTGGCATGTCCAGATTAAGTCTTCAAGTACCATTTAATTGCATCATCCCCTAATGTTCCAAAAAAAAAAATAACATCATTCTTTCCTCAATAATATTGTGACTCCTCTAGTATGAATCCAATATGAAAATATGTTCTTCTACATCCTTTGTGTATTTTTTAAATAATGGTAGCTTCATCCTATTTTGTGCCATTTTAGTCTTCTTGGGTTGTCGAGGAATACCACTACTAGTATTTTTATTATTATTCACCTAATTTCCTAATGAATTCACTCTTTTAGTACTATGGAAATTTTGATGTTATTTATTTCTCCATTGTCTAACCAAATTTAGGTTACAAACTTTGTCTCTTTTTAATTCTATTTGGAAGTGTCTTCTTTCAACATTTCTTCTTGATTACTTACAAATTCCCTTCTTCTCTCAGTCTATTCCTTATGACTTTGGTATCACTTTGCTACTTCTTCTCTTAAAAATATCTCTTTGTCTAAGAGATGGATGTACACATCTATTTTGAAGTGGCATGAGGGATGTTGATTGGTCCAAAGGTTTCATTCCTCTTAGGGCCTCTTGTAGTTAGGGTTTTTGGGGGATTGCATCACTTTAAATATCTTATTCAACACATTATATCTCTAATTGAACTTCACCAATTTTTTCATTAACTAATCCTACTATTATTAAGTTATCTTCCTCCTTATATTTATTCTATATTTCGATAGTATGACTACTTCCCCTTTTTCCTAAAGGATCACATCTCTTTACACATCTATTTATTCTTATATATTATCTGTAAAACTTTCCTCCTGAGTAATTAATGCCAAACTTCCTCTATTAAGGTTCTAATATACAATTAACATCTCCTATATCAATCATCTTCTCCTCACTTATTATTCTAATACCCTCTAGGCCTCATCCACTGTGGGTCAAATTAATCATTACTAATTGGTCTTCCACACCCAAGGTTTTAAATAGTATGAGTGTTTGTAATAATGCGACTATAGTTATTAATCCTTACCACATGTTGTTCATGAATTTTTATGATGTGGCATATAATAATTATTCTACTCTATTTATTTCATTATCTACATCTGTTCCTTCCCCTGATGTGAATACTAACTCATCTGTATGTGGTAGAGGGATACTATTAATATTTTCAATATTAGAATTTTCACTAGTAGAGGCCAAATCAATTTTTATGCCATCTTACTTATTCATAACACTCTTTCTTCCATTTTATTATGTATCTCTTTATTAATTTTTGACTAAATTGTTTCATCCTCTATCTGCTTCTTCATCTTTTTATTCACATTTTATCTTAACTATCTTTAATTTATCCTATTACTACATTCTTCTTCTTAATTAAATTAATTTTAATTTATACTTACTTTCCTAACCCCCTGCATCTTATTTAACCTCCCCCAACCTTTTAGACTAGATATTTTGAGTGGTCACATATTTTGAGGATCCCCCTTTTTTCTGCACACCACCATTTAGGTGTCTATCCCCTAAAGGAACATTTTAGCTTCTTTTACTAGCCCTTGAGCCAAAAATAAAGTATAGATGAGGAGAGGTAATTTTTTTAAGAAATGTTATCTCATCCCTTCAAAAAATTCAAATTTCTTAGCACTAAATCTTGTCCAACCCTTTATATCCCAAAATATGATGAATAAATTGAGGGTAGTATCGAACCAGTTATTGATAGCCCAAGTTATGGCTATATTAAGTTGTTAGAGAGACTTTAGATTTTATGTAATCCACTAAATCTATATTTAATGTGAATGCGATAACCTTCCATATGTCTATCTTTTCATAGTATCCAAGGTCACAAAATTAGTGCAAAGATAACCCATAATCCTTTTTTTTGTAGTCTAAATAATGATGCCTTTATCTTTGGTAATGTTTGACTTGTCATTTTAACTTCTATGTGATTTTATTTTAGTGATTTTTCCTTCCACTCTTCTATTTTTGTTATTGTAGGCTTTCAAAACTCTAAAAGATATGTCCCCATAGACATTAATCAACTAAAGTCTATGTGGCACTGCCAAATGATGACATAAAATCTGAAGATGTTGGCTACAAATAGATTATGTTGATAAAGTTTAACTTTAGTTAGACTAATGTAATGCAAGGGTTATTATAGTTAAAATTCTTTACATTCACTAAAAAATAAGTGGTGCCTATATACATAGTAAATCACATAATAAAAAATACATAATAATTCTTAATCTAACCTCTCTTTTTTGGTATATATTAACCACCAAATATAATGTTTAGATATCTCTTTACACAATAATACCTTAATAAATTACATAGGTTTCTCTGTTCTATAATCTCTTGAAATTATTATCTATATCTTATATCTTCTATTCTATGCTATTCTATTAAAATGTTATGTTATAAATACTGATTCAATATAAAACAACCCAATGGTCATGTCTATGTGAGACATGCACTTTCTCTAATCCAATCATCATTTGTTTCCATAAGGAATTGTTTATTACCACAACATTTAGTTAGTAAAATTCTCTATTATATTAGCATGGATAAATGTCATGCTAATGTGATAATGGAATCAACTTTGTGGTGTTTATGGTTTGGTCCTTTGGATGATAGATAATCCTACCAATAATTTGAATGGAGTGAATTAATTCAAAAATCTTGACTTGAAGTTGGATATCCAAAAACACAATCATGGGAGGTGATGATTGGAATAATACATTAAAAATTAGGATGGTTTATATAAGGGGTTGGTATTTTCATTTGGGCTAACTGATACACATATTACATTCATTATAATAATCAATTAAGTGTTGAAAATTTTATGTTGTAAGTTTGTCAATGTGTATCTATATGACCCCAATTTTCAACAAGATAAAGGAATAACCATTTATGCAATGAGACATGTGTTGCATTAATTGTGAGAATAAAAGATTATAATTATTTTCAAAAAATGTAGATTCATGAAGGAGGAGTTGGTAAAATTGGGTTTTATGATTTCCTAAGAAGGATTGAAAATGTATTTAGAAAAGGTGAGATCTACGATTGTGTGGCCATGAACCAGAGCATGCAGTTTCATGTATTATAAATATTTAATAGGAAGTTAAATCACAAATTTAGTGGGATGGGTGCACCTATAGATAAAATTTATGCAAGGTGATAAAGGGATTTTTTTATAGATAATAAAGGTAGAGAAAAAATTCTATATTTTGGAGAGGAAGGTGACTAAACAACTAATTTTGGTGTTATTTGATTTGAAACATGTATTTAAAGTTAATTGTTATGTGAATGGAATAATAATAGGAGCTATGTTGATTCAAGAAGGCGAACCTAGTTATTAATTCAATAAGAACTTAATGATACAAATATAAAATATTTAATTTATGATAAATATTTTTTTATTCCATAGTGAAAACACTTAAGAAGTGGAGGAATTTATTATTTACTAAGGAGTTTTTGTTATAATTAAAATATAAAACACTACAACTAATCAATAGTCAAGGTAAGTTAAAACACAAGCATATGAAGTGTTGAGTTTTTGTAATGTTACTCATTTATATTGAAACATAAAAGTGGAAAGTCTAATAGAGTTACAAATGCACTGAGGACAAGGTGTATCTTATTAGATGAGATGTAAGTAGACTTGATTCCATGAAGGAGTTGGTAGAAGATGAGAATTTCAATGATGCATAGAAAGCATGCATATAAACATTGATTGGGGAGATAATACCATGGTTAGTATATTTCATGAAGGAATGATTGTTATTCAAAATAAAACAATTTTGTATACCCAAAGGTTCTATGTGTGAAAATTTAATCAAAGATAAGCATAACAAAAGAATAGCTAATCATTTTGGTATTAAGCTAAAATTTACGTAAATGGTTGATAATTAATTTTGGCCTAATTTGGGTATGGATGTGAATAATTTTGTGCATGAACTCATGATTTTATAGTAGGTAAAAGGAATAAGTCAAAATGTAAAACTATATTACTCACTTCCTATTGTAGAGAGACCATGGGAACATATTAACATGGACATTGATATAGGATTACCAAAAAAAAGGAGGAAATGATTTTATTTTTTGATTGTATATAATTTATACAAAATTAATCATTTTTTACATGCAAGAATACTTATGATGTTACATATAGAGATAATTTTTTTTCAATGAGGTTATGAGATTGCTTGGATTACTTTGCAACACAGTATCTGAAATAGATACAAAATTTGTTGGGAATTTCTAGAGGACATTGTAGAAGTTGAATATCAAGCTATAATTAAATTTAACATATCATATTAATATGGATGGTAATATGGAGGTAATCATTAGGAGTGTTCATAAGTTGTCGTAATGTTTAATCAGATGGAAGCTGGGAACATGGGATTTAGTCTTGGCATAGGTGGAATTTCTATATAAAAACCTAGAAACAAAGGCAATGGAAGGAAACTATATAATATTTTTAATAGGAATGATATAATAAGTGTTTTATAATTACATGACATAAGATATGAAATAAGGAAGAGTGCTAAAGTTGAATAATCTATTTAGTATATATCAGACATACACTAGCAAGTATGCAAATAACTGGAGAGGAGTACTATGTAATACAAGAAGTATTCAAACTTGAAGATAATTAAATATTATAAGTGTCAGAATATTAGATTGTGCAGAGTGTTGAGAAATTTTATGTCCAATGCATATGAGATCAAGTTTCATGATGGGATAGATCTATTTCACCCATTTTAAATGTGGTAGATTTTTACCCTTACCATAAGGGATAAAATAGTGATGAAAGCATAAGTGCAAATTATGGAGAAGTAGGTTGGAGATTGCAGATGCCTGAGAAGGCAAGAGAAGAAATGAAAAAGGTGATTGATTTTAGAGTTAAAAATAGAATGTGAGTGAAGGGATATAAATAATATTTGATGAAGTGCAATGGTGGATAAGTTGAGGATGTGAATTGGATGAATGAATTAGGTATTGCTAAGTATGGAGAACCTATTGAAGAACTCACATGATGTACATGAGTAGGAGTTCATGGTTTATTTAACTTACTTGGGTTATATGATGTAAGAACATTAAGGTTCATTTGAAATTATAAATAAATTTAAACACTTTGTTTTGTGCAACCCTTATGTTTACACATATCCCTTGAAGTTATTTTTCATAGTTTTTCATGTGCACAAAGTTAATTCCATGATGCATGTTTTGTGCATGCCAGTTGAAGAGTTTGAGTAATTTTTTTGATTTCAAAAACTTATGATGTATACTATAGTTTTTCTAGAGATCTATGAGTGTTTTACACGAAGAATTGGGAAGTTATGTGTAGGTGTGTGAAAGGTGTCATTTTTAGGTTTTATACAAACTACATGATGTCTTGTAAAGTTTTAAGACTCACACACAAATTTATGATTAGAAATATATTTCAAAAACCTTGTGTATTTTATTCTATGTGAATATAAAATTTGTGATTGTTTCTACCTAATCTTACAAGTTATGAGGAATCCTTGCACTCACAATTGAACACAATGTTCTTTTAAAATTTTGCACATAAATGTTAATGTTACACAACTATAGGAGGACTATTCTACACCTTCAATGAATACTTGATATCACATCATAAATTAAAATATTATCATTTATATGATTTGCCTCCATCATCAAGTGCACATGTCAATATAATATATGATATATTTAAGTGGCAAGTGTCAATGTGAGATGAAAATATATTGGTATTGAAAACCTATAGATTATAATGAAATGGAATCCAAAGAGCCATAAAAATGATGATAATTATTTGACATATAGAAAGGGAATCATTCCAAATTTTTTAATGACTTATTTTTCATATTTATAGAAGGCGAGAATTTCATTATGTAAATGTTTGGTTATTTGATAAAGAAGCTAAAGGTTGGTTATTTTTAGTTAGTTGGATGGTTGGAGTGTGTAAATATAGAATAAAATTTCAAAGTGTCAAAATAAGATAACCAAGCTTCGTTCAAACATATATTTGTGGTGATCTATAATTATGAGTATAGATGTGGTTTGTAACACATTTATCATGAGATTATTGTAATTTTATAACTATATTATATTTCTATAATTAGACTGTAGGTGTGTGATGTGTGAAATTTGTACCATTTTCTCTTGAATTTAATAAAGATCATTTTTTTTACATATTTTTATGGATGTAGATAGTGAATCATTCCATTTGGACTTACAACATGCATGGTATAAGGTCATATTTCTTTGGAGACCCTAACTATGTTTACATCATATACCAAAGAAATAAGAACCATTAAAATATGTGGTAGTATAAAATAATTGACATCTTATCCATGGAGGTATGATACTATTCCTTCCTAATTAATAATCCCATGGTGTGAACTCATCATTCATTTTAGAATAACTAATAATAGTTAAATATAATCAAAAAGTAATAATCTTAAGGGTATGTTAGATTTTAATTGAGATTGAATTATGGTATGTCACAATTACATTAGTGTATTTTATATTAATTACATAATACTATGTCATTACTCCATTAAAATATCCATGAAAATTATATCATGATATAAGGGGAGAGACCCATATACCAAACCATGGTGGTCCATACCCATCCCAACCATCATTTAACCTCTATATCCATAATACTATAGTAAATAAGAAAGAAAACTTCCAAATAAAAGCCTCACATGTATTGATATCATAAATAAATGCCTTAATATTTTTTATATCAATATATGTCTATGTAGACACCTAAATTTGGTCTTTGACACTTACGAACATAAACTTTGGCACACTTTGACATAATTGGACCTTGTGTACACAATTTAATCTTTTGAAAACCTTACCATATTTTTTTAACCCACCTAATATCTTGGATAACCTTATTTACCAATACCTATATTTAGGATGACCCTAGAATATGTAATGAACTTCCAAAATCCTAAAAATATTGTCACCATATCTTATATAACTAATTTTCCCTCTCTAAACAATACCTGTATCATGCAGATAGTTATATTTTTTTGTATATATCCATATTTTCTAGTAGTGTCTAGGAACACTCAAAGGATACTTTTAAAATTGATACATCTCCATTAGGTCAGCTTTGACACATTTCATAATTTGGTCATAATAAGAAATATCAAAGAGTCACTATAAATACAAATCAATCCTAAATTTGTACCTATATTGGCAAGTTATAACATGATTGAGGAATTTATCAACACTATCTTGAGACATTATCACAAAAAAATACACTTTTAAAAACCCCTGAAAGGAGTAGCACTAGAGTCCAATCTAAATACAAATGCAAGTCAAATTTTTATATTGTAAAGTGTCAAAATACAAACATTACATTGTATTATAGCATAATCATGATGGTGCACACACACACACACACACACACACACACACACACACACACACACACACACACACACACACACACACACACACACACACACACACACACACACACACACACACACACACACACACACACACACACACACACACACACACACACACACACACACACACACACACACACACTAGGTTAGAGAAATACATGTGGTTTGAACCATATTAAAATTATTGTAATGTAAGAATTATCAATCACACAACAAGGTTTGGTCTAGGATATTCAACACAAATATATAGCCCATTTTTCAAAGGAATCTTGCATCAAAATTATGATTAGGATTTCAAAGAAAGGAGAAGTAAAATAGGGATCAATGCATAGGACCAAGGGAAATCACACAAACATGAAACATATACATTAATAGGTGTATTGGTCTGAGGTGGAATAGGCCTAAAAAGTTAATAGGGATAATAGTGACAGTTCCTAAACTATATTGATCACCACATGGGTCTAAGCTTCATTGACAACATCTACGTAGGGTTTGAGCTCCTATTTCCTAATTTAAATTGTTAAATAGAATATATAAAATAAATTTTGAATCTCAGATGATTATTATGAGCGAAAAAATACATAAATAAGCTAAGTTCATCTCTTTTCCATTTATTTGTGAATTTTGAATCTTCTAAGTGAAATATCAATCTACCCTTTTACATTCAAATTGTATGATTATTTATTTATTTTTCATAGTATAAATATTCATAGTTTTAATTCATTAAATCACATTAAACATAAAATAATTAAAACATTTTGGTGAACTAGATGTGAATGAAAAGAATTATAAGAAAGACACATTTGAGGAACCACATGATGAATTCTTAAATAAAGATAATCCACCTTTAAAGGCATATATTATTAAATAAGGGTTTAGACCATTAATTATATTTATATTATTCATGTTTCTAAACCTATGGATACACAAGTGATGCCCATTGATGGTGTGGGGGAAACACAAGTTTTTTTATTATAGGTAAATAAGGGTTTTTTGAACTAGGAACCCGGCCCTATACAAAAAACTGAAGACAAGGCCTCAAAAAGTGTAGATGAACATGAAAATTTTCTACCAAAATAAAAAGTTATAGATTACAATAACGACAACACAAAAATGGCAAGAAGACAACTAAGGTCCTTGGCCACCCATGGTCTTTTTCTAGCAACTACGTATCCTTCCTAGATCCATATCAAGTATGTGGAAAATTTGGGATTAATCAAACTCCTTATTACTCTCTCTGCATTTAGCTTTCTTGCCTCCTTGCTTCACAACATTGAAAGTGCATCTAAGATAATCTATGGTGGCTAGGATGTTCTCCATGGATGACTAGCTAAAATCAACAAGGATTTTAATATTGGTCTCTAGTTTCCCATTTTTGAGGGTGAAAAGCTTTACCTATTCCTTTTAGTCCAAGTGCTCCCTCATGAACCACCTTAGGATAGACTTCTATAGATCCAATTACTCCTTGAACTTTGAAATCCTACTTTCACTCTTCAAATTATCAACAACCTTATCAAACTCATCATTATGGTTTCTCTTATATGAGGTAGAGTTATCCATAAATTGGGGGATAACTCCCATCCCTCCATAGCTATACTTTTCCCCTATTTTTTATATTTTAAACTAGTTGAGGTTGAACATATTTAGAGCATCTGAAGGCCCTCCACAACCTCTTCTTTTATATCAACCTGATTAACCATTTTTCACCTATGGGATGAATATCACCCACATTATTTACTCCTATAATGGGCCCTTATCTATTGAATCTTATTGTGCTTCTCAACTTGTGCTTAATTCCACCTGAGAGGAAATCATTATTGACATGGGTTTGGAAACAACCTAATCTCCAATTCATCTCCTTTAAATACTTGTAAATCATGAAAATGATTTCCTAGTGTATGGGTTATTTATTCTTACCCTTTCTAACATCCATGATGGATATTTATAATGAATTCAACACATATAAATATAAACTCATAGGGATGTGGTGGTAAAAAAATATAGGAACATGAAATGAGACCATCTCACTATGTTTTGTCTTCCCTCCAAATTTATATACAACATCATTTGTTTTGATATATCATCATATGGATGAGGAAATTCATCCCTTATAAAACCATTGTGTAAGGGATAAATCTCTTCCCCTTTCAAAAAGAATTTTATTTTTCATATTTATAATCCCTACCAATTTTATAATACTTTTTTACCTCACTTTTTAGGCCTTTTACTTGAGAAATGACATCTTCCATGATCTTAATAGACACTCCATTTAATCTCATCATACAATTTTTCCACTCCTTAGAATTTTTTTCTAATAGGTGTGGATCATGCCCCTCCACTCTTTTCATAAAATCTACCATCCTTATTTCTTGTAACACCTCCCAAACCTCTCTATCTTCTATAAGATAGTCTATAATAATATGCTCTATTCTAACAAGTTTCCCACCCATCTTAAGAGACTTGAGGCATAAAAATACAATGAGAAAATTAGGACAACCTATTTATTTAATAATAATCTTGTGAAGCATGTTAACATGAATTCTATCTTAATTTAAAGTTATGATATATAAGAGATGTTAATTTCCTTCTTTGTGTCATGATTAATCTTCACATCAAAATTCCTCATAATGACATCAAGGTAATCATTCTAGAATGCCACCAAAAACATAGTCATAAAGAGGATAAAGAGGAATTTAAATGTAGTAAAAACATAATAATTTAACGAAATCTATGAATCTATCAATTGGTAAGATGTTCTAGGTCGACCTTCTAAATAAAACAACCTTTTTAGTTCTGGTGAGTAAACCAGTCAACAAAAAAATTGCCTTCTATATATACATGTTGAAGTAAGAATTCCTACAAGGATTGAATGATAAATAAAGCTTCCTAAATAATGTAGATAATTCTCCAACTACCAAGGATTTTTTTACATAGTAAATTAATAATATTTCATGAGTCACCTTCAATCACTAATTTTTTGACTCCTAATTCTCTAGCTAGTCTCAGACTGCATAAGGCTACAAGTTCTTCGACCCAGTGATTGGTTTGATTACCCATGCCTCCAACATAAGTAACCACAAAAATTCCATTCTCATACATAATAATACCACCTCCTCTAGAGGCCACTGGATTACCTTTAGAAGCTCCATCAAAATTTAATTTCACCTAGCCTTGAGAAGGGGTCAACCACTTAACAACTCTTCTAGTAACAACTCTACGACCTATTGAGCTATTTTGGATCTCTACCTGCTAATTTGAATTAATCATATCCTCTTCCTCATTTAAGACATTGAGTTTAGAAGTTGGGATGATTTTGAAATTATCTATAATTCTATCATAGATTCTGCTTTCTACCACTAGGCTAAGAAACATATTGTTCCTAAAGATCCTATCATTTATTTCTCTCTAGATGCCCCATAACACAGGAGGGAGAGAAAGGTGCTAAATATTTTTGATAGAATTGTTTCTAAATGGAGAGTTCCAAGACTTCCAAAGATACAACATTGAAAGAGGGAATACCCAAGTGATGTAAAACTTTTCTAACATCACACTCCAAAATTTAGAAGTAAAAGGATAACCAATCAACATATGGGCTATGGTTTCATTCTAAGCTTCACATGACATGAACCTATTCACAATAATCATACCCCTTTTTATAATATTATCTATAGTCAATATTTTATTATGGACAAATAGCCATAGGAAAAACTTAATCTTGGGAATTAGGTATCTATCCCATAACTTTCCCCATGTAATGTCCCTAAGAGTATGATTAGATATCATTCTATACCCTATCTTCATGACATACTCCAATTTATCTAATATTGATCTTCATATCTTTAACATGGACATTAAGTACACTAGGAGGATTTGAAAGTTGCTCTTGTTGAGAGTAATTTTACCTTCATGGGATAATAACTTACCTTTCCAACTGACCAACTTATTTTGAAATCTCTCTAATAATGGATTCCATTCCAATGCTGAGAGTTTCCTATTAAATATTGGCATGCTAAGGTAGATAAAATGGATTTATTTGATAAAAGATATTTATTTGATTTATTTATGGGGAAATCACAAGTTTTTCTTTAAATTTATATGGCTTTTCCCATACAAAATACTTGTGTGCCTCCTAGGCCTGATATTTATTACCAATAAAATTAATTTTTTTGAAATTTAAAATTTTGATCTTCTTCCACATGGTTAAGTTTAAAATACTTAATGAGTAGGTGGTGGCATGGTGATGCAAAATAAAAAACTAAACAACTCACACACTTGTTTCTTGTTTCAACTTGTTCTTCCTTTGATCAAAGCTTATAGGCAAAGGGTTCAATACGTAATTTTGAGTTTCATGGTTTATTTAAGGTTAAAATGAAAAAACTCACTATCCTTCAAGTTATCTTGGATATTTTCACCAACCTACACAATCTCTTAATGCTACTCTTTCAACCTACAATCTTTCTTCCTTTTGATTGGCTCTCTTGTAACCTTTTTTTTGAGATTTTGGATTTGTACAGACAAGTACTATTTGTCCTTGGGAAACTAAAGTAATATTATGAAACCCTCTATTGAAATATTCCCTTACATTAAATTTATAGTCCTAAATATACTCAAAAGTCTCTTTTTCAACCCCTTTTAAGGCTCTATATAGGCCTAATTAGGCCTCTTTTACTTATGTTTGATCATAATCCCTCCAAATCCATATTTCTAGGTCCATACTAGGAAATAAACTAAAAATAATTTATATTAGTTTAAAATATAAGTGTTCACCAAATTTTAGGATTTTTTACTAGTGGAAACTCCTATAAAACTATATATTGTCTCAAAACCCTAATACAAGGTTTGTACCCACTATGTAAGCTCGAGAGGAATTAATTTTTTATAATGCAATTATATGTAAGTTTCAATCCATTATAATTGATGATTAGGGTTTTTATAACCCACACAAAAGTTTTAAAAATAATATACGTTACCCTTGACACCCCTGCTACACCTTTTTACAATGATATACATATTGAATATGTGTATAATGTTACGGTCATAGGGTATATACTAGTTATTCCATACTTAAACATATAAACATCTTAAGGAATACATAATGGAATTTAAGAACATTAAGTAAAAGCCTAAAAAATTATTAGAGGCAATCAAATCCACATTTTTCTTAGACTTTCTTCACACATAGTGCATTCTCAAGCATCTTTAGAATAATATACTAGAACATAGAGCTTTAGAATAGTATACATGAAAATAGAGTTTGTAACATTTCCTTTGAAAGTAATAAATTATACTCTATTCTTCTTGGAGAATTTTATCCTATAGGATCAATTCATGCATATGTATATCAAACATCATTCCACATATATTTCTTTACACCCAAATGCATATTCAAGGTTTCCTGAACAGTGAATAGAGGTTAAAAACAGAGTCTAGATCATTATGATTTAATATCAAAGTGCCATTATTTATATAATTACCATTTTCACTCATGTAAATTCAAAATACACCCCAAAATATATTTCAAAACAAAAAACTTATAAGTTTTATAAAACCTATAACTACTCTAACTACCTTTGGACCTTCCAACGGTCACTAGAAGCTACTTAGAACATTGAAAGTATACACCAAGTTTGATATTTTGTATATGTATGAATTAAGACCCATGTTATATACTCATGGTGTCTTCAATAATTCACATCAACCATTTTAAACTTTTAGGATTACTTTAAATCACTCTTAAAATACCTAAACTGACCTCCCAAATTCAAAAATTCAAATTATTAAAATTGGTGGGAAAATGCCAATTTTAAATTCTAGACACTCTTAACTAACTCTAAACTTGGAGAAGATTCCAAAGTGTGATTTAAGACTCATAAATACCTTAAAATAATTGAATCAACCTATGTAACCCATAGATAATTGATCACTCAAAAATTATGCAAACCAAACAAGATAATTCATCTCATGAAAGATGATCTTGCATCATTGATACTAATTCTGGGTCAAAAGAAGTAAATGAGACTACAAAATCTATTGGAGGAGGCTGCAGTTGGTGTTAGATCACTGGATAAGAAATTTTGGTAGTCTTCTTCTATTAGAGTACCTATTGAAGCTATTGAAGAGGAATGAATCTAGGCTCATCAATAGGTTGTGCAATGGAGTGATTAAGTAGGGATATATCTTGTTTAAACATTTTCTAGTTGATAAGCACTTCTTACACCATAGTGATAATGTGTGCAATGGGAATTGAATCACCATTAAATTCTAAATATCTTTTTCTTTTGTGATGGTGATAAGTGCCTTAAAATTTGATACCTTGACCTGAATGTCCAAGGAGAGATTCTCCAACCTATCCACATGTATATATGTTTGAATAACATTAAAATAGATATGTAGAATCTCAATTTACCAAGCTTAGAGCTTCTGCATGACATTTTCCCATGAATAAATAATTACTTTAGTGCATTTTTCATTGATACATACATATTAAAATAATCTTACATTATAAATTTGGATTTGTCTTCTCTATTGAATTTTGTCTTACCTTTGGATAATGAATTGGTGAGATACTACTTCTAGTTTAACATTCTTTGAGAAATGTGTTTATCTTAAACCATGGCCATATCAATTTTTTTTTTGTATTCTTCTAATAACTCACAAATTACCTCTATTTATTCTTTGATGTTCTTACTTTGGATGTGAAGGGTTTGAAACTTATGCATAGAGATTCAGTCCTTTGTTAGTTGAGATAAGAGTGATAATAATTAATTTTCTTTTGACATGACTTGGTCACCCAAGACTGAATAATACAAGACACATTATTAAAGTGCTACTGCACATTTTAGAAGTGGATGGCTAGGTCTATGTTATCCTCTCATTGATTCAAGACTTCATGCTCTAAGGTTGATGCCTTATGTGCTAATGATTCTTGAAAAAATGCTACACTTTTAATTTGTTTATTTAGTGTAAGTTGATAAACATATAGAGATGCTTCATGTGATATTGTGGCAATATCCATGGAGGAAGTTATATCTAAAATACGTGCCTTTATAATGTGCCTTATGAAGATAAAAATTTGTGCATTGGATGGATGATGTGTGGAAATCCCATATCCATTGACTAATTAGTTGAGGCCTAACTCAAGAGGCCTCCTCTTATGAACCTATCTAAGTAGCTTTTGAGCTTGGATGTGTGGGAAATGTCTCTTGGGTCTTGGTTGTTTGAACCACCTTAGTGGTCTCCATTACTTATTGAGTCATAATTTCCTATTATGCTATACACTCTACTTCTTCCTTGGATTTTGAGTCAAGAACTGTAACTAATTATGAATCTTCTGAAGAGGATGATTACACAATAGTACCTCTTCACATATCCATCTTCTTTCTAGAAGATGGAGTTAGAGTGAGGGTATCATTGGGCCTCTTCATAGTTTGAACCTAAGGCTATTGTTAATATTATTGTTCTTGTTGTACTCCACCCTTAATTATTGGTTCTATAAAGGACACCATACCATCATTTATTATTGGATATTTTGGGCATAACATAGGTCCTAGGCTTGAGTCTTAGGATGGGAGGTGGCCTTTCCTATGCCATAAGATTAATTTCATGTGAAATAAAGGATACTATAGTTGGATCCATCTAAAAGAGTTTTTATTGAAACCATTAGCATGCTTCTTCCTATCCAATAATATCTACAATGATAGCTAGTGAAAATTGAGTTATTACTACCCAAAAGTATTGATTTACTTTATTATACACATAGAAGTTGAACACTACATTTCAAAAGAAGAAATATTTTTCTTCTTCTTACTCATACACATCATTGCTAATGTTTGCAAGCATAGACACAACTCCTAGCTCTACCAAATTTGACTTAACATTTATCTTTAGAATGTCTTATTATATAGCCATGATTTTTTATGGCATGTCCTCTTATTTGGTAGTAGTGATGAGGGTCAACACATTGGTACCTTCCTCTTATCTTTATTGGCCTATGATGGAGCCACTTTAATTTATGGTGATACATGCAATTAAGTTTATGCCTATATAGGCATGGGTTGCTGTACACATAGAGGTATGGATTATACATGTTGTACCAACCTAACAACTAGGGATTTATATCACATAAATTTTGCATGAGAATCTAACATAGAGATGAAAAAGGGTAATGGGTTATGGTTTCCTTGGGTAACTCATGTACCTTTATTTAAATGCCATTATGTAGTTTTATCACTATCACATACTACCCTAAGTATTGCATAACCTCCTTAGCTACTTGGGGATGCAATATGATAACCACTTGGATCTCTTATGCCCAATTATTCATACTATTTCCATGTTTTGTTTTAAATAATGTTGGGGAACACATTATCAGGGCAAAAATATTCAACTAGATTTATCGGTCCCTCTAGTGACTTTCATTATGTAAAACAGAGGATTAAGACTAATAATAATACAAAAATTCTTGTGATGTGACAACATGAACCTTCTAAATGTTTGTGATCAGTGTTGATGCCAAAAAATTTAGCCCATTAAAATCCTTAGGAATTCATATCATGTGATACATAATGTCTACAATGAATTTGGTTGCTTGATTAACACTTTTGGTTATCTACCAAAACCATTAGGTGATGTATTTAGAGAGAATGTGCACCAAAATATCATCCATATAATTGATGGGAATTCCCCTGCTTGATCTAGTATATTTTTCCATCATGTCTAAGTGGATGGGTGGAGCCTTATATATTTAAGGCAAAATGGTTTTCACAAGTTGTAAGTCCCATTTGCTCTTGCCATTATCACAAGATTGATGAAGATGGTGACATCCTATGAAAGGTGAATGACACCCTCATTATATATATTGAGCAATTTGATCATCACCTCATCCAAATATCTAAAGGTAAGCAATTTAATTAGTCAATCAACATCAAATCCTCGTAGAGGGTGTTAAATCGCCATAGCTTGTGCTTGTGCTGTTTTCATGGTTAAAAAGAGTGGTTTCTATAGCATCAATAAAATCAAAAGGATAAAGAACATGACATCTAGTTTGCCTAAGTTTGAGGCCAATTCCCATCTCTTCCTTTTATGCATTGATGAACAAAATCAACAATTTTGGCCAATCCATGTTTATTATTGTAGGATAGAGTGGATAATTTATCTAGTTCTAGTAATAAATATATGTACAAGTAGTTGATTTAGATGTAGATCATAGAATTATCTTGTTATCAGGAGTGTTTAATGTCTTTGTGTTCTTTGTACCCTTTATTGTATAGTGTTTTCAACTTAAATCTATTTAGATGATGGGTTTAAATGTGGTGAACTGGTTGCATAAGATTTTATCTCTAAAATAAATATCAATTAGTTGTTATTGATGTGACAGTTACCATTATACATCTAAAAATATTGATCCATCTAATGGCATGTATCTTATGGGATGTGCCATCTCTTCATCTATCCACTTTCCTTTATTTTACATCCCATCATTTTGACATACAATCTACTTTAGGAAAGATGTATTCTTTCAAGTGTATTGTCATTAACAATTTTGAATGACCATTGATTGTCATCTATCTGTACGTAGATTATTAGTGCCTCATTTTGGACTTAATTGATGAACCCTGTGTATATGTTTCTAGATGTATTATCTTGTAACTAATTTTTTTTTCTAGATTTCATGTTGTAACTTTGACTTAACACTAAAATTTTGACATTATATGATATATAAATCACATTGTACAAACACACATGAACTTGAAAAAACATGAAATAAAATGTTAAACAAAAACCCTAAACTACATTATGCTACTCAAAACCCTCTCATAATCACTTCAATAAATGATAAAAATTATATCTGGTAAGGATTAAGCCTAAAACCATTGCCACATCCTAGAAAAATGGTTCCTTGAATATCTTTTAAGATAATTTTCCCCTACTATGAAACATCGTGAATTATGTAAGACCATTTCCATCGAATGTGCAACTTACCCAAAAATGCTCTAAATCTAATATTGTATAGTAAAATTGATTTTTTTGGATAGAATTATTTATATCACATGTGATCATGGTAAGATTTTTAACTAATCTTATTAATTTACTAAATCCACTATGCTCTTTATTTATTTTATTCTATTTTGGTTAATTCTATTGACCATGTTTGCAAATAATATTTCTCCTCGAGTCTCATTATCATAGAAATGCACAAGCTAGGAACTATATATTCCTTAGGCATCACTGTCTCGAGTGCATAATTTTTTTTAAATGGGGTAAATCCTATCACATGCTTTAAATTTGTTCTAAATGCCTAAAAAATCACAAGAAATCTATCTTGCCAAAAATCCCATTGAACATTGTAGATCTTTGTTAACATCTTACCCAAGACTTTATTTGAAGCCTCAACTTGTCCATTTACTTTTGGGTGATACATAATGATTTAATGGTATGATAACATATTAGGGTTTTGAATATGTTATTTATAAAATGTTTTCATCTATCCCTAACCAATTTAATTGGACATCTAAATCTTGTAATGATATTTTCATACAAAAACTTGGCTACATCTTTGGCATTATAGCTTGGTGTTGTAGTATCTTCAACACATTTTATAAAGTATTTAATCATAGTGATGATATATATTACATGATTATTATTTATTGGTGGGCTTATAGTCCCCAAAAAATCAATACCCCACTATTTAAAAGGTTATTCTATGAGCATTGGGTTTTAAGGAATCTCATCCCTCTAGTTATGTTTGTCCATCCTTTGGCAAGCATCATAGTGTTTTATAACCTAATGTAAATCTTGGAAGAAATTATAACACAAAAAACCACTTTATAATATATTAATTATAGTGGAATTGTGATCTAAGAATTTTACTCAAGAGAGGAAGGTTAGTATCATGTTAGTTTCAAAATAAAAACAAATTGAAAGAAACACACTAACTAGCATAACATCTCTAGACCTAAACACTAGGGAGATCTTAGTTAATGAACATGAATAAAAAATACAACTAAAATGAAAAATAAATCCTATTTTACCTTCCTTGGATGCTCCAAAATTATTGTTATAGTGGCTTGCTCGGTTTGTGCTCATGAAGTCCTCATCAATGGAAGCTTGGCTACCTCCATCTCTCCTTGGCACCTTTTGGCTTTGGATTGGCTTGGATTGGAATTGATTTGGCATGGTAAAACTAGTTGTATGAAGCTTTGTAATCAATTTTTCATTATAAATTTTCATAATCATGTCTTAGAAATGATGTTCATGCCCTCTCTATTTATAGATTCTTGAGATTGTCTAGAATCAACCTAAACCATCCATCCTGAGATTGAGTGTGTGGTTGAAGATTAATTAAAATTTTGGAATTAAGTTTATAATTATCCTCATCATGACATTATAATAAGGGAAAATTAAGAGGCATGGAGGGCATCATGGAAGGCATTGATGAGGCATGGAGGGCATGAATCTTGATATTTATGGTATTTATGGCCTAAAGATGTCTTCCCAAGAAATGAGGTCACTTGATGATGTATATATTCAATATTCATTTCTAAAACAAATTATTCAACAATTTTCCATGGAATTATTGATTAGGATCTAACTTGGTTTAATTATATCTTAAGCACTTTGTACACAAATTACTTAAATTGATTAGAATGCCTTGTTATTAGTCTAAAATTTGACTGGATTAGAATTGGAAGGCAATGTAATATGCATTAGATATATTATCCCATTTAGGAGGTTAATGAAAACAAAAAACAAATACATGCATATTATGTAAAATATTTGATAGGAAAGAGCAATTCAGAGCACCTAGGTGCAAAATTGGCATTTTGACTAGAAATGATCTTATCAAAGTTAGTTGGCCCATAAATTGCATTGCCCCACTTAATGATACTCTGGTCAAAATTAGTACTTGAATATGTTAGTTTCAACTCATTTAGTGTGTTTTAGTGTTTTTAGGCCAAATTGTGCATTTTGGGTAGAAATTAGCTAAAATCTTGATTGGAGCTCATTGGTGACCAGATTTAGGTGTCTATATTTTGCCCCTATTTGTAAAGGCATTGTAAGCTATAAGCACAGTAATGTCTTCTCAAAGAATGTAAATACCATGTATAATTATAAATATAATGATGCTAAACTAACTATATGATGCCCCTTTGAGGGAATGGTTGGCACAAGTAGGTCAGTAAACGGTCCCTCAAAAAGAAAGAAGTAAAATGTGGGGACTAAAGAAAGGAAAGATGATGGGGTGAAAACATAATGATATTGAAATAGTAGTCAAATTCATTGACAATGTAAGTGGGATGGTGTGCAATGATTTTCCCAAAGGCAGTTATAAGAATTACACCTCGATAGTGGCAATATGGTATGAGAACACAATAATTTCCCAAAGGTGGTTATAATCATTGAGAAGATGGAACTATCCTTATTAGGACAGACAAACAGGATAATAACATGCCCCCATATGGGTAAAAAAATTAAAGTGGTAACAACATAATGATTTGCCCAAAGGTGGTTATAATCTTTGAGAAATGTAGATGGGATGGTGTGCAATGGTTTGCCCATATGTAGTTATAATCATTAGACCCTAATTATGGAAAACATGACAAACTTGGTCAAGGATGATGATAACATAACACAAAGGGTAATGATGATTTGAAATAACTTAATAGTAGGGAGATGCTCGTCTAAACTAATAAAGGTTGAAATTATTTCATGCTTAATTAGTCTATTTGGGATATGATTAGGATGGAATCAGGATGTCAGTGCTGAAGAGATACCACTATTGCTGAATAGACTTCTTGAAGTTTAGGTTTGTTGTAGCACATGTCAGTAGGAATCATGGTATAACATCATGAGGACTTGGTTGAAGTATGTATAAGGATTGACTCCCATAATCCAATACTCAATATAAAATAATACACCAATGATAGAAACCATGATGACAATGTAAACATATGAATATGGATGGATTCAAGTGTAAGTCTGGGCAAGGAATCATCCAATGAACACACATAATCTAAATCAAGGCAAAATTGCTAAAAGCAAAAAAATGGGCACACGAACAAAAAAACAAAGAAGCAAACAAAGAAAAACTCAATAAAAACCATATGAACATTGCCCCTAAAAAATAGGTGATAACTTAGCAAATGAACAAAATGGGGGAATAGAAGAAAAGGAAGGGGGTGGTCAAGCTGTCTCCATATGCACTAGTCAAGTGGATGCTGCCTACATAGTTCGATGGATGTAATGTCCAATTATAGGCCAAATGTAGTTCTCCCAAGAAATGAGAAGAATGTGTTAACTAAGAAAAACAAATAGAATGGATGTGATAGGAGAATAGGAATGGTCTTGCAAAATAACAAGTGCATGAGAGAAAAAGGCCAAAATCCTTAAGGCAAAGAAGTGGTCACTATTTTTTTTTCCTTTTTAATTGTTTTTTAAATGTTTTAAGAATTATTTTAGAGTATCTCAACTCAATTGAGAATGATGAGACACTAAATGGTTCAAGGTCCTAAAATGGCAAGAGCATTTAAACTAAGGTTACTCTCAAAATGGTGTGAGCATTCAAACTTAGGTTGCTCAAAAAAATGTGAGCACATGATGGGAAGGGTGACTAAGTATACCTCAAAAAATAGTGAGCACTATCTACATATTCCAAGAGTAGGACTTTTAGTCACTATAGTTTTTCCCTATAGTGGAGGAATTTAACTAGTGTATCAATCAATTCAAACAAAATAGGCATAGTTGGTAAAAAGGCAAAGTATGACATGTGAAGTGGCAAGTTGTTACATCAAGGCTTAACAAAAAAATGTTGCCCTTTGTTTTACCATAAGTAGTTATAACTAGGACACAATAGCATGGATCAATGGTACTAATTTTCCTTAAGGTGGTTATAATTAGTAACAAGACCAGTGATAAGAAAGGAATAAAAAATGAAGGATGCAACTACCAAAACTTCTATCACACTACTCCAAAATATGATCTCTATTTGAAGTATTTGAACTAACTGATAAAATTGATCAAATACCTTGATAATGAAAATGCATAATGAATGGAAAAAACCAAGGTCAAATGGGCTAGGATTGAGAACACACTGGGTCCATAAAATAGAATGGTAAAATGGATACAGCTAATAGAATGGTTAAGAATGATATTTGTACAAAGAAAAATAGTGATAAAATGGCATAACTAAAATGGTCCTTATAGACAATACACCTTAGCACTCAAGCATAGTACCACTTGAGATGAATAATATTCATTAGCTCAGGAAGTTCATCTCCATCTGGTGTGGCAAGCCTGTATGCTCATAATCCATAATTTGTAGTTATAATGAAAGGCTCTATCTAGTTTGGTTTGAATTTTCTTTTATGATTCTTCTCAACCATGGTATTATTTTGGTTTTGTTTAAGAACAAGATCACTAAGTGCAAATTTTCTATACTTAACACATTGTTTATAGTGGCCTTTGAGTCAGTTCTGATATGCTTGAATATTTTTGAGAGCAACTGTGTGTTTATCATCAAGCAGGTCTAGCTCTTGTAGGTGAGCTAATCGATAGTCATGATCATCTAGGACATGTTTGAAAGAGATTCATAGTGAAGGTAATTCAACCTCAATGGGAAGGATGGCTTCAATACCATAAACGAGTGAGTATGGAGTGGCTCTTGTTGGGGTACGATGATTGGTATGGTATGCCCAAAGGGTAAGGAATATCTGTAGATGTCAATCATGATCAACATCATTGAAAATCATTTTGAGAATATTGACAATGGGTTTTTTTGATGCTTTATATTGACCATTACCTTGAGGGTAATATGCTGTAGAAAAATATTATGTGATGTTATATTTAGTACATAGTTGGTCTACATCTTTGTTCTTGAATGATCCTTGATTATCAGATATAATGTCAAAGGGGATACTGTAGTGATAAATGATATGGTTGAAGATGAATTTCTAAATTTGATTTCTAGTCATGTAAGTGAGGGGTATAACTTCAACCCACTTAGTGAAATACTCAGTGGCAATAAGGATATGTTTATGGCTATTAGATGAAGTGGGGTTGATCTTACCAATGAGTTCAAGTCCCCAAGTATAAAATGGCCATGGTGTCAACATTGGTTTTATTGTTTGGGGTGGGGAATGAATTATATTAGCATGCCATTGACACTTGTCACACTTTTTTATATACACACTTGCATCTGCATCCATCTTGGGCCAATAATAACTAATACACAAGATCTTTTTGGATATTATTGCCCCATTAGAATGAAATTTACATAACCCTTCATGAAATTATCTTAATGCTAGTGTAGATTATATTGAAGTCAAACAATGAATCAAAGTTCCATCAAAACTACGGTGGTAAGGGGTGGATGCAAGTAGAGTATAACGAATAGAGTGATGGATAAAGGCTTTGGTTTATTTTTGAGATAGGTTAGGTGGTAGAACTTAGTCATAAAGGTAGTTGTAAAGGTTTAAGTACAAAATAGAATTAGGACAAATAATATCACAAATCATTTCCATGGTTGAAGGTTCATGAGCTGGTGTGACTAAATTCTCAATGAAGAATTGATACTCTCTAGATTTGTCTATTTGTCGAATTAAAGAGCCAATAGTAGCCAAGGCATCTACAATTATATTACCATCCCTTGATATGTGCTCAAAATAAATGTTGGAAATTTGTTTCTTAAGCGTGCTGACCATGGATTTATATGAAATCAACTTATCATCTTTGACTTGAAAATGATCTATGACCTGATTGATGATTAACTAAGAATCACCATAAACTTATCATTCTAGAACTCATCAATCTACAGATTATATTCTTATTGGTCCCAATTATCAGTTGGGGATAAGATAATGCTAATGGGTTATGATGAATGACTAGGGTAAGGGTACAAGTGGCATTATTATCAAATAGGTTAGTTTTAACTAGGTCATCAAAGGTGAGGCTATGATTAGACTCTACTTCATTATCAGCATCATCATCACTAGTCATATGTGATGGAGTTTGGATAATATATATGGGGTCACCCCTAGGTGGTTTAAATGCAAGTCCATAAGGTATTTCATACTTAGTCATGAAAATTAGCTCAATGGTTCCTTGCTGATTTGGTTTGAGGCCTCTTCCTTCATAATTGTGAGGCTCTATGATCCTATTGGGAATTAGATACTTTGCACTTTTATAACAATCATCTTGGTTGTCATTGTATAACCATGATTCATCTCCTTCAAGAGGGTCAAGTTTTAGGCCAGATGTTGGTACAAATGTGATAGGTCCCTTATCTTTACTCTTTTGTTGCCAATGCATATGTGGGGTGACTTTAGGTCACCCAAAGGTTTTTGGACTCTAAGGAAGATTAGAAATATGAAATGTATCATGGGTCACATACTCTCCTGGTCCATTATCTAAAATGGTGAAATGATTAGAATCTTCAAGAGGTAGCATGTGGGAAAGGGAATCCAAGGTATTAGGATCTAAGAATTTATCCAGTGAAGGATTTATATGTATGGCCTTTCTTTTATCTTTCTTGGAACTTAGATTCATGCCATACTAATAATTGTAGCTTTAAAATTTGGCCTCAAGATGTTTGCAGTTTTCATATGGGTGTAAATCTCCTAGAATATTCACTTCCATCCTTGAGTGGGAAAACTTGATACATTGGTGCAAAATTGATGGAACTATATGACTCTCATGTAACCAAGGACTACCTAGAAGCATATTGTATGATAATACAAGATCAAGCACATGAAAAAGTGTATCATGGGTCAAAGGCCCAATGATAACTGGAAAGCTAATGGTGCCTTGTGATTCTCTTTCTTGATTATCATAGGCTTTGATGGTTATTATTTATAGCTATAGATCTATCATTATGTACCCAAGAAGCTTGATGAGATTTAGAGACACTATGTTGAGGCCTAATCCATTGTCTATAAGACATGTTTCACTTTGTATAAACTTATATGTATAATGGGTTATTATAGAGTGGGCCAAGGGAAGACATATCACTTTGGTTGAATGTGACTTGTTGGGATGGAGCTAGGTGTCCAACCAAATCTTGAAATTTATCAGGGGATATGTCACTAGAAATAGTGGATTGGGTTAAAAAATCATTCAAGATGTTCTTGTGGATTAATGACATTTGCAAAAAATCTAAAATAGAAATTTGTGTTGGTGTTTTCTACAATTGTTCCACAATATCAAACTTCTTATCTTGGTTAGTATTGAATGGTTTATCCTAAGGCTGAACAATTGATTGGATAATAGGTAAAGTGGTAGATGGTTATGGGCTTGGGATAGTAATCTTCAATCTCCAAGTTGTGATTGGACAATCATGATTAAATACTGGACCATTATTGCTAACAAATGTTAGGAATGGTGTGGGACCAGACAAGATAAGTCTCGATTGCTAGTGCACTCATATGTGGTCACATGGCAAGGATGAGTTGTTGATATAAGGTCCAAAATGGGAATTCCTAGTTTTTTGGTTTACTTGTATGCACTCCCAGGTCAAAGAAGGATTATCCATGTAATTTGGATGAATGTTATTGTTTAGAAATGGTTTACGCTGATTAGTGCTTGGTATAGGATTAATGAAAATGGTATTAACACTACCCCATGCAATATGACATACAACCCTGTTGTAGTCATGTGCAAATGCATAGTAGGTTTTTTGGTTGTTACCATTATAACCTTGTTTTTTTCCATTGTTCTATCATTATGGGTTTTGTTGCTAATTTTGTTGATTCTATTGGTCTAGCCTTTGATTTTGATACTATTGATTTTGCTGCTGCACTAACCATTATTGGTGTTATTATTGCTAATTATTTTGTTGATATTGATTGTTATGTTAGGGAAAGGGGTTTTGATAAATCCCAAGAGTTTGATTGGAAGTGAAATCACCATTATCCAATGTTATCTCCCCATTCTCCAACATATTCTTAATTAAATGCTTGATTTGGACACATCTTTATAGATTATGCCTGTTGACCTAATGATAGTCATAGAATTCATTTTCATGGTACCAATCAGGATAAGGAATGCCTTACAAATAATGCTTTGGTATAGGCCAACTAATCAGATTAGTGGTATTAAGATAAAAAAATATAGACTCAATAAGTTCTCTTATATCACTCAAGACATGACGTGCATGCATGGTTCTCCTAGGAAGAGGGGTATGAAATGGTAAAGGCTGTTGTATTTGTTATGTAGGTCTTGGTTGTTGTGCTTGAAGCATTGGTTGGAGAGGTTTTTAGGTAGGAGTAAGATGAAAAGGTGGTGTAGATGATGTTTGCACCATTTAGACATGATGGCATTTGGTTACTCCATTTCTCACAACATTCTTATTGTAGTTGAATTGCTTCGGTCTTTCTTAGTTACTGTCCTGTGTCGATTGTGATGCTTGCCATTTACCTAATTGGTAACTTGATTTTGATTATTTGAATTAATCTTGATGACTCTTTTATTGATGAGTACCTGATCGATCAATAAACCTTTATCAATGATCTCTTTGAAAGTATGTGCACATTTTAATTCCAAATAATAAGCTATCTCACTATGCAAATTTTTAGTAAACACAGTGGCTAATTGTTTAATTGGTAAACTATGGGTGAAATGGATTGTAATGGCTCTCGATCATTGTAGATAACTTGCAAAACTCTCACCAACCTTTTTATTTTCTTACATTAAGTCCACTAATGAAATCTCATGCTCGAGATTATAGGAAAAGTGTTGCACAAACTTATCAGATAGATCATCAAAATATGTTACTAAATTTTTGGGAAACTTAAACAACCACTCCAAGGCTTACTTAGCCAAGCTCCTTGGAAATAACAGCAAAAGGTATATGTTTCTATATGCCACTAGTTGACATGTGACAAAGAATTTAGTTAAATGGGCCTCAGGGTCACATTTCCATTTGTATTTGTCAAATTTTGATGGTTCATATCCTAGAGAAAATGGTATCTATAAATACTCTATGTTGAATGGATAAGAACACACATAATATGATTTGAACTTTATAGTCTATTTCCCAGCCTAAATGGTAGTAATTGCATGCTTCATCTATTATAATTATTGGGATAGGAAATTGGAAGGAACATTGGTTTGAGGGAGAATATTAGTTTGGGTAGATGGTTGGGAGGTCACAAGTGGGACACTTTGACTAGGGTATGATGGAGATATTGGTTGGGGTATATTGATTTAGTTGGGGAATAAACTAGGAATATGAATATGTGGATTAGGATGTACTTGAAATTGCACATTTGGTTGTGTGATATTCCTGTTTAGGTTGGTGATAAAAGTTTGAATTAGAGGATTTTTTGGTTGGGATGGAGGGATATAGCTATACTGTGCCTACTGTGGTTAAAAACGGACATGCTATCAACTAATCAAACCTTATTTTTGAGTGGGAACTTATGGACTGAGACCCTATCTCTAGATTTGTGTCACATTTTGAACCAATGGTTGTCTAGTAGGTACTTGAGAAACATGGTAGCCTCCTTATTGCATGAATCCCTATGGGGAAGTGAAAATAGGTTACAAATTCAACATCTATCACTGACCAATATTTGCATGTTATTGAATAGTCATTGCTTGGTTTTGGATTGGCATATTAGTCTGTGACTGAAGAGGTATGTTTGTCATTACCTGATGAGGTGGAACATTAGTTGCCTCTGATTGAGGTGGAAATGCATTTGTCCTCTATTGTGTTGATATAAAAGATTGTGCCTGCTATTATGGAATACTGCTCATTACTTGTTTAGGAGGGGTAAGATTCATCACATTCTATCATTGAGGCATGACATTGGCCATTTTTTGACTACCTAATCCCGTAGGTTGTATACTTGAAAAAGCATCTGGTTAAGGTTGGGATGTAAAAACTCCTACTCCCTGGTATGATGATCCACTCATGGAATTAACTACAGGCACATATTGTTCACTAGTTGTTTATGTGTTAGTACCACTTTGATCAAGATTGGACATTATTTATACACTATCCACTATATTTTGCTCATTATTTTGCATAGAGGCTGAATACACTTCTTCAATAATGGGCATATACAACAAGTTATCTATTGAAGTAATTTGAATGAATGGGTCAGAACTTGGATTCTCTTATCCAGTTAAATCTATCAACACTCATGTTGAAGGAACTAAGTCAATAAGAGGTTTGATCATCATGTTCATTTTATTGAAATTATGTACTAGATTTAGGTAGGTTTGATATATTATCTGCATTTGGTTAAAGTGGTCTTCCATGATGTTTTTGCCTTGATTAGATATATTAGGGTCTTGATACATTGTTTGGACTAGAGCCATAAGATTGATAAAAGAAGCCTATTGATCATAAATGATATTATGGGGAACTCTTACTAGGCTTGGTAAATTTTCATGGGGGAAGTCTACAGGAAACTTTGTCCCCACCTCTATGGCTCTAACCAAAATATCATCTTTGTTCTCTAATAAATGTCACTCAAATAAAATTGGATAATATGTGGAAACCATATTATTATAATATGACTATTGAAGAACCATCTCGTTCACTGTGGATATTGTAGCTAGGTAATGTGTGGTTTGTTCTTGGTCTTATTTTGATTAAGGTGGTGTGTTAACCAAATAGTTAGCTAAGGTATCTTGGATTTGTGCCCCTAATTGAGTATTATAAGAGGGATAAGAATCCATATCATAAGAAATATTATCTACATAGGGGTCTTACACCATTCCTTCCTATGCAAATACATTATTAATCCCTAGATTGTACATGAGTCCACTATGAGTGTAAGAATACATGTTGGGATCCATAGTCAATGCTTTGCATTAAAAGGTCAAAGATTTATATAAACTCTTAAAAAGAAAAAATATAAAATAGATGATGTTACAACTTGGTCTAGATTCATCAAAAGGATCAAAAGGTTTATGCAAATATTTGTGAGGAAACAAGCTAGCATGAAGTATCTAACATTTCACTTTTCACACAAAGATAAGCAAGTAAATGGACCAAAAATTGAAATACCAAACTCTAAGATCAAAGTGTTTCAAATTAGTCTAATATAGAAATTTAAAAGTTGTTAGGTATTTTGGTAAAACAAGGTGTCAAAATCTAGACTCAAACAAGGCATGTTCTAGGACTCTTGGCCAAACGGTGTTAAAATCTAGACTTTGAAAATAGATGAAAATTTTAATCTAACGGATTTGAAACACTTCTAAAAAACACTAGGAATTTGATTCTTGGACACAAACTTGATCAACTAGGTATATGGTATGAAACAAAAGGCACTTTTAGAGATAGTTTATTTTCTCACAAATAATGGTATAAAACTTGGTTCTTTTAACAAATAAGCTAGACAAAAGTGAATGGTATAACTGTGCTAGAAAAAGGATCACAAAAGTACACTTAGATTGGTCTAAAAATGAAGGAGCAAATTTGAAATCTATGCAAGAGGGGTCTATAAAACAATATTTGAAATGTTTTGGGCAGTGTAATGATGTTACACTACCCAAAAGGTGTGACAAAAAAGTTTGTTTCAAAAACTCTCTAAGGTAAAGAAAGTTTCCCACAATTTTGATAGCATAACACTATCTTTCTTGACTCAAAATGTTTTATGGTGCATAGAACCAAAGTGCATATGTTTAGCACAAAATGGCTTAAGTCTATCAAGTGATGATAATGATTGAGTATTAAATGGCCTTCAACCCAAATTAGAAATTAAACCTATGTTCCCTCAAGTTTAGTGCAAAAGGAGAACCCACTTAACACATAAATCCTATGAAATTATAAATGTGAAATTCGAATTTAGATTATAAGTGAAGAACTTAAACAACTTTGGTAAAGGCGTATACTCAATTGGGTAGCATAATTGTGCTAAAGTGGATGATATGACTCCCAAGATTTTGATGAACTTTTGAATAAGTAAAATTGATGATCTCATGTGGGAAGAATAACACCTCTTTATTCAAAGGAAAATGAGGACCATGTGTTTTGGTTTGTATCATTTGTTTACACCAAGTTTTGACTTCAAATAATAATTTAATCTAGGACAAAGCTCAACTGATTAATCACTCTTAGAATCTAAACTGACAAGGTTACTTGGTATTATTAGAATCCATCTATATAAATCATTTGAGAGGATTTTAATTATTCATCCAAAAGTAAATGCATATTATATAGTAGGGTTTTTACACCCCACCTTCTCTCAAATGACAATACTGTGACATAGACCTTGAGGCACAACTTGCACCAAAAATACTTTTATAGTAAGTGGAGATTTATCTAAGATCTAAGAAGCTTCCAAAAAAACTAGGGGAATAAATTGCATAGTGAATTTCACACCAAATAATGAAAAATAAAAGTATAAATTTTGGGTCCATATCACTTAGCGTGTTGAAAAAAGGTCTAGTCCTTTTTTCAACCAGTACATCCTACTATTCGCTCAGTCTAGTGCGATGTCCCAAGTACCACTACATCTCATGTAAAACTCTAATTATGATCCAAATAAAGTCAATTCTAGGAGGTGAAACCCCAGGTCAAAGCTTCCCTAAAGAACTCATAGGAGGTGATGAAGTCCCCTTCACAAGACAAGTTTACATAAAAATAAAGAAAGCATGAAAATAGAAAGACTTTAGGGTCATTTTCAAGGTCACCCAAACTTTGATGAGTTTTTTGGGAGTGATTTAGATGACTTTCTTTCTAAGCCTTAGACAACTACTTGTAATAGGAATGACACTTTTGATTCCAAGGGTTCCCTAAAGGGGAGAAATGGAAGAGCATACATGCAACACCCCTCTTTTTGCCAAACAAAAATTAGATCAAGCATCTATTGAAGACAAAAAGCATATAAAGATGATTTAATTTTTAATCCAAAATGAAAATGAGGTGGTATTCATTTTACCCCTTGGTCTTAGTTGTAACTTTGAAAACTAATGCTAAAAACATTTATTTAAGCACCTAAAATGTTACTTTAAGAACCAAAATAATGTTCCTAATTCATTTTTAAGCATGTAAAAGGTGATCTAAACATGTTTTTAGCAAATGTCAAGCTTGGTCCTACAATAAAAATGTTAGCATGTACTTTATCCTTGAAGTCTTTTGGGTTTGAATGAACTTGGAAAAAAGAGCTTTAGATCCATAAATTGGAGGAAAGACCAATATGGGTGTTGTAACTTTAGATCCATAAATGTTCTTTGACACTCTTATATATATTTTAATTTTATACCCTTACACAAAAATTTCTCCAAGGGCATACATATAGTTACGTATCTTTTAATAAAAATTTCATGGCATTTTGTATGACCCAAAAATGCTTGCACTTTTGTACAACTATTCAAAGGTGTCATTCATATTATGAATATTATTTTATCTTGATCAACAAAAATTCATTCACTATAAATTACATGGTCAAACAGAACCCTAGATGGTGTGAAAAACAAGGAATTTTTAAGTTTAATACAATACGTAGAGCTCTATAATGTTCTAACATTATAACTTAGACAAGTGATCTTTGAATAAATAAAATATAGCCTAATCATATAGATAAAATTATTTAAAATGATGAATAAAGTCCTTGAAATTAGTCACTAAAGCCATATAAAATATAGGTGGAGCATTCTTTAGCCCAAATGACATTACTTATACACAAAATATCCCCATTCATTTGTAAATATTATCTTTTCTTGATCCTACTCTATGATAAGAATAAAGTGATAGCCACTAAATACATCTATAAAGGAATATAATTCATGTCTTAATTTTTTTTCCAAAACCTCATTAGTGAAAGGTATCAGAAATGGGTCATTAATGCAAACATCATTCAATGCACGATTATCTTCACATACCCTAATCTCACTTGACTTTTTAGGATGTACAACCATAAGACTAAACTAATCTTCCTTTTGAATTGGGTAAATTATGATTTCTTCCCACATGAAATCCATAATAGCCTTAACCTTCAAATTCATGTGGGGATTCAGTCTATATGGGCACTTCTTTATAGGTCATGAACACTCTTTGAGTTTAATTTGCATTTCCCCTAATGGTGGATCTACCCCTTACACCTCTAGGAATTTAGTGGTAAAAACATCTTAATGGTCCCTAAGTATCCAAAACCTTATGATCAGTATGTGTCCAATAATCTCCCAAAGTTGCAAGCTTTGGTATAGACTTAGTTCTAATTTTCTCAACAATTTTCTTTAGTGGCTCTTGATATATCATGTTATATTCATTAAAAATGGATTCTTGTAGATTTATCTATCCTTACTATTTTGTGACATTAAAGTTTCATAACTTCTCTTCCTCAATTTATTCTATGGTTTCACCTTCTTATGGCTCAACTTCTTATTCTAGTTCAAAGAAGCCATTCAAGTCCAAATCCTCATCACTATCAATAGAATCTATTAACTCATATTGAATCCTATTATAAGGTTGTATAATAAAATGTTCCTTATTTTTACTAACCTTATAATTCTATATATTTACATTCAAATCATAGGCTTCTTCTTGATGTGATAATGAGTCTATCACAATACCCAAATCTTCTACTCAACCATGACATAGAAACATTTTCAAATTTTGCAAAGCATTATGCACAACATGATTTTCATCTTAAAACATAAATATTTGGATAAAGTCTTATTGAACATATTCCCAATGCTTAATTTCTCTGTTTCACTCTTGATGTATATACCAAGTAGTTGGAAGTGCTTCCAAAGTGTATCTAAAAATATGCACCTAGTATTTAGGCTCGACCCCTTACATAGACCATATATCTACACACTAATGTATGCAAAATTCCAAACATTTTCATTATTAAAAAAATGGACAATATTTTATAAAATTTCTTGGTAGTTGAAACCATGATTTAGTAATTCACACACTTCATTCTAAGTTAACCAAGTTTGTCTATGAACTAACAAATAGGTTATAACAATTCCCTTTAATGCATAATTGAGTGTGATGAATCTCTACTCCCCATTAGGTACATGTTTCTCAAATCAAAAAATAAACTAATTAAGATCCTCAATTACAAAATACTGTTGTAGTTAATGTTCAATAATAGATACCATTTGTAGTGGGCACACCTCATGATCCCCTCGGACCCAATTTAGTATATGCATATCTAAGTTGACACTTATTGAAGATGTTGATTTACAAGGTAAGATACCTTATAGAGTAGGCTGTGTGTAATCTATAATAGTTTCACCTATATTATACAAAAATTCTACATCTGATATAGTTAGATATCACATAGAGGGTGACCTACATTCTTTGATCTAAAATTGGAGTGTTGGTGACTTTGTTGTAACCAGCTTGCACATAGGTTATTCTACTAAATGTGATTATTTTTTATTCTCTCGCTATGTCTTAGGGAATTGATATTCACTAAATCAAAAAATATTTTAATTTATATCTACATTAACCTTAAAATAACTATTGTACCCATAAACATAAGGTGAATCTAGTTATCTAGTGATGACATATGGCTTATGCTTCGACTTATTCAAAGGAATCACGATTATCTTATCTCTTTGGTGTGCCACAAATTGATTTTTCATTGTATTGATAATCATTTATCCATCATAAGCCCATTTATTACCAATAAATGTAGGATAATGAGTCTAATCTATTTTCATATCAATTACCTCAAAATCTCCTCATAGGCTTAAATCAACAACTTTAATTTTAATGTCTTCAAGTCAACCAATTGGTTATACTCTCCCATAATCTGAGAGACTAAGATTAATCAGACTATAACTCAATAATGGTTGAAAAATATCCTCCCATTTAGATATTAGTATCATGTTTACTTTACTTCAAAATTTAAACATAACATTAGGCAATTCATGCCCTACGAGTTAAATGTCCATTTGAGTTTCAACATCCCAGGGATTTTTAGTTTTAACATACAAAATGACTTTATCGATATACTATTTTCATTGTTATGTGCACTCAAGTAGATTATGTATAAAATTTATGATATTTTGTGAAATATATTCATTCATTGAGTTCTCAAAAAATTTAGTAAATATATCAATGTAGTCACTATTCCTTCTTGTAGCATTATGTAAAAAAATATGCCCATACATCTGTGCATTAATAGTTGTAGCATCACCTTTTGATGCATTATATTAATATAGATTTTATAAGACTTGAGATACTTGATATATCAAGCCATTTTATATAAAAATATAAAGATATTTATCATGTTAAACCTTCCTAATTCTTTGATTTAGAGGAATTTATAACAGTGGTAATATTTACTCTGTGCATTGTTGCCTTGTGACTACTTACATGAATGCATTCTCTTGAGGTTGAGAGTTTATCATATTTAAATTTCACATAGGATTTTATTTCTAATAATTCTCTAAAATTGGATGATTTTTAGTATGATTTTGTCTTACAACTCTACAATATATGTAGTACATTTGTATTTGAGGATTAGCCGGGCAGTTTCATGCGAAGTGGTTATACTCTCCACATAGATAAAATTAGATTGGTTGACATGATTTTATATTTTTATTATTAATTCCTACCTGGTATCTTCCATGATATAATCCTTGGTATTCTCCTTGGTTTTTATTAAAACCCCATCCTTGTGACTACAATCCCTTGAATCCCTCAATTATTGTTGTTGTGCATCATATCCATCATACTACCACTGAGGTGACGTTAGAGCCCAAATTGATTGTTGATGTTGAGGATTCATAGTGTTACATGAGGATTGATATTTATACTATGGAGAAAACTATGTATAACCAACTAAACCATGGGTTTGATATTGAGGTAATGAAGGCATCCACCTAAGACCACCTTGTGTCGCACTAATCATTTCTACCTCTGGGCCTATAATTACCTAATTCATAGTAAGTATCTATTATGTTGTAACTATGAAGGAATTCATGGTGATATATTATTTTCATTCCTATAAATAGTTTTTTTTTAATGTTTATGGTTAGTTAACTTACAAAAATAATAATATAAGTTATATGGTTTTTAATATACTTCTATAATAAGTGGTAGTTTGAAGTTGTATATCCTACTACTTTGTATATGTCATAGAATTCTATTTTTATTCTAGGACAATCATTCATATGATGTCTTTTATTAACACACTCTATACACCATAGACCTAGATTGTACTTATTTTTCTCATGAAGCTCATCCATATTTTAGAGAAGAACATCTATCTTTGTCTCAATTTTCGAACTCGCTGATTGAGATCTCTGCATCTTCAATCTATTCTACCTAGAATGTACCTTCTCAAAGATTACCCTCAATAAAAAAAAGTGACAACACAATAGTAAATAAAATTCTTAATTATAACCTTCTACAAACCAATCAGCGCTATCCTTATCGTCCATGATAAACTCAATCTTGTTCATTACATCTGAAAATCTATGATCATAGTTCAATACTAATTCTCTGCTTTACTACCTAATCTCTTTAAGATATTGAGTGGTTTGACTTGAACACTTATTCATCTTAAACTATATAATTAGATAATATTTGACTTGTTGGATATTTAGGGAAATTACATCCCTTTTATAAATGAACTCCAGGGCTTGACTTGTTAAGGTTCCTATGAGTTCACACTTTCTGACATCTTAAGTGGTTCACTCCCTTAACCTGCCACTTCATATCACAGGTTAATAAATATTTTTTAGGGTTAAAAGACCCATCACATGGATTTAAGGAAATAAAAAACCTATATTAGATGCCATGTTTGGAAAACTTGTAACTATTACTTAGGGATTTTTCACACTAGTTTTTACATGTGTTTTAAAACTAGTGTTGAAAGTGAATCCAACCTCTTCTAAAATTTTATTGTCTAGTAACTTTCTTAGTATCTACACTAAGTTTACCAATTTATCTATAAATAGTTCAAACCAGTTTATACCTATCCCTTCCTTTACACTTTACTTTCTTATATCTAATAATAAATTGGGCTCATGGGATGCGTACTCTATAAATGAATAATATATGTCCTCAACTTATTCTATCTATGATCTTGAACTTACAATACTTCTATGATTGTGCATAACTTCCTTAAAAGAATATTCCTTCTCTGGTCCAAATAATACCTTTCCTATTAACTATGATCTACTCCTATTTTTTAACTAATTCATTGCTATCCTACTTTCTTGTTTCCCTTCACTCTGATCCATATCCTCAATATCCTACTTTATGTCTTCTTCCTTATTGTGCCTTTCTATTCTTTGATATGCATGTTTCCACACTCTCCAATTCTAGTAAATTATGTATCATCTCTTTGTCCTCCCCTCTCTTCAACATCCTCTACTTTATTCCTACTCCTAATCATAGTTAAATCTAAATTATTCAATTTAGTCCATCTTATTTGTTGTCATAGTTCTCTTTTCATTCCTAGAATTTTATTTTCACTTTAGCTCTCTACATTTCCATATTTTGGGTTCAGGTTCAAGTTCCTTTTCTCAGCTTTACATTATTCACTCCTACATCACATGCACCCCATAATGCCTTAAGTGACTACTCCATGTTGTTATGGGTTAGAACCATGGCCTTTTCAAAAAACAAAATCTTGATCAATGTAGGTAGTCACTAAAGGAAATTTCATCAGATTCCTATCACAAACAAGTCTTATGTAGTTTTAAAATCTAAATACCCTTGTCTAACAAATTCTATGATGTAACTATTGATGTACCTAGTTTTGTCTCAATGATCTACTACAAGAGTCTAGTCAATATCTAGATTCCATGGGCTATCTATATTTTATTTCATATATATGATAAACTCAATCCTTCTTGGCTAAAAATAGTATACTCCAATCTAGACAACCATGTAGCTAGAAATCCTGATAATTTGCACCAAAAAATTCATAACTTTCTCCATATATATGCTCTTGTATAACTTATTTCATACTCTTCCCAACTCTTTTTTCTTCCTCTTCAATGAAGTTATGGAATCTTTCATCTATCCCTTTTTACAAATCTCTTTACTCATTATCCATATCAACATGCTTTACATAAAATTTCCATGATCACCACACCATTATTAGTAGAGGTTCTTGGAAAACCCATCAAAACATGATAATACATAGATAACTAGTGTGATAGATGAAAAAAAAAATATAATAGAATATATAATAGATTTAAATTTTACATTAATTAGCAAAACATGAATAAAAAATAAAATAGATGGTTATTTGATTAAAAAACATTTAATAAAATCTACATGGTTAATAGATTTAGAAAATAGAGCATAACTATGCACATAATAACCACAAAATACAAGTAATAAAAACCATTGTGGAACTATATATTAATCTCTATCACATCAAAACCATTTAAAAATACAATTGAGTCTAATATATATAGTTTACAAAGCATTGTTACTTCATATTCCATCTTTTTGCTACATTCTTAGGAAAGACTCTTCACATTTTGAAGCCTATTACTATGCTTACAAGGGCCAATTACATACAAAAAGATATAAAGGAGACAAAATAGTTCAATTCATACACGTGTCCATCAATTACACTTTATGATTTTGGTAGCTCTGTTCTACTCCCAATAATGAAGGAACCTCATTTGAGAAAAATGAATTGGTATTGTTTTTTCCTTTAGAAATAAGCATGATAGTAGCCTATATAGATGAATTGTGGCTTGATGAAGAAAAAAATGAGTATGATGATTTACATGGGGTTTATGCCATAGAAAGTAGTTAATATAAATGAATATTTTGAGACTAGTGAAGAATATGAGATAACATTAGAAAATGAATATTAATAATCAAATTTAGAAGAAAAATTGAAGTATGGTTGAAGGGTGAATCAGAAAAAAGGTTGTAAGAACTCTTACATGTGATAAAAATTCCTCAGTCATCATGAAAATGAACCACATTCCCTATTGAGGTAACTGTAAGAAATAAGAGAACATTTTTCATTATTAAAGAAGGAGCCTCTAATTAAAAGCTTCCCAATTTTAGTGGTATAGGAGATGTGGATGACTATGTAACACAAAAGGTCAAGGTATTCCAAAAAGAATATACAAGAATGAAATCCATTGATGATACCCTAATTATCAAACTTGTATTATGGTGGGTGTCCCATAAAGAAAACAAACATAGTTGTGAGAACCTTTGAAATATCTTTAAAAACATGGTTTATGAAACAATAAGGATAATTTAGAGAAATCATAAATTGCATATGAAAAATATGGTCCCTAGATTCACATTTTAAACTATGAGAAACATTAGTTTAAAAAGGGTGAGACAAATAAAATGCTATGGATAAAATACTTTTATTTCATGTTGGAACCTTTATCTAGGGCATAATAAATACACTAGGAAATGATGAAATGAACATGGGATTAGCAATATCTCAAAAAAATTATTTATTTTGGACATTTTATTTTTGGGATCCAAACACAATAGTATGTCATGCACTAAAAATGGTAAACTTATTTTTTCATACTAGATACCACTGCAGTTAGACAATTTAGTATGATAAAAGAGGAAACAAAAGGATTGGGAAATAATAATGGTTGGGAGATAATTGGTTACATAATTATTATGGAGGAAGTGGATAAATAAAAATTAATAGACACAAAGAAAGTGTTAAAAAAGTAAATCCCTAAAATGGAAGAATTGTTCCACTATAGAAACATCACAAAAAATAGGAAGATTCTGACAAAAAAGAGGTTGGATTTGAAAATTTGATAATATAAATTTAATATGAAAGATAAAACACATTAAAATAGATGAATATGAAACAAAATATTTTTATCAACCATTAAATGTAAGAGAATAAAATTTTTCCATAGAAAGAAATATCAAAATGGAAAAAAATAGGAAACTATTGGGAGGAAGAACAAATTAAGAAATGGTAGGTTTGTTAAATGATGATAAATATTTTTGCACCATGACATTCACAAATTTAAAATGAATAAAAGAGGAAGTGGGTGTGATGAAAATACAAATAAAAGAATATGCCAAATCACTTTAAGAAAAAACTTACAAATTAAACCAAAATATAAAGGTTAAAGTTAAGAAGGAAGGCGATAAAATTATCATATCTATAGAAGATTCAATTGGATCAACCCAATGGTAATCAAAAATAATAATATATGATAAATAAGGATCGATATGGATTATACATAACTAAACAAGGCATATGACCATGATCTATTTCCAACACCAATCATTAAATAAGTGTTAGGAAATAAAGCAGGGGGAGAATTATAATCATTCACATATGGATTTTTAGGATACCATCACGTAAATATTATGCTATAAGATATTTTTATGAAAATGTTGGGGATATTTCATGTATATAGTCATTTCATTTTTATTAAATAATGTGCCAATAATTTTCTACTGCATAATGGTCAACGCCTTTAAAAATTTCATCCACATGTTTTTAGAGTTAAACATCAATAAATGGAAAATCTATGGACTATTGGAGGACCATGCAAAAACATTGAATTTTATGCTTGAGAGAAATAAAAAGGTAGGAATATTTATGAATTTGAATAAATGGGTCTTTCTGACACCATTTGGGTCACGATTGGGGCATATTATATGTATGGAAGGTTGATGGTGGATCCATTAAAAAACTAAATTATCATAAAGCTACCACATCCATTCATACAAAACAATGTTAGTAAATTGATATGATACATGGGATTTCATCACAAGTTCATCAAGAACTATATTACCATTAGTGTGCAAATAGAGGATAATTTGAAGAAAATAAACAATCAAGGTATAGACTGGATGTTGCAATACCAATAAACCTTTGATATATTAAATATTAGATGCATTAGGGTTAGTAATAGAAGTGACATTGATATAACCACAGGGGAATATGGACCTTCCAATATCCTTTGTAAGTATACAACTATAAAGGGCCAAAATAAACTAATCAACCACATAATAAGAGGTTTTGGTGATGGTGCACGTGCTTAAAAAAGTTTAAAAATATTTTTTGGCTACTCCATTTATATTTTACATAAATCATGAGCCAATGAAGTATTTATTAAATAGGTTATAAATTTAATGTTTAATATGTCAATGGTTGGTGCGATTTCAAGAATTTGATTTTAGGATTATCGTAAAACCAAGCAAGGTTAAAAATGGCTTGGATTATCTATTAAGAATAGACATAGGAGAAGACAAGGGTCATTGTATTATTAATTACTAGGAGCACAACTATTTGGGATAATATTGGTATGTTAGGAAATTTCAAGTATTTTAAAATTTATTACAAGATAATTACCTATAGGATATTGTAAAATAGAAATGAGAAGGTTGTTAATCTAAGTGTAACATCCTAAAACTAGAAAAAGGGGACAAATGTTTTTTTCAGAATCACCATAAAACTTGATAAAAGAGAATGTTGACAAATCACAAATCCCTTCTTTAAATGACTCACTAACTTGATTCATTGAACTCATTTGCAAGCATAATTCAATATTCATATGTCTTGTGGACTAAACCATTAGTTAGGAAACCTCATTAACTTAATTTTTTTCACTAAAAATATAATCTATATAATAAATCAACCATTATTGGTTTCATAACTAAAGGGACATAATTAATAGGTTTATCAAAAGGTTTTAAGGTTATTCACATTCTTGATTTAACCCACAAATTTCTTCCTATGCAAAATCCACCACTTTAAGATAAAATTGTTTTATATATCTATTTAAGGGGTGAAATTATCAATAATTCATCTAATCCATAAAAAAAATTCTATTCCAGGCTATGCTACTAGGTAGATATAAGGTACATTATATTTATACCTAGAATTAAGACTATATACATTAACATGAGTATGTATTATCATCATGAATCACTTCTAGGTACTACACAATTATCTCATTTAAGAAAAAAAATTCACTATCAAGCAATATCACTTTAGATCAATTGTAATAAAACCCTTTATCGCATGTTTTCTAAGCACTCAAGAGATAGGAAACAAGCATGATAATAGTTAGACATGTCCTTATAACTTAATATTAATGCTTGATTTACCTCTTTCTATTTATTTCTAGAAGACTCTATTTATGAAAATACTAAAACTATCTCAAATTGTGATTTAGAGTGGCTATGCATTCAAATACAAAGATTATGGAGGACCCTATTTAGGTAGAGTACTATATGCTTTCTATTCATCAACATAAAAATTCATTGACACTAGAAACCACCTCTTCAAATGACAATATCTAGGATTGGGTTTTATATCCAAGTGGTAAGTTCTAGAGATCTATGCTCTAGTTTTAAAAAATAGCATAAAATAACCTTAGCAACTACTACAAATATAAGTGTCAACTTGGTAATAATAAAAACAAATTTGAAATTAACAAACATACACAATAAATAAAGGTATCATTAGTCCAATTCATACCCTTATGATTAGGTCATAATTCTCCCTATATGGTCTATACTAAGCTTAGAGCTCCTCTCACTATCATTGTGATACCATCCTTTCAGCCCTATCACTTCTTAGATAGAGACATTCCCAATATGACTATTAGGTTAAGGATGGTTTTAATCCCTAATAGTGTATGACATTTTTGGGGTTACTTCAATAAAAGATACTCACTTAGGTGGTATCGACAAAGCATTATGAAAAATTCACCTTCCCCAAAATGTATTCAAAGTTATTTTAATGCAAATAATCCCTATGTTGAGTACTCAATGAGCTCTATCTAGTCACATGGAAGTTTAAAATAGTATAAAATCCTCACACATAAACATGATATTGGTATCTATCATTTAAGTGATGGAGTTTATATGCCAAACACTAAATGTACCCAACACTAACACTAACACATTTAGACTAGTTCAACATATATATCGAATGCTCTCACATTCAATATAGATAAGTTCACACCTTATTATATACCACTTAGAACAAGGCACTATAAGGAATCCATTTCATAAAAATGAACTTATAACCTATAGTCTTAGTTCCACCATGTTAGGATTGATATCTAGTTCTTATAGACTACATCTTTAGCTTCAGTATATTACATATTCAACATAAGTCCAACCATTTTGGGTAGAAAGAATAACTCCAATCACATTTATAACATTATTATGAATGCACATAAAATTATTCAATTCTAAGTTTAATAATTTATAGTAACTAATGAAAAATAATAACCTTACAATGCCTATATCACAACACCTAAAACTTAGGTATATCCAATTATTATCAATTTTAAGTAAATGCAATTTTCCTTGTGGTAAATCTATCTAAACATTAACATTCCAAGAGTATTTTTTTTATATATATTTATATTAGTTATCTACAAGTTCATAGTTTTATTGATCTCTAAAAATTTATAGATAATATTACTAAGTTCATATAAGCAATACCCTACAAGTGTCAAATGCCTTGTCATGACTCTGAGCTTTACAAAAAAGTAATAGATCGAGTTCAATGGTACCTACAGATAAAATTATTTTACCTACCAATTTAATGCAAGGGTTATAATATAAATAATATAATTAATATGTACCAATAATTTAGTTAAAAAGTATAATTAAATGTGTTCAAACCAAAGAGAATCGATCACTTATAGTGTACCTTCATAAACAAGGTAGAATGTTGGTTTAGAAGACTAATAAAAAATAATTTAATAAATTGTTATTGACTAAAGTATAATCAATTTTATAATACATGATACAACCAACAATTTCAATAAGCATCATAAACTAAGTTTATATGAACAATATCAAGTAGATTTAAAGTATTCTAAAAACATCAGCTCTCTATTATATTTATTAGTGCCAATCAACATAATTCTAAATTTTCCTTGGTAGTTACAATAGGCTATAGTAATAAATGATAAATTCTCTCAACTAAAAGGGCATAGTTAAACTATAATGGGGGATTTATTATACTTAACACAAGTTTTGAATAACATATATCTGACTTTACCATAATAGCATTTATGTTGATATAAAATTTAAGCCAATAACACAAGTAATAACACAATATGATTTAAAATATTTATTGATATGGAGATATTCCAACCATTTAGTAACATGTACATCTTAGTTTTGAGTCACAGTAACAAGGTAAAACAATATTATTCATTCAACATAACCAAAATCTATCAGCATTACATGCATGCAATGATTAGTATAGTTGAATACACAAATAGAGTCCCAAATAACATAGTGTAGATACTAAAATATGATTTTATATTATAAAATAATCTCGCATACTTAAAAAATACAAATTATGGATATACTCTTTAGTTTAGGACCTTTTTGTTACTACAAGGCTTGCATTTGCCATCTCATTATGCCTAATTACTTATCCTTTAATTTGAACTTGATATTATGAATCCTTGGATCTCTTGTAGGTCATATTATACATGAAACCTGATTTATATTCTACTTTTTCAGTTAAAAGTCTCTAAAAAACTTATATCCTTATATAAATTATTGTATATTAGGACACTAACATCGTCACTAGTGCACTAGATCTGATGATAGTGGTAGATCCTTACAAATGATCAAATTTGCGAATATTTTGACATTTATGGGTCATCCTATTTATCTTAATTAACCCTCCCATGATATATTTTCAAAAGGTGTATAAATACAAGTAAAACTACATCCATTATTATCAATCACTTGTCAAGCACACATCTATCAATTACCAAGCAAGCACCTATCAAGCTCACTAAATAATTTTCAAAACTAAGTTATATTACCCTATTATTCCCTATTTCCAAATTAATCATAGGATCAGTCTTCTTATAAGTCTAAGTATTTAAAGAACACCCCATGAGTTATATTTGTCAAGTTGCAATCTATATCACTACATGCACTCACATATAGCATATTATATTATTTTTCATATACAATCCCAAATAAGGGAGATAAATACATCGATCTGAGGTCATATTGAGAGTATATCACTATGTAGGAAATGCACATTGATAGAGTATTATTTGAGGTCATCTTGACTTCACTTGACCCACTAACCCCCATTTTTAAGGAGATATTGCCAAATTAGAAGACCTATGGTTTTGATCAAAATACTAATAAATAGAACCTATGCATGTAATCCATGTTTAAAATATGAAAGATGATAGTGAACCCTAATAGGATTAGGTGCAATTTATAAAAATACCTATATTCCATACCAAATAGAAGTGTTAGATTCAAGACAAAAATGTTGATTCTAGTGTCCATAATTTGACGGTCATGTCTAGGCTAAAAGATAACAAATTCATAAAATCTGATGAATCATTACAGAACATTAGTCTATCTTTTCCTAAACCTACACTTCTTAGATATACCTATGCCTCAATGTGTAAGATAATTATTATTTATCCTTCACATTGATACATTCAAATTATTGTTTGGTATTATATATTCTATATTTAACATACTTTCATAATTCAAAACTGTATCAATATATTGTGAATCTAAACTATTTAAATGACATGCTTTTAGAATAACTTAATGCAATTTGATTATGCTATTTTTCAAATACATATTTTCCAAAAAGGGTTAAATATTTAGTGAACCATGACCTCTAAGTCTTCTTGTGCAATCCTGGATTGCCTTAGGATATTTAATTTTTGAATTAGTAAAAAATCTCAAAAATTAGATTTGCTTTAATTACAAAGGAATTAATCATTTTTAATATGGATACATCTAGAATTTATTTATTTATACAATAAAAAATGGTATTAATTAATTTTTATATCATATACATTGTTAAATAAATCAAAGTGATAATCCAATGTACAAAAAAAAATGGTAAATAGAGTAATTTAACATAAGATAAAAATTGAACCTCTTTTTACAATTCTCAATGGAATAACATTGGACCTTTGTCTAGCTTCAATATGTGCCAAAATTCATCCTCTCAACCCTTTTGTATGACATAGATCCTATTAAAGTGACACGTACTATCCCACTCCCATTATTCACCCATGGCTTATCTTGGATTCTGCTATCCACACTAACACTAGTTGAAGTGGTCCACACTATCACTACTCAAAAAGAAAGGGTTCCCAGCCTACCCATCTACCTATCCATATAAAAAAAGATCCTCCTAACCCTAAGACATTAATAAAATATAAAAGGTATGATATGATTGAATAAATAAGTAATACCCATGATGAGATCTCAATCCTTGAGATTTTGAAACAATTAACTATCTATAATGATATATTATATGAAGCCTTGCATGAAACCCAAGCATCAAGTGACACATATTCAACTTATTTTATGGATATTATGAAATATCTATAAAATAATGCAAATCTCATCACTTTTTATTGCAGAAATCTACCCTTATTGATCAAGATTTGTATTTATTCATACAACTCAATATTGACAATCAGGGAATCAAAAGAGTGCTAGTTGGCAATGGATCATGTCTAATTTTTTTTAGCACAATGTTCTTAAAATCAATGGGTATTATAAATGTTTTTACTCAAAAATCAGATATGCATATCAAAGTATTTGATAATTCATGCAGCCCACCAATTGATTAAACCACATTAGGTGTGACATTAGGACCCAAATTAGTAAAAGTTACATTCCAAGTAATGTATCAATCATTTCATTATAAATTAATCTTGATTAAACCTTTGATAAAAATTATGGAATATGTTCCATCTAAATTACATCTATGTGTAAAATTCATACATGATGGGACATTATGGATGATTCCTATAGATGATGATCCCTTTAAGTTTTGAAAAATGTTACATTATGACATAAAAAGGGTTCCTCAAATGGTGTACATAAGCAATTTATTCCAATCGATAATATATAAACTTATGATATGGGTGAATCAAGTAAGATAAACCATTTATCTTAAGATGTTGATAAGGAAATACATTTGAGGTGCACATGGATATATATAAGGAAGAGGAAAATGAACACAAAGAAAAATAAATTGAACAAAATCAAGAGAAAAAGGAACCAATGATAAGTACACAACAATAAAATCAAACATTGAAACTTCCTTTATGGGTAAATTATGGACAACAAGATGGAAAGATTTCATATTATTATAATAGTGATGATGATGTCCCTATAAACATGATAGATGAATAGTTTCACAAACTTAGTTTTGATTTTCTTGAACCTCTTGTACATAATATATTCACACCTACATGCCATGGTACATATAAGCTAAATCCATTACTAGAGGTTTTGAAATCAAATAAAAATAAATTAAATTCAAAGATAATAGATAAACATGTGAATGTTTATTATACGATTCATCCTTCTTGGATAAAATATTTGAGCCAACCTTACAAGGACCAAATGTAGATACATCATGTTAAAAAAGTGGAATACTCACATAGTTCACCACAATAGATTTTACTAATCACAATGTAACAAGATACTACACACATAATACTTTATATGTTACTCAACAACATGATGATATATTTACCACCTAGTAGCCATAGATCTAGGAGAAGGCTATTCCATACATAAGGATAAAAATATTAAAATTAACATAGAATCATAGGACATGATATAGATCAATGTGAGACATTGTAAAAACAAATTCATAAATATAAAAATGAATGTTGCATATGTATTATGAAAGAACAATGATAATTATCCTTTATCTCAAAGAATTATAAAATACAAAGTAAAAATGAGCACACTCAAAATCACCCATGATATAGAGATCTCAAAATTATTACAAATATTAATGTGACTATTATGAGCATCTTAAGATTGGTATCAACAATTGGAGCACAATTTGTAGTGTTTCATGTTTACGATAATTTGGACATACTACAAAGGAATTAAAACATTGTCAACTCTTTCCAAAATATCTTGGGTACATTATGTTATCCATCACATGTGGTACAAAATTGGTCCCTATGATTGCATGTGTAATGGATCATAAGTTGTATTTGACATTCCATTTTGGAAAACACTAGTTGGCTGATAGAAACACAACATTAGATACTAAATATATGTGCCTCACTTTTCATTTTGATGGCATGTATTTTAACATCACTCATGATGGATATGGTGATAAACTAATAACAATGGATTCTAATAGATAACTACAAAAGAATATTAAATAAGTGGCAACGACTCAATATAAACAATGGTGGCAAGAAAAAATGTTGATAAAGCCACTAGATAGTCCTGTACCTTATGAATGTGATGATTTATTGGATTATCACCTTTTCCTTCTAAATTTCAACTATTCAAAAAAATCAAATGGTCAAGAAAATACAAAAACATTAAACTAAATTAAAAATATAAAAATATTTAGCATTTACACATTTACTAGCTTTGCATATGTTATTTTACTTTATGTTAGTACATAACATATATGTACACACATTTGTTTCACATGTACTTGAGTGTGATACATGCATACACTAGATCCATGATACATGAACATAAATATGTTGAAACTTGCATCTTACTGCATGCCACACTATGTTGGGGGCAACTTACTTCTATTGATCAAGATTCGTATAGGTTCTATTATGTTATGATCACTTTACATTATCGCATTTTGCTTATATAATAATGATTACACATGATTACACTCATGCTTATATATTATACAATGTATTTGATATGATATTCTACAAGAAATTTTGCTAACACATGTATGTAGGGACTACATTTACATGATTATATTTCATGCATTCATCTTATCACATGGTTTACTTGAGTGTACTTCTTATTTTATACCTTGTTTTGATAGTGGAATATTTGAATATGTTATTTATTTATTGGCCACAATGCCACTAAGTGTTGATTGTTCTTTTAGTGTGCAAGCATTTGAACAAGTCCTCTTCTTTGAGTGTATGACATTTGAACATACCTCTTGTTTGCAATCTCCCTAGACCCAATTTATGTCACATTGAATCCTCTTATATGTGCTTGATTATTTATTAATTTTGTTAATTCTATATGTTTCCATGATCCATATCATGCATCTTAAGGATTATTATGTTTGGATATTGCAAACTTATTTGATACATCTACATACAAATGATACCACTATATGCATAATTAATACATGATTACCACATATATGATAATGTTATCTTATCCTTTGGTGATAAGGTGAATAATAGATTACATTCCCCTCACCTCAAAAGAGTGGCATATTAGTGGGGCCATGTCATGGATACATAAGTCCACACACATATAGTTGGCATAATTGACATAATTTGATACAATTTATATGATTTAGATGTACACTTGATAGAATACTATCTATTTGGCACCAATTTTTACATATTTGGGATAGAATTTGTCAGATTTGTGATATATTTTAGATATAATTTATAGAGTAGAGGCTACATTTTGATATATACTTTAGCTTGAGATAAACTAGAGGTGCATATGCCATGTAAGTGCTTTAAATCATATATATACACATTCATGCACCAACCTTTCCACGATACACCAATTGACATTTTTATTTGATATAGTATTGGATATTTTAAGTAGTGTGATAAAGATTCAATACACTCGATGGCCTTGGCACTATTTCCATTTTTTAGGTTGATATGGTTACACCATTTAACCTGGCTAATGTTGGATAGATTATGTCTAAATTTGAATGATGCGATTAAGATTCATTGATATCAATGGACTTGGGAAAACTTACCATTATATTAGATTTGGGGTACGATCTCCCTCCAATTCACCTCTTCACATTTCCAAGGTTCACTTGTGAACCTATTTCTCTAATTATTTAGCTTGGAATAATCATTACCAAATCAAAGTACTAAGGGGAAACATGGTTTCATCAACACACAAGTATATTCATTACTTACTCTCTTTGTTTCCAAAAATTTAAATTATTCATTTTCAAATTATATGTACTAAATACACCTGTAACATGATCTTGGTTGCAAGTAATGCAAAACAATAAATTCAAACAAGGTTCAAGTTAAAACAAGGTGTGTTATACACACTAGGGTAATTTTTTTTCCTTTAACCTAGTAATTTATTTATTATACATTATTAAATTAAAGTCGAGGGGGGATGGTAGGGGCCTAAAAGGGGGAATGTAGATACTCAAATCTAATTTTATATGATAAACTAGTCTTGTAAACTTGAGAAATACCAATCATGGCTCTAACCCTTAGTTTATAACCTTTTCATTGCTGCATGACTCATATTCACCATCTCACTATGCCTAATTACTTATCCTTTAGTCTAACCCTGATATTATGATTGCCGAGATCACTTATAACTCACATCTACATAAAACCTAGTTTATATATTAATTTTTTGGTTACAAATCTCTAATAACTTTATATCCTTATAGACACTACTATATGGATTAGGGCACTATCACAAATGATAGTGTCCCATGTTTGAAACTAGTGTTTGATCCTTACAAATGGTCAAATTTAGAAATCTTTCAACATTAATGAATTAACCTATTTATCTAGTGAGATATTTTCAAAAGGTGTTGTGTAAATACAAGTAAAATTACATTCATTATCATCAATTAATTTTTAGGCACACATCTATAAATTACCAAACAAGCAACTATCAAGCTCACTAAATAATTTAGACAACTCAATTCTACTACCATATTCTTCTATATTTCCAAATTAGTCATAGAAGCAGTCTTCTTATAGGTTTGAAATATTAAAAAAAAAACACATGAGAAATTTTTTCAAGTTGAGAGCTATCACTACATGCACTCACATATAAAATATTACACAATTATTCACACATAATCCCACATAAAGGGGATAACTACATCAGTTTGAGGCCCTCTTCATAGTATATGGATATATGGGTAACAATCATTAAAATAAGAGTATTTGAGGTCAAATTAAATTCACTTGAGCCCACTAACCCTAATTTTTCAAAGTGACATGCCCAAGTTGAAGGACCTAAGGTTTTGATTGAAAGACTAATATCTGGGACTTATGTGTGAAATCTAAGTTGACAATCAATAAGATGACAGTGAAACCTAATAGATATAGGTAGAATTTATAGAAAATAAGTTGTATTTTATACTGTATTTAAGCATTACCACTAATGTCCATAGTTTGATGATAGTTTCTAGTTTTATAAACAACAAATTTATAAAATCTAATGAATCACTATGGAACATCAGCTTCTATTTTCCTACACTTATGCTTCATATATTCACCTATGCATCAATGTATAAGATAATTATTATTTCTCTTTCTCATTGCTATATTCAAATTACTGTTTGGTGTTATACTATTTTATATTTAACATAATTTCATAATTCAACGCTGTATCAGGATATTATGAATCTAAATTATTTAATTTACATGTTTTAGAATGGATTAATGAAATTCGATTAGGCTATTATACCTATAACTCTTTTCCAAAAAGGGTTGAACACATAAAACACATGATATCATCACTAAACATGAACATGACTTAAACAAGTATTCTATAAAATCTCCATTCATTGTTCACAATTTTAAAAATATCAACATTGATGTCGTAAACATTGTAACAAGCCAATAAAGCATGTAGGACCAAGAATTTACACAAAGGAAGAAAATAAAATTATCTATGAAAGGGTATTTATCTCAAACTAAGACCATATAATCATATATTATAGAGCTATAAATGTCCCCAGATAGTTGATACAAAGAAACACAGTATAGTCAAGAAGTATAGGTCACTCAAGGAGTTTTATAGCCTCAGTTCACTCTCAAATTGTTGAAAAATTATATAGAACCTAAAACACCCAAAAGAGAAGTAAAAGCCTTCTTGGTTCCTCTTACTCTATGTGTAGGGGTTGATTATTGAATACAAATGATGAAAATTTTAATGGGTCATTTGGCACACCAACTTAGGTGGGATGATGAGTCATCCATCTTCTCTTGAAAGGATTTTCAAAGATCTCCAAAAGGTCTATATCTATCAGGTCACTACATATTAGGTAAATTAATTTGTCAATGTGCAACTATTATAATACAAAGGGTCTTTACTAGTTATGAAAGTTAAGTGGAGTTTTTATCATCAAAATGAGTGAGAGGAAAATTTAGGTGTGTTCATTTTTTTAATGTGTGTTTTGTTCACATGTCAAAAAGTGCCAAAACATGCATTTATTTTCCTAGAATAAATCCACGTTTTAATATTTTGATAAAAGGGAATATGCAAATTTTAAAACATGTTTATTGCATTAAATTCAATAATGTGAAAATAAAAATATACATAGCATGTAATTGAGATAAACTATGTGTAATGAATTTCATTTGAATTGAATTGAAAATCTAACTTAATAGATTTTAAAAAAAGAGCAAAAGAAAAGGAGGAAAAAGAGAGAAAACCTTATGAAATGAATACAAATTTGAGCTATTTGATTCAATGAATTCTATTAAATCAATCTCTCACTTGGTCAATATGCACACAACCATAAGGAGGATGATGCATGAGTATGAGGTAACTTAACCATGAAAAAGGAAATCAAAACCACTATATTACACATGTAGATAATGAAAACCGGTTACACAACCTTTAATTATTCAAGATGTTCATTTGTATAACATTGTCTAAATCCACTATGATCATTTGGTTACATATTGAGAACATAACATCAAGGTCAAGAAAATAAGGGGAGATTACACTACCAAAACTTAAAAATGCATGAAAGAAAATGTGCATGGCTCTTTATATCTCTTCATGTCAACAAAGAGCTATCCATTTGAATAGAATTAAACTTCTTATTTATTAAAAAAAATGGTCAACAAAGGAAATCTTTTTCCATACAAAACTACCTTTCAATTTAATTTGAAATTGTTCCCATTTTCCCTCCAAGAGTTGTGCTTTTTATGTCAAAAATTAAAAAAAGTTAAATTTGAATTTAAAATCAATTTATCAAACCATTTAAAAATGTACCAAGAGAATGAAAACATTTTTTAAATGACACATTTCCCCAAAAAAATATTGTTACCACAATGTTCAGGCTAGAACCAACTTTTTGGTGTTGCAGATAGTTTTCAAAATGAAGCTATGAGCAAAAAGTAACCTATTTAGTAATTTTGGGTTTACTTAGAATTGGGAACAATTAGAACAATATGAATTTTCCCTTTTTGGGTCCACTTAGAACTAGGTAAAATAAAAGTCAAACACACATTTCTAGACAAAGTGTAAACTATGAAAGTTCATCTTCTCAAATCACTACATGAAATGAAAGAGGTTTGAGGGTCTACATGTGCATGTAAACCATGATATGTCAAAATAAAGTCCTAGTATGAAAAAGTCATGAAAATGGGGATAAAACCACCTTTCCAATGCCACAAATGACATAAAAAATGGATTTATGAGTAAACATATATGAAACTTATGTCATGACAATGGGGATAAAACCACCTTTCCAATGCCATAAAAAATGGAGTTATGAGTCAAAAGATATGATATAATTCCTAACCATTTATAACCCATATACCATTTCACCCATTTCAAGAATAAGTGGAATAAGGGTCCCTAGACCAATTCACCCTTTTGAGGGTTGTCTGGAACTCAAATTTTTTGAAGTACCAAATTAAGTTTTCTAGTAATGCATAAAACACGAAAGTTTATCACTTTGAAATCACGTTTCTAATTCCATAAACATAATTGAAAATGGATTTAAGAGTCAAAATATATAATAAAAAACCTAATGAATTATACACCTGTATACAATTTTTCCCAATTCGCCCTTTTTGGGATCAGGTGGAATAAGAGTCTGCACACCACTTTTGTAGACCAATTCTCCCTTTTGAAGGCTATTAGGAACTCACACTTTTGAAGCACAAGATCAAGTTCTTAGAATAAGTGTAAATAATGATAGTTTATTTCATGGACTTACTCTACATAATGAAATAATTTTTGGGACTTAAATATGCAAGAAAATATAGATAATATTAAAATAATGACTGCATGTGTGAACAAGAAATTAATTGCACAAAATCAAATGGATACTGAGGCAAAAAGAGATACCATGAATTTGACATAAATTAGGGCTTGTGAGCAAGTAAAAATAAATGGTGATTTTGTTAGAAAATAGTCTTGAATTTTTTAAACTAGAGAAACATGTCTATGAACCTAGAATATCTAGCTAAGAAAACACTTGGAACATGAATGGATTCAAGATAGGAAAAAAAAGGAATAGAAAAAGACCAAATCTGATATTCTCATTGACCCAATATGTGAAAATGAGTTCATTATCGCTTAGTGGAACCTTCAAGGACTAACTACTAAAACTTAGATATTATTCTAGTGAACTCTACCTTAAGAATGCTTGCCTAGACATTAATCCACTACTAACCAAGAATCCATAGCCTCTATGGAGATGTATTTGATCCTATTCAAGGCCTTGATCTACTACTAGCTAAGTCCCCAGTAGAGGTTACCTAAATCACCTAGAAATTGAGTTTGTTTCTAAAAATCAATTTTCCTTTACTTTCAATTTTCTTTTCCTTTCTTTATTTTTAACATCTTATTTCTAGGTGTTGGACCACCATTGAAAATAAAAGGAAGAATTATAGATGTTTCACCTTAGATATTAACCATAAAATATCATCTAAGAAAATAAAAAAACCATTAAAATGTGTTTTTTGTGCATGGTTTTGATATAATATATTTAGAGGTCAAATAGTTTACCTAAAATTGCCTAAACACAAATAAATCCAAAAACTCATGACAACCCAATATTTTTAAATAGAACTTGTAAACATAATCTTAAGTGATAAACTAGTAAGACTACTTAAGCACCGAAATGCCATTCTTGCTACTTACCTACATACCTTTATTCCTTATTTCACTAACCAATGAGGTACCTACAAGGAAAAATAAGTAATATTAATACAAAAAGGGACAAAGAATAAAAATAGATAAGCAACAATGAAATAAATAAAGTAAAGCGTAATGCAAAAAGAAAGCTATGTACAGGAGCTTTCTAGGACAACTCATGCCTAGAAGTAGTGCTTGAATAATTTTGCATGATAGCCAATGGGACATCCTCATTATTTAAACACCTAAGATGGAATGAATTATCACTTAGGATTTTAGAATTTTAGACACCATAGGGCATCAAATTTTTCAAGTTGTCCCTTTTTTCTCATTAGCTTTGTCTTAAAGAAGGGCAAAATAATAGATTTTAAAGGATTTTACTTTAGCTCATTTTTCAAACCAATGTTTTATGACTCCTTGGTGTTTAATTAAAATTCATTTGGGTTATATCTAATATTTATTTGATTTATATCAAATTCAAGAGTTGAGCCTCTGTCTTATTATCTATTTCTAGGTAATCTCTCATTAACTGCAAGGTTGAGATTATTAGGTTCATAGGAAAGATAGGACCTTGGTTGTACACCAGATGATATGTGGATGTTCCTAGGGAAGATTTAATTCTATTCCTATCAAATCATCATGTAAATTTCAACATATTATGCCAATTCCTAGGGTTCTTGTCTAATATTTTCTTTATTACATCTATTAAATTCTTATTTGTTGATTCAACCACCCATTACTTTGTGAATAATAATTAGAAGAGAATTTGAGGATTACTTGATTTTCATATTCCCATTCAATAAATTATAGAGAGGATAAGTCATGACCATAATCACATATAAGAGTAAATGGCATCCCAAAATTGGTGATGATGTGATCGTTAAGAAATATGATCACAATGTTGGTAATGCAATTCTTGAATGCTTGATCCTTGGTCCAACCAGTGTAATTGTCAATTTGCATCAAGATGAACTTGTGTCTTATATATAAATTAGCATTGATAGTTCAAAAAAATCCAATCCTAATTCTGTAAAAGGTTAGACCTCAATAATTGGTTACAATTACATGGCAGGGCTATGTTCTCTATGTGTAACAACCTAATAAGTATGGAAGATTATTACATGTGATTTATTTATTTTTTAAATGTGAAACCATTAATAACCTTCCAAAATTATGTTATGTTTTAGGCTATAACACTCCCTGAACCATGGTTGGTTCCATATTTTTCATGAAAATCATTGATTACTTCAATCTCTTTAGCCTTGTTTAGGCATCTCAAATAGATGCCTTTGTGATTATTTTTGTATAACATGCCTAATTTAATCATGAAGTTACTAATATTTAGGCATAATTATTTTCTCTAAATGGGATTCAAGTAACTTAGGCACTCATTATTCTACATGTAATGGACTACATCTTGATACCACTCATATTATGTGATGGCTTACACTATCTATTGCTGACAGACTATCTGAGGAACAACTTTATCTATTGCCTTGATTAACCTTTGTCCTCTCATAATATTCATGGGATAGATATCTAATTCAAATTATTAAATAATATTAATCCACTTGCCTCTCTGTTCACCTAATTTATTTTGCATCAACATAGCTTTTACGATAGGGTCAAGTATAATGACACACACTTTGTATGCAAGATGTAGTGCATAAACTTCTTAACTAATTTGAATATCACAAATACTTATTTATCAATGGTGGAATATATAATTTTAGAATTACTTAGTGGAGAGCTCATTAAATACACTAGTCTCTTTCCTCTAACATCTTTCTTCTAAGTTAGAACAATAACACTTGAGTGTTTGGAGGTGAAGGAGTAGATGTAGAAGGGCTATGTGTAATTAGGACTAATCAATACATGAATATTTATAATCAATTTCTTGATTTAAACAAAATTAACTTGTGCTTCAATAGTCCACTCAATTTAGCATCCTTTTTTAGCATGTTGTTTAGTGGTCTAACTATTTTAGTGAAATTAGAGATGAATTTGATCATGAAATTGATCTTGCTGAAGAATGGATTTATCTCCTTTCTACTACCAGGTAATGGAATTTTTATAATTGCCTCTACTCTTTGGGTCTATGGATATGCCTCTTTAAAATTTGACTTGACCTAATAATTTTCCTTTGGTAACCCCATATATATATATATATTAGATTTAGGGAGATGTCATGATCTCTATACCTCTACAACACCATCATCAAATCTCTCACATTGTCTTCTTGGTTTTTGGAAACATAGTCAAATAATCCATGTAAATGACCATGCATTTTCCAATTAGATATTTGAATGTAATTTTCGTGGCTCGCTAAAAATTAACACCTGTATTTATTAGGATGAATGACATATTTTTGTATGTGAATGTTCCCCATTAATTTGTAAATGTTGTCTTGATTCTATCTTCATAGTTCACCATAACCCAATTATATCCAGAATACCCATTCAAAAATGACATCATTTTTTAGTCATTTAGTATTTTCAACACTTCATCTAGCAAAGTGAATGGGTAATTATCTTTTTTTAAAGCTTAGATCAGGTTGAAAATGTCCACACATAGTCATATCTCTCTATTCTTATTTCAAACTAGCACAAGTTTAGTAACCCACATGGAGTGCCTGATAGGAAGGATGAACTTAGTTGATAACAATTTTTTCACTTATATGAAACTCAAAGGCTCAAAAAATGGATTTACAGGTCTCTACTTTTTAGGGAATGACTTAGCTCTCAGATTGAGAGGAATGATGTGAGTGAGGATGGAAGTATTGAATACCTTTATATCCTCATAACTCCATGAAATAACATTTATGAAGTCCTTTAGGGCTTGTTCAATTCCAAGTTTTTTATTTTTAGTATAAGTTGTGCCTAAAAGCACATTTTTTGAATCATCCACATTGCCTAGATTGTAATTATTGGGTAACATACCTTTGGTAGGGGTTGTTTTCTCATTCCCATCTTGATAATCCATGTTAAAAAGTTGCATCAATGATACCATACCCTTTGGTATGTCATTTTTTTACAAATTTATGACTCCTTCTTCATCCAAATCGAACTCATCTCTATCATATTCATCTATGATTTAAATAACTCTATGTTCATGATGAAGTAAATAATATGTTCGTAATCATGAATACTTGGAAGTTTAAAACATTATCACAAATGGAAGGAGTAGAGATCAAATCCACTGAATTTTTTTTTAAATTTTGAGTTGGCAAACTTTTCCAAGGTGCTAGTAGCCATTACCAATGCATTTGTCATTTGATTCTTCTATGAGGTAGTGTTTGTATATTGAATGCATTAAAATATTATATTAGGTCACACACCCATATATGATACCTTGACAAACACTTGTCATTACAATTTTATTGGCTTCTAAATTTTTTAACCATGAGTTTTGATTCACTTATCACCTCTAGATTCTTGACTTTTCTTTTAAGAACAAACTAAAGGCTATGAAATAATGCTTCAAATTTAATTACATTATTTGTACAAGAAAATTTCAATTATAAATCACTCAAACAAGAGTTTACTCTTGGGTTAGTGAGCTCAACCCTAATGCCACACCCACTCTTAGACTTAGAGCCATCAAATTTCAAGGTCCACAAATGTTATTTAATTGTGTGTAGTGGACTATAAGATAAATGTTGCTACACCCTTAACCTATAGTGAATATAGGGATAGTATGGATGACTTATGGATTACACACCTTCATATCATTTTATTATATTTATCGATGTTATTAATATGGTTAGCCTATGAAATAATGATGTATAAGTAGAGTATATATAAGAGGTAGTGGTTAGTCTTTTATGATCATATTTGTAGTTCTGTTCTTATTGTATTATTATAGAGGTTTCTCCCTTGAAGTGATTCAATCATAATATTATGGTATTCTTCTCTTTTTCCAACTATTATTGTGGATCTAATTATTCTGATCTTAACTCTATGATATATAATTATATTGTTGTAAATCATCTAAGTAATTTATTTACAAGTGGTATCATAGCTTTGATTTGGGCAAGTTTCTATGATGTAATTTTTTTAGAGCACTATAAGGCCAAAAAAACATAACTTTTGATTGAGGGAGAATTGAATTTTTTCATCACCATAATTTTGTTCATGAGTTTTTTTACAAAAAAGAAAAAAATACTGAGGTAAAAAAAATAAAAATAAAAAAATTAAGAATTACAAGTCTAGATTTTTTTACCTTATGCAAATTAACAATAATTAGATTCATCTCTATGAGATGATTTCAATGGTATATTCTACTGATATACTTTTTAGGGATAAAAATTTCACCCTTGTGCACAATATCAATAGTTGGATTCATCTCAATAAGATGATCATAATGGTGTATTCTATCAGTACATTTTTTGGGGGTAAAACCCTCCTAGTATTTGTGCATGGCTGATCCAAACACTTATGGATGTGAGAAAGAGAAAGACACTCTAAAAAATCCTCAAAAGGATGACATGGAGTTTGTAAATTCTTATACATGTATTTTGGAGGTAGTACAAAAACTTAAGTTAGAGTTTTAGGGCATGGTGAAAAAATATGATTTTGATATGGTTCAAGGGGACATTACAAGGTTGAGAGGGGACCTAGATAACATGATGGATCAATTGCAAAAAATGTCTAGGAAATTGGCCAACTTGTTATCTCATCCATTGTAAAATACCCTCTACCACTTCATTTTAGATCCTCTCCTCCAAATAATACCAACACCAATTCTGGCCCTAAGCTGATGTTTCCAAAACTAGACTTTTGCAAGTTTGAAGGTAATGATCCACTCACCTAACTCACTCAAATTGAAATTTTATTTGATCTAAATAAAAATCAATGTACTCAAATAGTGGTTATGGCCTCTGTATATCTAGAGCCTGAACCATTCATTTGATATCATTGGTTGTGTGCTTAAAAGAAAAAGAAGGGTGTCCTAGTTTCATGGTCAATATTTTTTGAAGAGTTATAGATCCACTATTACAATAATGTCTCTAAAAACTACTTCTGTCAACTAACCAAGTTGTGTCAAAATTAAATTTTTAAGGATTACATTCATCGATTTCAAAATCTCTCCTTATGTGTGGTGGACATCACTAAGGAAAATCTGACTAACCTATTTTTAGTTGGCCTCAAAGATAACATCTAATTGGAGATTCACATGTTTCATCCTAGTATTGCATTTGAGGCCATACCAAGGGCACACATGGTTGAGGAAAAATAGTTAATTAGATAAAGACCTTTCACTAATGTCCATAAATACACCTTACTAACACCATCATTTTAATAGACTACTAGATTGACACCTCAAAAAGTGGAATAAAAGTGTATAAAATGTTTGTGTTTTGGAACTATAGAAAATGGAAAAAAAGACATCAATGTGCTAAAAATAAGTTATTTTACATTGATGGTGTTAATGAGGAGGAAGAAGATGAAGAGGCTTTAGGGAAAAGTTTAGAATAACTTGAGGATAAATTTGAAGATTCTCAACCTAATATTTATTGTCATGCACTTTTAGGCATTATTACTCCTAAAACTCTTAAGGTGGTTGGTTTCCTAAAGAAATAGAAGGCAACAATGTTAAATGGCTCTGGGATTACACATAATTCATCAATAGTAATTTGGCTACTCATTTGAATTATTTTATTTACCCAACTCTAGAATTTTAAGTCATGATTGTAGATGGTGGTAAATTCAACTATTCTATAAAATGCTATAACATTAAGCTTGCTATGGGAAACTATTTGTTAGATTCCCCTATGTTTGCTATTTTCATGGGAGGATATGACATTGTTTTAGGAGTGCAGTGGCTCATCCCTTTGGGAACTATTGAGATGAATATACAAGAACTATTCATGAGGTTCCATTCAAAAGGTAGGACCTTTAAACTACATAGTTTATAGGGTAAATCTCCACAACTAGTTAATTCCCACCAAATGAGGAAGATTATCTAAAAAATGCAGAAGGTTTTATGGCACACTTATTTTCCATAGAGGTTCAACCAACCAAGGAGTCTACACATCCTAATTTATAAAGGGTGATGGATGACCATCATATTGTTTTTGGTGACATGTTAAAAGGACTTCTTCCAAGTCATGCACATTATCATGCCATCAAACTCATTTTAGGAAGTGCACCACCCAACATCAGACCCTACAAGTATCCCTTTGCCCATAAGAGTGAAATTGAAAATATTGTACAAAATATGTTGGAGGCAGGAATCATTCGACACAATCAAAGTGATTATTCCTCCCTGGTGGTCATGGTGCAAATGAAGAATGATAGTTATATGATGTGCCAAAACTATAGAGAACTCAACAAGTACACCATCAAAGATAAGTTTCCTATTCTAGTAATTGATGATTTTATAGATGAATTTCATGGTGTTATTTATTTTCCAAGTGAGACCTTGACTATGGGTATCATCAGATTCACATCCGTAATGAGGACATACCTAAAACAACTTTCAAAACTCAAAGGCCATTATAAATTTATGGTCATGCCTTTTAGCCTCACAAATGTACCATATACATTTTAGAGTTTGATGAATACTCTTTTTAGTAAATTTTATACAAAATATATATTAGTGTTTTTTGATGATATCCTCATCTACAACAAAAATTGGGAAGACCATTTGAAGCATGTGAAATAGGTGATTTCAAATATGGAACAACATCATTTTTATGCCAAACCTTAAAAATGTGATTTTAGTGTCCAAGAGGTTGATTACTTGGGTCATATATTTTCACATGGAGTGAAAGTTTATCCTAATAAAATCTAAATGATGATGGAGTGGCAGGTTCCTAAGACCCTCAAGAACCTCCAATGATTTCTAGGGATGACTAGTTACTATCATAGATTTGTCAAAAATTATAGTACCATTTCATCCCCACTCACCTATTTAATAAATAAATATTCCTTATAGAGTATTTATTCAAATAATAAGGCATTTAGATAGTTTAAAATGGCTATGTGCATAATTACAATTTTGGCTACTCCTATTTTTTCAAAAACTTTTGTTATGGAGCATGTCACATCGAGATATGGCATGGGGGTTGTAATCATGCAATAAGTTAGACCGATGGAAATTTAAAGTCACCAAATGAAGGGAAAAAATATTCTCAGACCAATATATGATAAAAATATGATGGTTTTTTTGCATGCAATGAAGCGATTGAGACCTTATTTGATGGGTCTCACTTCCAAGTAAAGATTGATCATGATAGGCTCAAATATTTTTTGGAATAATGATTGTCATATGAGGAAAAACATTAATGTGTGACTAAAATATTAGGATATTATTTTGAAATAGTTTATAAGAAAGGTAAAGAGAATGTGGTGACATATGCCCTCTCCTGACATGATGAATTAGTTTAGGCATTGTTATGCACCGTGACCATGTGGCAAGCAGATTATCTGGAGGAAGCAAGATCAGAATGGGAGACTTACAATGCTACTAAGGATATGATTCAAAATATTCAATAGGGTTCCAGTGAATATGAAAACTTTACATGGAAAAGGAACACATTATGGTATAAAGATAGATTATACCTTTGTAATAATTCTCTCCTCAAACATAAAATTCTCTAGGAACTTCATTCCTCTCCACTGGGAGGTCACTCCATATTTTTGAAAACATATCATAGAATTAAGAAAGATTTATTTTTGGAAGGACTTAAGGGGGATGTTAAAAAACATATGGTTGAATTCATGGTATGTCAACAAAATAAAGGTGAAACCATTAAGACCCCAGGGCTTTTGTAGCCTTTATCCATCCCTAGATAGTGTTTGGAAGATGTTTTATGGAATTCATTATGGGACTAGCATGGTCTGAGGGTAAAAATGTTATTATGGTAGTTATGGATTGACTCACCAAGTATGTTCATTTTTTTCCTTCTCATATCCATTTATTTCTAGTATAGCAGCTTCTGCTTTTCTTAATACAATTCAAAAATTGTATGGTACTCCAAAGGTCATTGTAAATGACCAAGATCCCATATTTACTAGTGATTTTTGGACTGAATTAATTGCATGTTTGGTCACCCAATTGGCTCATAGCTCACATTATCATCCTCAATCTAATGGACATATAGAGGTAGTCAAAAAATTTCCCAAAGGGTATATTTGTTATTTTATTTATGATAAATAAGACAAATGGGTTCATTGGATGCCACTTGATGAATGGTGGTATAACACTTCTTTTCACACTTCTTCCAAGATGTATCCCTTCATGGAATTATATGGGTATAACCCCCCATCCATCACTTCAAATTTGACAATGCATCTTAAGGTTTGAGATATTGAGGAACACATTCACCACTAACAAGAGGTGCTAGTCAGTTTGCAAGAGAATTTAGTAATGGCACAAAATTGAATAAAGTAGAAAGCAATTCAACATTGTAGTGAGTGGAATTTTTACATAGGTAATTAGGTATTTATGAATTTGTATCCATATAAGCATATATCTCTAAAGGAACAATGAAAGGATAACAAGCTATCACCTAAGTATTATTTCCCTTATTAGATATAGTAAAAATTGGTAGTGTGGCTTATAAGTTGGAATTACCCCCAACCACTCACATACATCTAGCATTCCATGTATCTTTCTTGAATAAATTAATTAGACACAGAGTTTCCTCTTAGACTAGGTTACCTGAATTGGATGAAGGCTGAGTCATTATGAAGCCTAAAGAGATCCTTCACATGCGAACTAAGCAACTATGGACCAGGGCCATTAAGCAATATTTGATTAAATGGAATAACTTGCATTCTAAAGATGCAACATGGGAGGATGAAGCATTCCTACAATAACATTATAGTTTGATTCAATGTTAAGGACAAGATTGTTTTGAATGGGAGGGACATGCTACACTGTTAACCTATAGTGCATATAGGAATATGTGTAGCTGACATGTTACTTATACACCTTCATTATTAGCTTATTATATTTCTCAATGTTATTAGTATGGTCAACCTATGAAATAATCATGTATAATAAAGGTATATATAGGAGGTATTGGTTAGTCTTTTATGATCATATTGTGAATTTCATTCTTATTACATTGTTATGGAGGTTGCCCCCTCAAAGTGGCTCAGTCATAATATTCAAGTATTATGCTCTTTAGCCAACTATTGTTGTGGATCTACTTGTTCTACTCTTAATGTTGTGATATATCATTCTATTTTTGAAAATTATCTAATAAATTTCCTTACATAGCTGCTATTTGAATGCTAACCTCTTTCCTTTTATTATCAACATCAAACATGCATACATTAGGTTGTTCATATTATTATGACCTTTTGGTTTATTCCTTGGTGGTTGAAGTAGGCATGAACTATTTAGAATGGAAGTATTTTTATCATAAGATCTTTAAAAATCTCTTTGTTCAGTTTAATAGCCCATGTTTTAGCTTGCAAATTTCTATTTATATTATGGCCAATGCTGAAAGAAGTAATGGACTACTATGTTTTAGAGGTGGATTAACAAGTATTGAGTCTCCATATGCTAGGTAACACTATGGAATGAAGATATTTTAGGTGCATAGAGGATATATTCTTCATATAGTTGCTCAATCCCTTCAATCTCTGAGTTTTCTTACATGAACATCATATTAACAGTCTAGTTTTTGTGAGCCTTTACTTTATTTCAAGTGTGTAGACCCTGAGTTCAGACTCCTCATATTGGATAAAATTTATCTTCCTATATTCCATTATCATATGATTAATTCTTAGTTCTCACTCAATTTTGATTTTATTAGGTATGCCATGCCATGGGATCCACATGTGAGAGAAATAAGTTGCCATACAACAATTTAGCATTTTTAACTAATCTCTATTGAGAAACAGACCATATACATATGGTATGTCAACAATTTGAATGTCAATGAACTACTACATGCTTAGATTGGAATCCAACTACATGTGAATGTGGTTTAGCTCACCAACCACCTTGAACCTTATCTTTTTCAATTGAACTGCCTTTATGTTTCATTTAGTAGGGGTCAAACCCAATTTCTAAAAAAATGAGTAAGGCATCACATTTCCTAAAGTATCTAAATCTACCAAATAATTGTGTAAATTTTTAATGAAAATGTGAATTATTAGGAAAAAATGAGGAGTTTTAGTTTTCTCTTTATAAATAGCAACATGTGTATCTATTATTCTATTAAGCTTATTTCCCTTTAAGAGAAAATAAACTGTTTAATAGTTAATATTTTTGATCAAATATTTGGAGAAAATAAAACATGGTTATATTTGCCTTAGATTTGTTTAGGTATTCAATGATGTTATATCTAATTTTAATTTGTTCCATAGGTTTGTAATTTTATAGGGGTATAACATTGTTCTTTGGTTGATAGGATCCATTATGCCCTTTAGGCAGAAATGGGGTTTTATTTGAATTCTCATCAGGTAGAACCCGAGTGTCACTTAGAGGAGTAGATGTAGTTAACAAATTTTTGTAATTTAATCTTCAACATGTAGTTATTTCCCCTTTGAAATTATTTGAATATGTGAAATTCATCTAGTTTGTCTTCAAGCTCATTGTAGCTCTCATACATGAATTCATAGGTTTCTAATCCTAAATTAGTATTTGGATTCCCTCTACCTTGATTTGAGTTACTATTTGATGTAGGACCTATTTCAAGGTTATCCATCTCCTTCTAAAATATGTTTGAGGCTAATATAAAATCTAGACAATCAATTTCAGTAGAGTCAACTATGTTACGCAATCTACACTATGTGGGTAAGGACAAATCAACCAAGTTTATTGAGCTTGAGGCATTTTTATGTTTTTGGTTGGTGAAATTAAGTGGATTAGGCACACCTCCATTGCTTGGCCTGGTGTTCCATTGATGATTGGTTCCCTAAAATTTGAAATTATCATTTTCAAGAGAGTTATTTATAGTTTGATTGTTGTTTTGAGGCACTTATCTCTAAAAATTAACCATGCAATTTTTTAATTTTTGAAATATCTACTACAAATTAGCCACTTCAATGATCATGTTAGCATTATGTTCATTTTTCACTTGCAGTAGTGGGTTAACCACAGGCACCACAAACATTAAAAATGTGGGGACATGAGAATGCATTTGGTTATGGGAAACATTAAAAGGTTTTTAATTATTTATAAATGATGGAGTACTTTGCTAGTTGTTATTCAGAGTAGCATAACCACTTATGTTAGGTGTAGTAACAACATTATTATAAGAAACATGAACAATTTATTGATTGTTTGCTTGAGGAAACATTTGATTGGGAGGAACAAATGGATGATCATAAGTCATGTAGTTCAAGGGCGTTGGGTTATAAACCCAATTTTGGCTTGAATATATAACACCTAAAATTTGCTTCATTAGTAGTGTATTATGCATGAGCTCTTGATTTAACATTAAATTTAGGTTATAATATCCTGGCTATCCCAAGAAAGGCAAATGAACAAGACCATACCCTTGTGACATCATTTGTTTTTCAATTATAATGGCCTCATAGTATGCCAAAGATAATGATGCAAGTTTTTTATGAGTCCTTAAAATGATCATGGAGGTCATTGAGTCTAAATCTCTCATTTAGGTTTGTATGGCAGCCACTTTTGTTTATGTGTAGGGGTATTTTAATTTCTTTCATATCTTATGTAAATGGTTGTTAAATCTAGTCATGGGTACATTCAATTCCCTATGGGCTATGAAAAATTGGTGATAGAGGATAATAGGGTCAATGGGCACTCAAAAATTATTAATTAAGATAATTTATAAGTCATTCTAAGAATTTATAGACCCATATGGAAATCCAAGATACCAACCATAGGCTATTTCATCTAAGCTATAAGGGAATAGGTAGTAAGCCACATCTTCAAGTTGGATTTGGGTTCTTCTAATGACATCTTTGAACATTTTTTTTTGCTCTTTGGTAGTGTATATTTCACCATGCACCTACCTAAGGCCAAAAAAATTTGATATTTTTAGGTAGGTCATGGGAAAATTCCACAATGTTTACCAAGTAGTTATCTCCACAAATTCAAGAATGATTAGTCACCATCAATAGGTTTTGAGGGGTGTAATATGGATTAAGAAATTAAAATTCAATTTAAGGTGAGCTACTAACTGAATGAATTTATCTTATTTTAAATTTTCCTTTATCTGCTCAAGGTCTTCTATGTTTGCTAAGTTGAAAGAGTTCAAATTTGTCCCAAATAGACCTTGATCTAGTGGATATTCATATTTATAGTTTTAATGTTTGTAGACTACATCTTGGCAAATGCTTCTAAAATATTTAGACTTAATTTTTTATGTTTAAATTTTTTGTTAAAAATTTCAGTCTGGACCCTCCTTTTAGCGTTAGTTTGTTGATGTGTGTTTGAAATACATAAAACATAGGGAAAGCATAAATAATGTACATAATACCAAAATAAATGATATATCTTAAATTATTACTTCTCAACCCTCCTTCTAGTGCTAATATGTTGATGGGTTGTATGTCACAATAACTTAGGTGGGACAATGAGCCATCCAACCTCTCATGAAAGGATGTCTGAAGATCTACCCAAGGTCTATATCTACTAGGTCATGGCATATTGGGTAACTCAATTAGTCATGTAATTGTTCCAATACAAGGGGCCATTATTGGTTGTAAAATTTAAATAAAGTTTTTATTCTTAATATGAGTGAGAGGAAAATGCAGGTGTTTTTTTTGCCAATGTGGGTTTTGAGTGTGTGTTGAAAAGTGAAAAATAATACATTAGTTTGCTTAAGATAAATCAATGTTTTAATATTTTATTAAAAGGGAATACAACTGATTTTAATCATGTTTATTGTATTAAATTCAAGAATGTAAAAATAATAATAAACATAACATGAAATCAAGATAAAACCTACATAGAATATCAATTTTGGATTCAATTGAAACCCTGGCTTAAAATATTTGTAAAAAAAATAAAAAATAAAAGGGGGGAAAGAGATAAAAAAACATGTGTAATGAATCCAAATGTGATTTATTTGATTCAATGAATTCCCTAAAATCAATCCTCCACCTGGTCAGTTGCACACAACCACAATGAGGATGAAGCATGAGTATGCATAAAACTTATCCATGAATGATAATAAAAAAACACCATATTTCATTCACATATAATGAAAACTAATTCCATATTCTTTAATTAATCAAGATGTTCATTTGTATAACATTGTCTAGATCCTTTAAGATCATTTGGTTATAAATAGACAATATAAAAATAGGGTTGAATAAATGAGGGGGAAATGAAAACACTTAAATGTATTAAACCATTCACTTCATGTAGGTGAAAATTATGTCAAAACAATGTGGATGGAACCACTTTTATAATGTCATAAACTACATCAAAAATATATCTATGAGTCAAAATATAAGATCAATAACATAACCACTTATACATTGTTGCAGAGGTTTCTGGGTTTTCACCAAAACATGCTAATTACAGGGATAGAGTGTGATAAGTTACATTAATTTTTTACAAGATGGTTTAATCAAGACTTTGAAACATATTCAAGGTTTATCATAGAGAAATACACTTGTTTAATAACTTAATGTATAAATTAAAGTACCTATAGGTATAGAAAAAATACATATCAAAGCAAAATAATAAGGGAAACATTCATAATAACATAGAGAACTCTATGATTATACTATAAAAGAGTACAAATTCTTAGAATTCATAATAGAAGATCTAGTACCATGGATTACAACAAAGAAACCTCCATTGATTAAGGTTCAATTTTGTCAATATTATGTGCAAAATATCTCTAATAAAAAAATAATCACTATTATTTTTACTGACACACTCATTAACCCTTCTATTGCATTATTTTCAAATACATATAGACATTAGTGCCTATGGTTATAGTTCCAAATTTACCATGCTGAGAATAGTTATCCATATCACATTCAATTGAGTCTTGACCAATATATAGATTCTTGTAATAACTCTTAACAACCTATAGATAGAATACAAAATTATTTCCCTTAGGACATTATCGTGTATACAATCAATTTTACATTTACCTTTTGACGTTAAAAATTTCTTAGAGTTAAAAGGTTGTATCATCCCAAGACAATGTCGTAGAGGTAAGCTATCCAAAAAATGATAAAAAGTGACAAAATGTAAAAGTGTATAAGATTCAAAAACTTTGTTCAAGGTGTCGATTAACTAATTTTCATCCCTTATGCACTACATAGCTTCCCTTTTGGGTTTTCAACTAACATACTAGTATACTACCCTTGAAGGTTTTTAATAGACTAGCATGACTAGGTGGATGCCATTGATGGTTTTTTAACCTTCTAGCTCTGCATAGTACTATATAATCTTCTAATTACAAAAAAAATTGACCAATATTTCAAAACTTTAGAACTTATGTAGCATCAGTTGGTAGGTGGTGGCATCTTTCTTTGTTGGATGATCTATCACATGTGGCTTGTTGGAATGTTCTTGGGTTCATCTACCAATGGTTAAATTCTTACATTGATGAGGACCAAGTCATCCTTGTAATATTTCTAGATGAGGAGAGTTTCTTGAGTGCTATATAGAAGACCACACAGTGGAGCTTAAGTGTCCATAAGTTGGTGAATATTCATGTTAGTTGTCCTGAGTAGAGAAAATATCACCATGTTGAATTTCATTATAATTTTTTCATGAGTTTTTATATCTTATCTACATGTCTTTATGATTTCACACTAGTGAAAGAGTTGTGCAACATCTAGTTTTGCTAGGTCTACATATTCTTCATGACTGTATCCCTTGCACCAAGTGAGGTTTGAAGTGCAACATCTATAGAAGTAGGATTTGCATTAGGCATTATGATTTTAACTTGTGTGAAACTATCCATGGAAAATTTGGGCTATGTAGTGGTCGAAACATTATCCAACTACTTCTCCTAATCTAGAATTTGAAGTGTAATTTCCATAGCTTGAGCCTAAGTAGTATATATGTTGGATTGATACTTGGCTAACAACTTATAGAAGACTTGTTAAAATTTTGGCCTCACAATCCAAATGTCAACCCTTATCATTCAAAGCTCTTGATAGTCTTTTTTTAACTCATTTTTATACCCCATAGTGTCCTTGTTTAATATAAAAATGACTAACATAGGATTTGAGAAGCCAGATCATCATATGCACATAATGAAAAAATGGAATTCAATCTAGGTGCACATTTTATATATGCATTTGGGAGGCCTCTCAGAGCTAAAATATCACATGGAAATGATGAATTTAGTGCCAATATCATCATCTATAAATATGGTGTCTTGATGAGCTTGTTATCTCAAGATATAAGCATTTAAAGTTAGATTTGTAGAGTGAAACGTGTGTGGGTATGTCAAGTTTTAACTACAAAAAATAATTGTTTGGATTAAAAAATAAGATCCAATAGAGTACATTAAATTATGTACTAAAGATCAATGGTGCATGATGCCTGACAGTATTAGTGGGTCTTGAATATCTAATAGTGCACATTTGATCATACACCTAAGATTAATGGTGAGCATTAAGTCAAAAGGTTAACATGAATGTGCAGCTAAAAAGTTTTAAGATATGAGGTACTTGAATGAATATATAATGGCACATGGTGATTTATAAGGTCAATGGGTCCAAGTAGATCGATGATGCATGATCAATCATACAAGAATAAATTGACGGTGAGTGAGAGATCAATAAGTTAATAAATATTGAGAATAAATAAGGAGGTGCCAAGTGTCATGACCACATCAAATACTAGGTAAATAAATGATATGTATTTGAGCCATGTAGTCAAAGATCAATGGTGATAATCAAGTCAAAGAGTTAGCAAGATCCTGTGGAACAAATTGGGAGCTAACTATTGGCACACTTTGATAAGGCCCAGATCAAGATCGATGACCATTGTTAAAAGTTAAAAGCTAAAAAATTTAAATGGAGAGAAAATATGACCTAAGGTCAAAATAGAAGCACATCCTATAAGGATCATCCCACTACCATTGGAGCTCAGTCAAATGATATTGAGTATACATAGTTATACAGTCAAGGTTGTTAATGGTGAAGCTCTATTGCTAATAAAGTTTAAAAGTATTATAGGTCTGTTAAGACCTAATGGAGTTTAAAAATAAGGTTATGCAACCTATAGGATTTTTATCTAAATATAGTAGCTATATGAAAACCAATAATTGGTTTAGTTTTTGATCTATAGTAAAGACTTAAGTTCAAGTTGGGGTAGGGGTAGGTTTAAAGTGTGTGATATTTAGACATATCTATATCCTTGACAAGCGGGTATTTACCACTGTTTAAAGAAAACATGATGATGGATCTATCAAAATTATAGTTATGAGGATTTTATCCTTATAGTGAAGGGAGTTAATATAGAGGAACTCGAGAAGGATTCCTTTGGTGGTGGGGATTACTTCTTATAGTGGTCTTGACCTTCATGATCCATACTTTCATGCCAGATAGAGTCTCAGTGACATTAATACAATTAAGAACTCAAGGAAGATGTGATCTCATTTATTATGACCCCTTCTCCACTCTCCCATGCATTCCTCCCCATCTCTCTCATCCCATTATGCTATATATATAGGATTTTGAGCCTTAGATGTTAGAGGTACAATCACTAAGGTGGGGGAGGGGTGGGGGTGAATCAGTCGTGACAAATAACCTTATTCAATTTAAAAACCCTTCAAACACTTAAGAATTTAATACAACCATTCATGAAACATATTATATCAATGAACAATGAATATAATGCAAGATCACACACATAACACAAGATCTATGTGGGAAACACTCTTGGGGAATAAAACCCACTCTCAAGCCTACAAACACATGGCCTACTTATCCTATAAAATGATCATAAACATGAGACTAGTCAAGTCCTTCTGACCAAAATTTAGTGAAACACCTATTTCACAAGGATCACCTACCCCTATGATGATCAATTCCTTCTGACCACCTGATGGTCAAGTGCTTCTAACTAGCTTTAGTGAAACACCTATTTCACAAGGAGAACCTACCCTTAAGATGATCAAGTACTTTTGACCACTTTTTGGTCAAGTAATTCTAACCTAGATGTTGATCACCCTCCCAACACCTATGAAATGAACATCTTTTGATCACTGATTTCTTGCCAATCTGATGGAGATATAATGTATATCAGCCCCCTTCACTTCTTCCCATAGCCACAAACATCTAAAACCACCTTTTGGATCACTCTAAGCTTCTTATTTAATACTCAATATTCAAACCTATAATAATAAAATATTTGACATCAAAAATATAACTTACAAGTCATACACATAGTCATCAACCTACCATTATCTATAATCCATCCACTTGGCACACACCCTTTCTCTTTTCCTACCTTCTTCAACTCTCACACATACCTCTTTTCTCAGGTCTTTTAAGTATATTCAACAAGACTAGAAACCATCACATTTGGTTTCACATTTTATAGATTATTCATTATTATTATGATCACAACCTTACTTGTAGGCCACAACACATGCCTTCACCCTTAAGGCATCTAACATGGGTTAATTTTCAGCACAACCCTCTTTCAAATAGTCCTAAGTCACCTTTTAGGTCCTATGAAGACCCATTCACCTATTTGACACTTATTAAATCAAAATAAGAACATAAGAACACTTTAAAATACATGGACCCATAACACACAATCTATATGTCCTCATTAAGTGATAAAAACCATCACAACACCCTTCTAATAGATCTCAATTTGCTTAAACAACATTTTGTTCATGTAACCACCATGAACGAATACAAAGTCACCTTATAATCCTTTGATCATATTGAATATGATTGATGAAACCTTCATAATCCACACATATGGTTCACATGGAGTATAAAACATGCTCCAACACTTAGTTCATCTTAAAACATCAAAATACCATCAAGAATAACTCAATTACCCTTGTCGGGTTACTTGTAGATCATGAATGAACACATAGTAAACTTTGGAGATGAATACCTTTAATTGTACAAACATTTAGACCTTAAAATGAATATTGACATATGTGACTTGAAGTCTTCTACAACTTTTATTTTTACTAAAACATCAAATTATAAATAGATCGAAGTTATGGTTGAAAAACCAAGCACTAGTCTTTCCTTTATTAAATTCAAATATTTAAATCCAAATGGTCACAATTAAACCTCGATCATTTAGAACACATCTTTTTCTCTTCACTCAACTTGGTCAACTCGCACCATTAATATTTTTTGAAATAATCTCAAATTTTAACTTGTAGTTATCCACTGTCCAAATGTTAAACCTTGAACATGTTGACCTCATCTCATGCACCCTTGCAATATTGACCAAATGCACATTGTCGATCTCTGTGGATTAACTAGGTCTTTATATTTTAGTTCTCTCCATTGATCTAAGATTTAATATCCCATGATTATGCCACTTAGAATACGCACATTCCTTCTACACATTTGACTCATTGAATTATCCTGGGTCATTGATCTTCAACAGTATGAACTGCTGCTCACTGTTGATCTTCTGTCAAATTAACAAGATTGTGATAGTTGTCACTAGTGCATGTAACCTTTGACATCTTGAATTCATACAAACCATTTATCTCAATATGTATGATTAATTAATCACCATTTGATATTATATACTAATGACCTCAGACTTCAATGTGATTAAACATGATGATCTCTGGCCCATCACAGTCTGCTAGAGCAATTTGAAGCTTTATAACTTGAGCTAGAAATCACTTCAAGACTCCAAATTTTTAGGTTACATTATTGAAACTATAGAAAAAATCTCCATAAAAACCTTTGACCTTAGTTGAATCTTTGAGTACCTATATTAAATTCAAAAACTTGTTGGTTCATTCATATCTACATGACGTGTAGTGATGGTTTGGCTAAGTATAAGAAATTAGTGAACTTCTATATGAGAAACCAACTTTGCACTTGCATATCTTTAGATACACTCAATATCATGACCTAAAATTTAAACCAAAAAAACTTTGGACTAATGTGATCACACCTACATGACCAACTCCCTCTGACTCATCCATACATGGTAATGGTGATGTCATCAAACAACCTACTCGGATTTTTTTGCCACTAGACCCAAAATGTCTACATGAAAACTATGAGATACCAGATTAAATACACTCATGAAAAAAATAATTAAAATCATATAATACCTCTTATGGGACCTCTTAAATAGACTAAAATCACCATACTCATCCCTAAACATCCCTAACTATGCCAAAACTGAAGATCAACCAAGCCTACTTGAAGCATACTAGGACAAGCACACTACAAAATTTATCATTGACACTTAGAATATTAAGAAACTTCATACACTCACATAGAAACCTCCATGACATCACCAAAAACTTGCCAAAAATCTCACCCTTTTTCATTGATGTCAACACCCATCATATATCTCACCTTCCTTCTCTCTCTTCAAGCACTCTCACAATAAGAAACTTCACCCCCTTTGACACAATGACAAAGTGAGAAAAAGCTGATCTTAAGGACCTAAAAATACCATAAATAGGAGATTACCACATTAAAAATATGATACAAACTCCCCCTTACCGTAAGCCTACCTCTTCTTGCCTTGACAACTTCCTCTTGATACATGCCAACACCCTCTTCAACAAAACACTATAAACAATGAAGAAAGAACACATAAAAGCACTAAAATATAATGGAATTCACCAATAAACATCTAGTAGGGAATCTTCCTAACATATTTGAGCCATTTCACCTCATGATCATCTTCAGATCTTCATACACCATGAAAAACCACCACATAGGCTTACTAGCTTTCTCTCTCAATCCACCTAAAGGACCACCAACAGAGCTTCATGTCACTCACCAAATATTAAACATTCTATAAAACAACCTAATAAATAACCTTGAAATAATAATTCCTTGATCATTTGGATAAATTGATAAAAAACATCAAATCTTCACACTAGGCCTATCTAAACTCCTTGTAACCCTAATTGGAAATTGCAGATCCCAAAATTTTTAGTATACATACCTTAAAGACCCAAAAATTCATATATAGAGCACTCTCATATGTAAAATTAATCACACAAATTTTAATTACCTATCTACTCTTCTAAAACATACTTCCTTCACAAATATACTAGCCAATTAAGCCTCCATTTTGACAAAAACTTGAAAATTTTGAGAAATAGAAACCTTCAAATCTCTATGAATATTTATTTGAAAACCCATTTGGCCCATTAAGCCAATTAATAATCCTTAGACCTCAAATCATAAGGCAAACCACTTTTCTATCATAGCCCAAAAATCTAGAATCTTAAAATAAACAAGGTTAACAAACCTCTTTTTGGCCAACAACCACCTCTGAAAATTATTGTAAACCTAGAGACAACCACCACACACTTATGGACAAATATTTGATCCTTCAAACCTTTTGGAACCTTGAATTACTATACCATGGCTTTGAACTATAATAAGCAAGATAAACATGAGAGCACACAAAAATATCCAAAAGGCACAAACATGATCATCAAGACACAAAACACCTGGAATACATCACAAAGAAGTGAATAGAAAATTTTTAGCACCAAACTCTTCTTGACATTCCATAAACCTTATTATGCCATTTAAAAACACCCATTCTAATCTTGAAGATACTGCATACATAACAAAAACACCTTATGCCATCATTTTGACCTCATCAAATCAATTCTTCCATCCTGACACACCAAATCCAATTAGAAACAATTTGAGCACACATAATACTTATCCACAAGAAATATGTCTCCTAATAAACATAGGAAGATACATCATACCTCACATGGTTCTTTAGAATAATGTGAAACTAGGAGTTGCCCACAACTCCTCATATTCCTTCTCCTCCTTGGTCATCTGATATTGATAGTTCTTATTTTTAATCTTAGGCTTAAGAGAAAAAAATTGCTCATCCACTACAACATTTCCCTTTTATTTTAAGATTGTATTGATAACACATGGGGATATCATAGATTCATGACATACCTTTTCAATTGAAAAATCTTCCTTGTAGTTCAGAACCTCATCATTAGGCATTGACAATTGATGTTCTTTGCATGAAACTTGTTCAACAATAGCAGGATGTTAATTTTAATCCATACACACCTCATAACTATCCTTAACCAACACCTTGGTCTTTTCCTTGAGCTTGGTATCTTCTTTCATAACATAAGCAGATAATGAGAGCTCTTGGCACTCTTAAACTTCTATAACATTCTCCACTATAACAAAAATATTACTTGGACCTTCAGACTCATCATGACTCACACTTACCACCTTTGGTTTCCATGAGTTAAATTACCTTCTTTCTTGTACTTTAGAAGCCTGATTAAAACTATAATCTTATAGGCCTTTGCTTGCAAAATCTAGAAATGTGACCTCTTTGTTGACAGTTGAAGCACACTATACCTCTTGCAATAAACTTATCCTTCCTTTCCTGATTAGAAAAAAATCTTGGAATATGTCCATTATTTTGACAATTGAAACAAACTAATCCTTTTGAAGAAGACTCACCTTGCCATACCTTATTTGGACAATGCTTAGAAAAATATCCCTCATCAAGATAGTTGAAGAACTTAACTTTGTTCACACCTTTTGACTGATGACCCCCATCATAGTTCCATGCAAAATCATTTCTAACAAGTCTTCTACACTCTCGATCCCTATGACCAAATTGATTGTGTAACAGTAACCATTTAAACTTGCATACCTCATGGCATTTAGTTGTTTGATTTAATTTGTCTTCACTATACCAACATCTTTATTCCTTGACTAATTGTTAACCTTCAAGGTCTAATTTACATTAGTTTTCATCTTGTCTTGAGTTACATTTTTTGGTTCTTCTTTGTATCCAAGACCAATTCTATCACTCGCATTATTTTCACCACTGAAAATATTGTCTATATCACTTGAGATCTTTTCAAATATCATAAATGAATTCATCTTACTAGATGTCTTCTCTAACTTAGCTTTTAATGATTCATTTTCAATTATATACCTTGAACATTCATCTTCTTTAGCTTTCAAGATTGTAGACATGATTTCCAATTGATAACTAAGATGCTTGACTATATCTTCATTCTCTTTGGTGTCTTCATTCATTCTTTCTTCATGCACACTGAATTGCTCCTCATAGTCCTTGATTTGTGACTTTATATTTTTGTTAATATTCTTATCAATCTTTGGTTATTTAAGAGCATTCATTAATTTAGTCTTACAATCCACATCATCTTTATCATCATCTGAATCACTCCAAGTAGACTCCTTTTGATATGATCGACTTCCTTCCTCAACCATGAAGAGGAATTTATCCTCAATAGGAAAATCATATTCATTATCAAACTTAGAATCACTGTCCTCACTCTCATCTAATGAGCTGCAATATTTATTGGTGTAGAGACTCTTCTTGTTCTTGAAGGACTTCTTGTTGTCATACTTTTTGAATCCTTTCTTCCTCTTATCAGACATGTATGTTTTCTTGTCTTCATCTTGGTCTTCACCATACTTTTCATTATAATTTTTGTTATGCTTATGAGGGCACTTGTTATCAAAATGTCCTATCTCTCCACAATTATAGCATTTGAAGGGTAGTTTACCCTTATACTTGCCTGACCCAATTTTCAATTTCCTTGTAAATAAATAAATAATTTAATCTTCATGAAAATTAGATATGTCATCCTTTTTGAGTTTATTACCTTGGAACTTCTTCTTTGGCTTCATTTACGTCTAGAATGGTAATTCCTTATTTGGTGGTATATCATCATTTACTCTCATCTCATAGGCAGTAAGGATGCCATGTAATTCATCCATCTTCATCTGAGTGAGATCATGACTTTATTCTATAATAGACACTTTTAAATCAAACTTGAGATAGAGTGGCCTTAATAAAATTTAAACTACAATAGCTTCTTCATGCTTCTCTCTAAGATATCTGATAATGTTCACAATCTCATCAACTCTCTATAAAAATGATGACATAAAACATTATTACTTCATATTAAGACTCCCAAATTATCTTCAGTGAGTCTGTAAATTTTCCAATTTAACCTTTGATTTTCCTTCATAAATAGTCTTAAATTTATCCCACATTACCTTGGTAAAAATGCAATGGATTACCTTGGTGTATTCAGTATTTGAAAGACCACAAGTGATAGAATTCATTTCCTTATAATTTTTTCCAAGCAACTTCTTATTCGCATCAATAGATGGAGGAATAATAGGTGCATAATAAACATCCACAATAGATTTATAAGTGTAAAATCTTTGGGACATTATGTAGGTCCTCATCTTTTCACTCCAAAAAGCATAACTGGACCCATTGAACATCAATGCTTGCTTAGTGGGAAAACCTCTTTGCATTTGATGGATACCCATATTATACCTTGGATCTCCTTCAAGTTTTCAAGCCTTTACCAAATGACCTACTATGATGCCAATTTTTATAGGTATAATCAATAAGAGGGGGTGTGAATTAGTGGTGACAAATAACCTAATTAAATTTCCAAACCCTTTAAAAACTTAAGCATTCAATACAACATTCATGAAGCATATAATATGTTTATAGAAATGAACAATGAAGATAATGAAAGATCACACACACAACACAAGATCTATGTGGGAAACCCTCTTAGGGAATAAAACCCACTCTCAATCCTACAAACACATGGACTAATTATCCTATAAAATGATCACAAACATGAGACTTGTTAAGTCCTAACCATAATTTAGTGAAAACCTATTTTACAAAGAACACTTTCCCTTAGGATGATCAAGTGATTCTGACCACCTGATGGTTACGTCCTTCTAATTAAATTTAATAAAACACTTGTTTCACAAGGATTCCCTACCCCTAAGATGATCAAGTCCTCTTGACCTAGATGTTTAGCACCTTACCAACACCTATGAAATGAACATATCCTAATCACTGATTTCCTACCAATATGATGGAGATATAATGTATATCAGCCCCCTTTACTTCTTCCCACAACCACAAACATCCAAAACCACATTTTGGATCACTCTACACTTATTCACTCAACCTGAATCTTCAAACCTATAAGAGCACTATATTTGACATCAAAAATATAACCTATAGGTGATACACACAATCATAAACCTACTCTACTCTATAATCCATCCACTAGGCACACACCCTTTCTCTTTTCCTTTGTTATTCAAACCTCACACATACCTCTTTTCTCAAGTCTATTCAACAAGCCTAGAAACCATCACATTTAGTTTCACCTTTTATAGAGTCTTCATGATTATTATGATCACAAACTTCCTTATTAGATACAACACATGCCTTCACCCTTAAGGCATATAACATGGGTTACCCTTAAGTACTACCCTCTTTTAAATAGGCCTAAGTCACCTTTTAGGTCCTATGAAGACCTATTTACTTCTTTGACACTTCTTCAAGCAAACTAAGAACACAGGAACACTTTAAAATACATGAACCCATGCCACAAAATCTATATGTCCTCCTTAATTGATAATAACCATCACAACACTCTTTTCCTAAAGCTCAATTTAGTCAAACAACATTTTGTGCACATAACCACCATGAATTAACACACAGTCACCTTTTAAGATTTTGATCATATTAAATATGATTGATAAAACCTTCATAATCAACATAGATGGTCCTCATAGAGTCTACAACATACTCCAATACTTATTTCATATTAAAACATTTAAATTACATCAAGAACAACTCAATTACCCTTCTCAGGTTACTTATAGAACATGAACAAACACACAGTCAAATTTGGAGCTCAATAAATTTGAATGTATAAACATTTAGAACTTAAAATGAATATTTAAAAATGCACCTTTAAGTTCTATATAACTTTAATTTTTACTATAACATAAAATTCTATATAATTTTAATGTTATGGCTAAAAAACCAAGCACTATTCTTTCCTTTGTTAAATTAAAATATTTAAATCTAAATGGTCATAGTTAAACCTTGATCACTTAGAACACATCTCATGATATTCACTCAAATTGTTCAAATCACACTATTGATCTTCTTTAAAATTATCTCAAATTTTAAATTTTAGTACTCCACTATCCAAATGTTAAACCTCAAACATGTTGACCTCATCTCATGCACCATTGTAATATTAACCAAATGTGCACCATCTATCTATGTAAATTAACCAAGTATTTGTCTTGCAGTGTTCACTATTTCTCTAAGATCCAATATCCTAAAATTATGCAACTTGGAAGATTTTTATGACTTATACATATTTTACTTATTGACTTATCTTGCACCATTTATCTTTGTTAGTATAAACCACCGCTTACCATTGATCTTCTATCAGATTAGCGAACTTGTGACACTTGTCACCAGTATGTGAAACCTTTAACATGTTGACTTAATATGCAACATTGATATCAATATGTATGATTAAGTGATCACCATTAAATATTATAGACCAAATACCTCATACTTCAACATGATTAAACATGATGGTCTCTGGTCCATCATAGTCTGATAGAGTAACTTTGAAGATTTATAACTTGAGCTAGAAATCATTTCAAGACTCTAAATTTTTTAGGGTGCCTTATTATAACTATAAACAAAATATACATGATTTTTTTTGACATTAGTTGAATTTATGAGTACATGTATTAAATACACAAACTTTCTGATTCATTCATATCTGCATGATGTATAGTGACAATCTGGCTAAGTAGAGGAACTTAGTGAACTTCTGTCTAAGAGTCTAACTTTACACTTGCATATCTTTATCTACACTCAAATTCATGACCTAAAATTCAAATAAAAAAAATTAGGACTAATGTGACAAAAAACATATGACCAACTCTCCTTGAATCATCCATACATGGTAATGGTGATGTCATCAAACTACTTAGATTTTTATACCACTAGACCTAAAATGTCTATATGAAAAATATGAACTAAAATATTAAATCCACTCATGAACACAAGAATTAAAAGCATAGAAGACATCTTATGGGACCTATTTCATATCCTCAAATCATAATACTCAGCCCTAAACATCCCTAACTAAGCCAAAATTAAAGATAAACCAATCTTACTTTAAGCATACTAGGACAAACACACTACACACTTTGTCATTGACACTTAGACTATCAAAACACTTCATCCACTCACCTAGACACCTCCATGACATCACTAAAAAATATCCAACATTGTAAATCATCCCTCTCTTGGGCATGACTAAACTCTTCTAATATTGTGTTTTGTAACCTCTTGAGATGAATAAAAGACCATGCTAATATTTTATTATACTTATCTAGTGTGTTCATGTCAGTTGATTTGTATATGTGGTAGAGATTTCTCCCTTTTCAAGTCCTAATCTCACCTAGATACTAGTTTATCTTTTTATGTAGGTCATGTTTAGTGTTTAATGTCATTTGATTGAAGCTAGCAAGTGGATACATTGGCTGGTTAATGCCTTGAATCAAGCCTCTCCATCACTTCACATTTTAATCACATGGTGAACCTTTACATGAAATATTGATGCATAACAAACATTTGGAGTTGTAGATTCAATCATTTACTTGTTTCATTAGTGTTTTTTTAAAGTTTAAATAGAGTGGATGAGCAATCAATTTAGGTGCATCACCAACATTAGCTTATATTTACCTTTAAGTTATATTTCTCTCCCTTTTCACCCCAGTAATTAGTAGGTTTTAGTGGAAATGAGCTAAGTGATACATCAGAGGAGTTATCCTCATTAAAAATCCTATATTTTTGACCTAAGATTAGGTAACCCATAACCTAGGGTCATTCCCATGTTGGACTAGGTTTGGGTAGAGGACCTAAACAATCCTTTACTCAGCTAAGGTGCAATTTAAGCCTCCAATAGTTCTAGTATGCTTGATGGGATGAGATCCAAAAGAGTGGAAAGATTGTTGGTGTGTCTTTCCTCCAATCAAATTTTTGAAGAAATTAAGTTAGCACTAATGGTGACTCCAAATAAAATATCCTAGTTGGAAGTAGTGTAAGTATGTCTCATTGAAGATTTTTAATCAGTTTTTGCATCTTATTTCACATATGAGGTTGATATGAATAGTTATGGTGAATACCCATATCATGAACCTCCTTATCAATAGTTCCAATATGATTCCCATGACCCATATGAGCCTAATCAGCCTTACCAAGAGTTATATCAAAGCTATGATGAGCCTCATCAAGTTTATCATGATACTTATTATCAAGAGCATGGATCCTACTTTCCTCATAACCCATATAAGCTGTACCATGATTTATATCAATCTTATGATGAGAATCACCAACCATATACAAAGCCTTACCAATAATATGGTGACTCATACCAATCCTATGATAATCTTCTTGATCAGTCATGACAACAACACATTCCTAAACAACCTACTCATACCCCAACCCATTTGGTATATATCCTTAAAAAATATCTATTGGAATAAGAAAAAAATATGATAAACATTGACACATTGAAGGGGTATGGGTGAGAGATCCCAAAACATGTCATTAAAGGGGTTAGAATTTTAGTTTAGTAAGAAAAATAAAGTTGGATGTCTTTCATTATGGAAGGTTATCCTAAATATAGTAGTGACATGCTTGACATAGATGGCCTCATCTCCAAGATTGGGGAGAAGTTGGGAGCCCATGAAGAACATCAAACACCCCATCACCCACCCTACTTTACCTCCTTCACTCCATGTCAACCTCATTTTTAGCTTCTCATTAACACTAATAATCCGTCACCACATGAGTTTCAAAGTGATCATAGTTCCCCTTGACTCCCATTAACCTTCCCCTCATGGAAATCTATCCAAGGAAGAGTCCAATAGGAAAGGCAAGTTTGTGTTGAAAAAGTTAACCATCATGAGAAATCAAGGTCTCATTTTGAAGCCTTCCTTGCTAGGTAAACTAAGGTTGAAGATAAAAATCTGTACCAAACATTGGTATCTGTAAATATAACATCAACTCAATTACACATACCTCCTTTTATTCCTCAAGCCTCAATGCACACTATGTAAGGGAACCATGAGCTCAAATTTCCATCTTAGATTCAAGTCATGTAGTCAAGAAAACCCAAATCTACTCAATACTAACCCCTCCCTCATCAAGAACACAAGTCCTTTCCTTTATGGAAATCCATCCAAAAAGTAGTGCAACAAAAAGAGAAGGTGAATGTAATCCAATAAGAGTAAGTCTATGAGAAATATCAGGTATTTATGGTTACTTTTATGGACCTTTCTCATCTTATTGATTACTTTTAGGGGTTTATTGTGCCTATCCTAGAGAAAGAGCCTATCCTTTATGAGGTAAATCAAGAAGATACAACTAAGGAGATAGAAAATAATGATGAATTCAGTGATTAAGATGAAGAAATCATTATTAGAACACCACTTGGAAAGAACAAGCATGTTTCAATATTTTATAATGCCAAAGAAGATGAGCTGCAAGAACAAGTACAAGTTAGAGATGAGATCCAATAGGAATAAGTTTTAGATGTGAATCAAGAGGTTATTTCTCAAAAAAATCTTGATCACATATAAGTTGTCCAAAATCAAGATTTTTCTAAAGATCTTTTAGTATCTAATATAGATCACGTACAAGCTTATCTTTCTTTAGAAGGTAGCCATGAAGATAACTCACATAGAACCATTACTAAGATAGAGAGCATTCTTAAAGAAGAAGACCATTGGCAACAACTATACCATGATTTCATGAGCAATATTGAAGAACTTAAGATGGAAAATTTGGATGATGAGATAGTACAATAGGTTAAATATTCATCTAAATATGTTTTTAATGTTTTGGAGCTTTAAGAAGGAAATGCTACTCTAGATATGCCAAGGCAAAATGTGAAGGTTGGTCTTGATATGGAATAACTCTATGAGGGATTGGTACAAATCAAAGTCATATTTGAGTTTGAGTTATCTATTATTGAAAAGGATCAAGATACCCTTCAAATTTATCCTATTCAAGTTAATCAAAGTGAGGAATAAAAGGATGATTGGTAGTTGTACATTGACTATCTGTAAAGGGTTGAGGGACATTGCAAAGATATACTACCTATTAGAGAGCATGTTCATGAGTAGTTTGATCTAGAGACACTCATTAAAGGCCATGATGCAGATGGGGTTGGCCATTCAAAACTCCTTGAAGAGATTGATGAGTTTACAACTTATAGTAAGGAGAATGAGGTCACTCAAGGTGCCAAAAGGACTCAAGGCCAATGTTTAGATGAGATTTTGCTTATAGATATTGTAGATGATAAGCAATATGAGAAGGGTCCTAAAGTACAAGACCAATTTATCTTTTTTGGTGATTTGTTTTATGTTGATAACTCATTTGAGGAGATGTTAAAAGATTTGGTAAGCAGGAAAAGTTCCTCATCAAGGGTTATGTTCAATAAACATACTAATTTTCAACTTGTACAATCTCTTAGGCTAAGTGGTGTCATGAATTTCATTTTTAATATAAGAGGATCATGCTTTATTTGTACATAATTAGTTATTGTTTTCCTTCAAGTGTTGTCCTAGCACATTTGGTTAGTTGTCTTTGCTTTGTTTAAGTTAGTTTTCCTATTTGTGTTTTTCATTTCTTGCTTTGTTGGGTGTTGTCTTTTTCAAGAGGTTTCTAGTAGTTAAGGTTTAATTTTCCGTTATCTCATGGACCCAAGAAGTCATGTAAGTGTCTAGGTTCTTAAGCATAACAAACTTGCTTCCCATCAGAGTCACTAGAAATGTTAACATTTTGAGCTAAATGTCAACCCTTATCATTCAAATATATTTTTGGTCTTTTTTTTATCTCATTTTTATGCCCCCTAGTGTCCTTGTTTAAGAGAAAAATGACTAACATAGGCTTTGAGAAGCCAGACCATCATATACACATCATGTAAAAATAGACAGGCCAGTCTAGATACACATTTTATATATGCATTTAGGAGGCCTCTCAGAGATAAAAGATCACCTGAAAATGATTCTTTTAGTGCCAAGATCATCCTCTAAAAATTTGGTGTCTTGATGAGCTTATTATCTTAAGATATAAGCATTTAAAGTTAGACTTGAAAAATGAAACATGTGTGAGGATGTCAAGTTTTAGCTATAAAAAATAGGCATTTGGATTCAAAAATAAGATCCAATGGAGAATGTTAAATCATGAATTGAATATAAATGGTTTGTGGCACCTGACAGTATCAGTGGGTCCCAAAGATTTAATGGTGCACATTTGATTGTACCCCCAAGATCAATGATAAACATCAAGTCAAAAGGTCAAGATGAATATGCAACTGATAAGTTTCAAGATATTAGGTACCTAAATTAATATCCAATGGTGTATGGTGACTAAAAAGTTTAATGGATCTAATCAGATCAATGGTGCATGAGCAATCATACAAGAGCAGATCGATGGTGAGCGAGAGGTCAATAAGTCAGTGAATCTTGAGAACAAATAAGGATATGCCAAGTCTCATGATTGCATCAAATTATAGGTAAATCAATAGTTCACATTTAAGCCATGTATTTGAAGACCAATTGTGAGCATCAAGTCAAAGAGTCAGTAGAATCCTAAATTGGGGAGCTGACAGTTGGCACAATTTGAGAAGGCCCATCTCAAGATCAATGGTCATTGTTAAAATTCAAAAGCTAAGGGACTTCAATGGAGAGGAAATATGACCTAAGGTTGAAATAGAAGCAAGTCCTACAAGTATCATACCACCACCATTAGAGCTTGGTCTAATGCCATTAAGTAGACATAGTTATATAGTCAAGGTTGTTAATGGTAAATCTCTATTACTATTAGAGTTCAGAAGCATGATAGGTATATTTAGGCCTAATGGAGATCAAGAATGAGGCTATGAAACCTATAGTATTTATATATATATATATATATATATATTATCTATATGAAAACCAATAATTGGATTGGTTTTAGATCCTTATTAAAGACATATGTTGAGGTTGGCATAGGGGCAGGTTTGAAGTGTCTCATCTGTAGACATGGATATGTCCTTGATATGTAGGTACTTATTGCCACTCAAAGAAAAGATGGTGATGGATTTGTCAAATATATAGTTATGAGGATTTTATCCTTATAGTGAAGGACATTAATGTAATGAATCTTGAGAATGATTCTTGTGGTGGTGGGGATTGCTTCTTATAGTGGTCTTGACCTTCATGATCCATCTTTCCATTTCAGATAGAGTCCCAGTTACATTAATGCAATCAAGAGTTCAAGGAAGATGTGATATCAATCATTATGACCCATTCTCCACTATTCCATGTATTCCTCCCCATCTATCTCATCCCATTATTCTACATATATAGTCTTCTAAGCCTTAGAAATCATCCCTCTCTTGGGCATGACTAGACTCTACCAAGATTGAGCTTTCTAACCTCTTGAGATGAATAGAAGACTAAGATTTCATTATGATTATCTAGTGTGTTCATGTCAACTGATTTGCATACATAGTAGAGATTTATCCCTTGTCAAGTCCTAATCTCATCTGGCTAATAGTTTATCATGTCATGTATGTCATGTTTAGTGTTTGGTGTTATTTGATTGAAGCTAGCATGTGGATACATTGGCTAGTTAGTGCCTTGAATTAGGCCTCTCCATCACTTCCCTCAGGTTTTGATCACTTAGTGAACCTATGTATGAAATATTGATTTATAACAAATATTTTGAGTTGTAGATTCAATTTTTTTCTTGTCTCATTAGTGTTTTTTTAGATGTTTAAATAGAGTGTATGAGCAATCAATTGAGGTGCATCACCATCATTATCTTAGATTTACCTTTTAGTTATCTTTCTCTCCCCTTTCACCCCAGTAATTAGTAGGTTTTAGTGGAAATGAGATAAGTGATACATATATGGATTTATACTCATTAAAAATCCTATAAGTCTAACCCAAAATTAGGTAACCCATAGTTTAGGGTCATTCCCATGGACTAGGTTTGGGTATAGGACCTAAATAATCTTTTACTTAGCTAGGGTGCCACCTAAGCCTCTAATAGGACTTTGGTCTCAACTTTGATGTTTTTACCACTCTTGATAATTCTCACCTAATTAAAGGACTACCAATCTATGGTGAGCTTTTTTAGTAGAAGAACAAGGTGGTCCTTGTCTAGGAGTGAGGGATCCATAATTAGCTATATAGAGGTCAAAATAGGCATCCTTGATGGTCTTCATGGTAATGTGTAGTTATTACTTTACTTTGAATTTTTTTTCCATGAGCTCCTTTACTTGCCACTCTAATGCAATTGCCTTATGTAAACTAAATTCCTAGAACACATTGGCACCTTCAAGCTGCTTGGACAATGGCAGCTGGGAAACATCCAAGGATGCTTCTATTATGGTATTAGTCAAGGTGAGTCATGTGATTGATGTAATCATATATGTAATTTGAAATGGGGATATTGGTAAGGGAAAATGTTTCACTATGTAGAGGTTATTGGGACATCCCACAACCAAATATTTGATAGGTTGGATGGATCACTATCATCTGATGAGGTAACCATAGTGCCTCTTGCCTATATATGGGGCATTTATTGAGAGGTCTATAATACATTAGAACTTGAATGAGTTTGCATTTATTGTGCCTTTTTAGTAGATACTTGGGCTTCCTTATCACTCTTGTTTTCAAATTCTTCCTGTTCTTTCTTTGTAACATCTTCTTGTGCCTTCTAGGTAGACTTGTCTTGCACTTTCTTCTCAACATCTTCCAGGACTTTCCTAGTAGCCCCTTATGCTTGTGTCTTATGTTGTCTTATCTTGTGTAAGATTGTTCTTATTCTATTACTTGTTTGCTTACTTCTATCTACATTTTGCTTTTAATTCAACATCTTTGTGCTATCATTATGTCATTTACTATTATTGTTTGGAATGTTTTATAGTTATGACTTCTTGTTGCATGTTATTATTTTCTTCTTCCTCTTACTATTGTCTTTGTTCCTCAACATCCTCAGCTTTCTTCAAATCTTGTACTTTTTTGCCCTATCATTAGGCTTCCTCTTATTCTTGGCACTCCTCATTTACAATCTGTTGAGCCTCAAACTTAGCCCTATGCTTTTCTTCTTTGTGCATGTGACACTTCACTACTCTATACACTTCTTTATGTGTGACTTGATGTTCTTATGCTTTCTAATCTTCAAGTGATACTTCATCTATGTTGATCTTGGCCTATTTAGAGTGTGATGGTGAGGATCTGATGATAATAGTTTGCACCTTTGCCAGAGAAACCTACCCCTTGTGAACAAGGCATCTTTTGGTTTTGGGGTGTTAAATTATTTCACTTGTCGTGCTCCTATCATTGACTCTCCAATGGAATGTGTAGGAATAGGTGTGGTGTTTTCCCTAGATTTTCAATGGCTACATGGAGTTTACATACACTATATAAGTTATTCTAGGGGGATAGCTTCTATCGATGGGCTCAAAGTGGCTCCTCTTATCTTGAAAATTTATCGAATGCATTGTAATTTAGCCTCTTCAACCACTATATTTAAGTTGATAGAAGTAGGCCAAAGGGGTAACTTGATCTATATATTTTATGTAACTTTGTTTTGTACTTAGATGGTGTGAATTTATTTCCAAAAAAAGTATTATTTTTCTTCCTCCTCATATAAGTCTTCAACCATATTGACCATCATCATTCTATAGACTTGTTGTTCATCAATACCCATGTACAGTAAGTTATATATCCCAACTATTTTGGGTACATTTGAGTCATCTAACTAGGTGATCTATCTACAAGTCTTTAACTTAGAGGAGATAGAGATATTCTACCCTCTAACACCTTACACTTTCTTTTATATCTAATTGGTGTGGCTATTATTGAAGGTTGTGTAGTTGTAGTTGTAGTTGCAACGTCTGGAATAGGTGGTGGTATCATCTACAATGGGGTTTCTCTTGCTGCTACAATTACCTTTTATTTGGCTACCTTAGTCTTCACCATCTGCATATTGATAATATATGGGAGTGGCAAACCCACTACCTTGGGAAATTCATGAATTCCAATGGAAATGACCTTTGGTAGCTTCATGATGACCACATATTGGCCCAAATAGTGCATGAAATCATGTGGTATACGTGGGCTAGATGTGATTAAATCTACCAAATCATTCCACTATTTTATGAACTTGACTTGGTACTAAAAATAGGTACTCTCCTAGGTCCAAGTGAGGTTCCTAAACTGTACATCCATCTAGTAGTCAATGTCAAGATGAAATTCACCCTGAAGTGACTTCCACTATGTAAATACTAACAACAATACCAAAAATTGGTACTGTAAAGTTTACTTCACCATCACTAAGACTTTATTAATATTTAAAGTGAGTTCACTGACCAAGAATTTAGGCTAGTTAAATTCCTCATTCTGATTGATCATTTGATGTGTAATAGTGATGACCCATTTTGTATCTTACTTGACATCCTTGGTTATTTGCCATAATATTCATGAAATGTATTCTAATAGAATGCACTTTGACACATCATCAATATCCTTAAATGGAATTCCTCATGAGTTTTAGGAGTAATTTTCCCTAATTTTTGGAAGGATCTATGGCATTCTTGATTTGTAATGGGATATAGATCTCCCCCTCATAGAAATTCTTGTCTCCCTTACCATCACAACCTTGTTGATGTGAATGGTTATTTCTTAATAAGGATAAATCTTACCCTCATCGTATCAACTCAATAATACCTCCATTAAATCTTTGAGATACCCAAAAGTAGGCAATCAAATCAACTAATCCACATCTATGTTATGGAGTCTATGTGGTGACATTAATGTTAATGGTTGCTTCCTTTTAACTACGTTTGACAAAAACATTCACAGCTCAACATTTTGAACAAACTCATAGGCATATGGGTATGTAAAGTGCATTTGTTGTAATGCAAAACTAATGCCAATTTCCTTTTTTTGTACTTCTATGAATCCTTTTATGAGTTTTGATCTATCAAATCTAGCCATTGTGCATATTTTTCTTTGATTTTGAATAATTACCTTGGATTACAAAGTATAGACTTGTCTAAGAGCAATAATTTACTTAAAATTTTTTAGGCACTTCATTATACTTAGTAGTGATATGAGATTATCCACCCTAGTGCCAATTTTATAGCTTCTCATATTACCTTCTATGGTTTATTATCTTAATTCAATATATTGTCACTCAATCCTTCACATCTAAACTTTGATTGAGGTGGATCTATTATGGCTGATGTGGCATTCTTTTCACTAGCATGACATTTGATTGTGGCAGCAATTGATGCTTTTTAACCTATCACTTTAATTGGACTTTAGTTGTATGCTAGTTTTCCATTTTTGACACTGACCCATCAATTTCCCAATAGATTTGTAAATATCCCCCATAATTAATCATTAATTATAATGGATTAACCATCAAAATCTGTTATTTGCTCAATATTTAGATGCATATATCCTTCTTGGACTTAATTGATGTCCATGCACTTTACTCATTTGGACATCATATTTCATTCCTTTAATGTTTTTATAGTAATGAAACCTTATACTTAGTCTTGGATCCCTCTTAAACCTTACCTCTATACACACACTTATATTTTACTCACATGTGTTGAAAAAACATAAAATTCCAACTATTCTGAAATCAATGCTTTCAATCATGACTATCATCTACTTGGTGTGATATATCTCCTTTATTCTATGTTGTAATAGATTAATGGTAGTAAGAATTCAACTGGAAACCATTTACCTACCTTGGTAAGACATATCCTTGAAAATATCATAGGACCACTATGTTAGGCTATGAAATTTCATGGATGATGTAGGGGCCTTTCCACCTAATTTAAACTTTCCAAGGAAAGCTCTGAACCTGCTATCATACAAAAGAACAAGTTGATTTACCTAGAATTCCTTTATTCATAGATTTTTATTATTTCATGCCTTCTAGCTATGCTTGTTTATATCTTAGGCCCAAATCCTCTTCGTCTCACTTCATCCATGTGATTCAATTTTAGTAACCTATTAGTCATCAACTCTTGATCATCCATTCACAACAAATTTATGACTCATATATTGGGAAGCACATATTCTATAGGCATCACTGCTTCTAACCCATAGACTAGTTGGAATGGTGTAAACCCTATTATATATTTATAATTCATGTAATAATCCCAAAGGAATATTGTAATCTTATATATCTAGTCATCTCTCTTCACATCATAGATCTTAGTAAGCATCTGAACTATCACCTTGTTTGTAGCTTCAGCTTGACCATTCACCTGTGGATGATAATCTATGGTTTTATGATGTGATATCATGAACTCATCCATGTGAGTCTTGATGGTCTTATTCAAAAAGTGATTTCCTCTATCACTTACCAAGTTAAGAGGGATGTCAAGCCTAGTGATGATGTTATCATATAGGAACATAGCTATGTCCTTCACACCACAACTTAGAGTCACAATAGCTTATACCCATTTTGTAAATTAGTTAGTCATAGTGATTATGTACCTTGCATAACTATGTTTACTTGAATGAATGATTGTTCCTACAAAGTCAATCCCCCACTATTCAAATAGATATTGTACTAACATGGTATGTAAAGGCATCTCATCCCATTAGTGTGGCTTCCCCATCTTTTGGCATATATCACACTATTATGCTACTCTATGAGTATCTTGAAATATATAAGTCCACCAAATTCCACTTTGTAATATTTTCCTCATAGTTGAATATTATACAAAGTGTCTTTTTATGATACCCTAATGCACTTCATTCATTATTTGTGCACATTCATGCTCTATATCCACTCTATCTATCAATTCGACTTTGCCTTAGTAGTACAAAAATCCATTAACAATACTATATGGAAGGGCTCTAGTGATAAACTATTTCTTCTCTCTCTTTGTATAGTGTTTTAGGAATGTCCCCTATTCTAGAAACTATATGATCTCTTATAGTTTCTATAGAATCATAGTCACCCTAAATAGGTATGCATATGGTGACTCAACTTGGAGTTCCTTAGGTTCCTCTCCATTATTTAATTGGTTGAAATTGTCTAGGTTAACATTCTCCTAACTTGGTTTGATGTTAATTTAGAATTTAAATTCCTACAAAAGCATTAGCCAACATGATATTCATCTGCCTAACATCAGCTTGTTCACCAGGTATCACAGAGCTTGATCATCAATGGACAAATTTGATTGGTATTGCCAACAAGTAGTGCCTAAAAGCTTGTAGTGCAAATACTATCTCCAAGGCTTCCCACTCAGTTGTCATATAATTATTTATTGTGGATGACAACTTTCTTCTTATAAAGTGGATTAGATGATCCAATCCTCCTTCTCCTAGATATGCAAGTACTACTCCAACTGTAAGCCCTAAAGAATCCACATAAACATGAAAATATCTACTCCAATCTAGGAAAACTAAGATTAGAGCAGTCAGTAGTCTATACTTTAAATCAACAAATGCAACTTGATAGTCCTTTGTCTAGATAAACTAAACTCTTTTTCATAGTAGCTTCTCCAAAGGGGCTGATATAAAAGCTACCCCTTGATAAATTTATAGTAGTAATGTGTGTGTCCCAAAAATGATCACACTTTTGTTGAAGTCTTAGGTGGTGTCATCCCTATAATCTTATTTTGGTCTACATAAATTCCTTTACTACACACTACATGACGTAATAAAACACCAAAGGGTGTGAAAAATAAACATTTCTTCAAATTTAGTGCTATTCGCAACATTTTAAATATCTCTAACATTAACCTAAGTTTTTATAAATGTTCCCTGAATAAAGAGAAAATTACCTACTCATCTAAGTACACTTATAGGAAGTCATGGATGAAATCTTTAAATGTAGTCAACACAACCATAAATAACATTGCAAGTGCATTTTTTAGTCCAAATGACATGACCTTACAATTTAATGAACCCCATTCTATTGTGAATGTGGTTTTAGTCATGTCCTCTTCTGCAATGGGTTTCTAATGATAATCATTAAATCTAGCTATGAATGAGAACACTTTATGCCCTAAGATAGCCTATAAAACTTCATTTGTGAAGGGAATGGAAAATGGGTCATTGACACAAGAATCATTGAGGATACGGTAGTCTTAACAAATGCATATCCCCCTAGTCTTCTTTGATTATACTACCATGGGTCTAACCCAATCAGCTTTCTGGATCGAAAAGATAATATCTGCTTCCAACATGTGATCTATTTCAACTTTCACTTTTATTTTCATGTTCAGGTTTAACCTATATGGTCTCTTCTTGATTGGCCATATGCAATCCTTTAGCTCTATGTGCATATCCCCCCAAAAAGTATCAACACCTTTGACTTCTATGAAGGTTATAGGAAATACATCCTAATAGTCTCTAAGTAATTGTAAAACCTCTAAGCTATCTACCTAAATCCAATTGTCTCTGACATGTGCCATTTGGGTTCAAATTCTATACCAATATTTTCTAAGTGTTCCTTTAATGGATCTTGATACATCTTGAATTCTTCTTTAGGAATGAAGTCCTAGAGTATCCATTCTCTTTCACATTCTAGGAAATGTATGTGTCAAAACTTTTCCTCCTCTATTTCCTTTATGACTGGTTATGGTAGAGGATTCAACTCTCTCTAGCTCAAAGAGATCACCTGTAGCCATGTAGTATTCACCATCTATCCTAAATGACTATTCATCCTTATCATGTATCCTATGGTAGGGTTGAATCCATGTTTGGGCCTCACCTTGGCTAACTTCTTGAAGATGTTGGATGTGTGTCAGGTTTCTTTTTGTGACTTCATGCAAATTTGATTTTAGTGGCACTGGTAAGTATTCAAATCTTTCATGGCACATAAAGGTTTTCATTTTTTGTAGATCCACTTGTACCTGAGGTTGTCACTCTCCAAGATGAATTTTTGAATAAAATTGTATTGGATCTATGCCCAATGTTTTATTTCCCTTCTTTGTTCTTGGTGGATGTACCATGTTGTAGGGAAAAAACCTAGGGTATAGATGAAACTATGTGGCTAGTAGTTAGGAATAATACCCTATGACATCCATACCTTGATACACCTATACACATGCAATTCCATGCATTTTCCCTCCTGATGGATAACTCAGTCTCTTATGATAGTCTTTGGTAGCTAGAATGAAGCTACTAATAGTCCACACACTTCTTACCATGTTAAATGCACATCCCTATGGATGAACCACTAGTTTAAAAAAATTTCATTCATTTCATAGTTGAGGGAGATAATCCTATAGTTCATAAATAAAGTACTACCTCTTAATCACTACCTGACTAAGACAATCACTTATAGTGGTTGTAGGTGTGCATTTGGGAAGGATGAAGCAATATATGGATTTTTGTAAACCTCATAAAGTCCTTCATAATTAATTATATATATTCAATCTTTATTTGAAACATATTAACCACCAAATATCTATTTCCAATACTTAGACATACTCCTTTAAGTCACTACCTACCTGTTGTATGTGTGTGTTTCTTGCCTATGTACAGACTAAGGTTATGCTTGGGAAGTCACGACACCAAGTACCATTATTTTAGGTTACTTATATACTAATTAATGTTATCCTCATAATCTATAAACTCTACATTATGATATCAAAGTCAAGTCACAACTTTTTAAAGGCAAATGCCTCATTTGGATTCACAGTCTTGTAGATAACATTGAAGGAAAACAATATTTTATTGGTAACTTTGAGATATGAAATGACCATCCTTCACCTATAAAATTCCTCCCAAATTTTTCATAGTTCTTCTTCATGCTAGATGTTATAGGGCAAGGTCATTGGGATGAATGAAAAGTCTTGGGAGGTATACCATAAGAGGTTTTCAAAATCCCCCTGGACCTCTGTTTGCCCTTTTTAGGGACTATGTTTCAAACTCAATCAAGATCCTTTTGAATTCATTCTCAACTTAATTTATAAATATATTACTTCCAAAAGGTTTTTAAGTCTTCCTTAGACATATGATAAATTTAAAATTGAATTTCATTACTTGTTTCAACATCACACAAGGACTCCTTAACTCTTGGTATCAGGCCAACTATAGGTGGTTATTTTCCACATAAGCAGTAGGTATAAATTTAGTAAATGAGCATGTTTTATGACCTATCTTGATCTTAAAATATCTTAAAAATGATACAATGGACTCTTTAAATTGTTAAAGACATTGCATATCTTCTTTTTAACATGAATATCCTCATGATGATACCTTTGGATGCCCATTAATGGCTGACTGTGTGTAAGCATGGTATATAACTACAAGCTTATGGAAATATGCTTTTGAGAAAGGAAATTTAGAGGACATGAAATTAAAAAAACATTTTAAACATAATAAATAAATCATCACAACTTCCTGGAGCCATTTCCAAAGCATAAAACATTACAAATGAAGAAAAATTGATTATTGCACCCAAAAGAGACTAGTATATAAATTTGAGGTTAATTGCTCATAAAATCAGATTATAAAGTGAAAAAAATAGTGTTAAAAATTATATAAGTTAAAATCCTACATAACCAATCTCAACATCTGATTCGTATGGAATTGCCCAAACTAAGGCAAAACCTGAAGGGTGCATAGATGAGCAAGCATTTTTGAAAAATAACCTTAAAATAGATGATTCATAAATAAAATTCCACAATTAATCCAAATTATTATATTAAAATTAGTTCCTCTGAGTTTAAAACAACCTCCCAAAGTCATTTTTCTTGAAACTCTTTCTACTGGCCATACCAAGCAAAAACTTGCAAGTCACTTTTGTATGCCAAGGACAAAGATGGAGCATAATAGTTTTGGATATAAAATGAAAATTACATATCTATTAAAGAATGGATATGAGTTTAGGGAAGATTATTATCCATGTTTAAACATTTTCCAAGTGGCACACTTCCCAATGAGGTTGTATAAGTGCCATTACTCCCTTTTTACCAAGAAAATTGCCTTTTCTCTAAACAACCTACCATATTTTCAGTAATTTAATTTATATAAGACTTATAATGACACATGGTACATGAAATAATGTTTTTTAACTTTCACATTTCCCAATAAACCCATACCAAGCATTAAATGCACCTTTTTGACCCCTCAAATGACCCAAAAATGATATAAGGACATAAAAACTAATTGACCAAAGCTAATATAACATTAGTTGACATCAATCAACCTATAAAAGACCTCATGATGATATTTTATACCCCATTATATACCTAAATATCCAATTTTTTTTACTAGGGGTACCCTAATTTGACCTAAAAGTCAAATTTGGTCAATAATTAGAAAATACAAAAACTTTCAAATATTAAAAAAACCAAAATTGGGAAATAATCATGACATTAATGCTAGATTATAACATTTACAAATATTATATATCACATTTTTGGAATATACACATGCATTTCATGGTATATGATTGCTATGCGAGACATACAGGGTACACATGGACATATAAATGTTGAATTTTCCACTACCCACTGGCCATGATGATATTGGGGGATTATTATTATATATGTTTCACTATTATAGGTTATATATTTTTATGAACTTTGTAACATGTTTAGATACCTATATTTATCACACATGCCTATCTGCTTACTCATATATTACATACTAATACATGGATATGTTATTTTACTATGACATGAGATTGGTACATATTAATGATGTAGACTAGTTCCTTGCTTTGTGTTCCGTTGATGATACTATTATTTTACATGATAGGATAAATGTTTTTTACTATTGTTTTAGGCCCCTAGGCATTTTTTTATGTCACATCCTTAATATCCCTTTTTTGACATTTTTATGTCCCCTTGCATACGATCATTAACCCTTTTTTGTGAAATTTTATGTCCCTTATATGTGGCCCTTGGCCTTAAGTGTGACTCTAACACTTGTACTTGTTGAGTTTCTGACATTAAGTGGTTTAATTATATATATTATACACTTTTACTTTGTATTATTATTTAAATATACTTATAATACATGCTTAGTTGATATATCTATCCCGAAATAACACTAATATGCCCTATATTACATATGTTACATACATGTCTTGATTGAAACATGCCCTACTATCATGGCATATTCTCAACATGATCAAATTATATCCAATGATGTTATATTTATACATGACATGATAAAATTAACTCCTCTTTTGAGATGAGTGACTTACATGATACATCCCTTATCTCGAAAGGGGGGAATATATAGACATAAGCCTTCATAAGCAAAAAATAAGACTAGATCATCTCCAAAAAGTGGCAAGGGAAATATGGTTTTCACCAAAACACAAGTTTAATCTAACCCTTTTTCTTTAAATTTTTATAAAATTTAGTTCCAAATTAAAGTTATTAATATATGGGCATTGATTACACATGTTTGTAGGATATTTAATGGGTTTGAAATAGACAATGGGATTATTTTAGGTGTATAATATAAAAATGGAATGGATTACTCATAATATAGCATGAACATGTGATAAATTATTTAATTTTTAACCAAAAATGTATATAATAAATGTGTCCATGCTCAAGGAAAGAAAGAGTAACTAGAATTTGTTTGAAAATATTAGCAATGGCCACCTCCATAAATAGTGAATAAGACAAGAAGAGGTAAATAGGGGAGGTCGACATCATCAAGTAATGTTAATACCAAACAAAAAGAATGGTGAAAAAAAAATTTCAAACATGTCTCACCCACCATCTGAATCACCTTAAATCTTTAAATAATTAATACTTGGGTACCATGATCCCCCAATATCCAGTCTTATGTCTTTGTTAAGGTTATTCAATCTTTTCTTAATATTTATGGCCTCACACACCTTTCTTTTCCAAAACTCATCCTCTTTAGCTAAAATATTTATGTGATCTAGACAAATATGGTGTTTTTTACCTTTTTTATACTTAATATATTTGGCATATACCATTTTTTCAGATCATAAGAATCAATCTTTATCTTTTACATTAAATGTATGCTTCAATGCCATATCTTAATATCCAAATTACATTTCAAGTTTCTATCTTAATTAGATTAATTTCATCACCTTAATCTAAATTAGGTTCAAACCCATATCTTATGATTTTCCTTACTATTTTCATTTTACTTACATTTGGTATGTTTTATATTCATTTATTTATTCTTACCCACTTTATATATTTTGCTAGTTGATTTTTCTGTTTACTTACCTAAGATGTCATTTTTACACTTTAGTTTTTGTTAGTTCTGACTATGCATTTGCCCACATTTGTAAGAAAATGATAAAACATACAAAACATAATTACACTTTAACATGATATTACAACCATGGTAAGTTATATAATGAAAAACCACAAGTATAAACTCATGTATAAAACAAAAAAATTATGTATGTGTGCATGCACACGTGCATGTTTAAAATTTTATACTTAAATATACATCTTTTATATATATATATATATATATATATATATATATATATATATATATATATATATATATATATATATATATATATATATATATGGATAGATATTTTGTATAGATATTTTGTCCCCTACACGATGGGTGAGGCACAAAATTTTCATCTAGCACTTATCATGGCTGTAATATCATGTTAACATGTAAATATAAAAACTCGTGTATAAAACCAAAAAATGATACGTGTGTGTATATGCATGAAAATGTTTATACTCAAATATAAATCTAAAATATATATACATGGCTAGATCTTTGGCATACCTTCATCCTTCTAAATCACTTCAGCCACAATATTTATATGGGTAGTAACCTCTATGATCAAGGTCATTTGAACCATATACACCTATTTCCACCCTATAACATGCCCTCTTACTAGAACTAGTGATGAATAAATAGCCTAATATTTCTATCATTTATCTTGTGTGATAATTCCAACCCATCTAAACCAACTAGAAAATGGTCTGGCTAAAGGAACACATTTATCCTCCACTTGTGTAGTGTCATTCTTTGGTAGCATGCCATCTAAGATCTCATGATGGGATATCTACACAATGGTCCTACACTGAGCCACATCCATTGAAGCATCTAAAATAGGAAATTTATAATAAAAATTTAATATATATTATCTTTTTACCTATATGTGGTAGTTGATCAATGATGGTCTCACCATCCACTTTACCTCTAAGAATAGGCTTATTATACTGACTCAAGCTAGGTCAGGCCTCTACCCACATCTCACCATGAACCACCAAGACTTGAAATCTTAATGGATACAATCATTTTTGGATGAACCATCTATCCCATCACAATGGTTCCCCCTCCATTATCAAAACATCACTACCATCTCACACCTTATCTAATACCCTCTCCTACCACTACCATTGAAATTAACTTCCACTATGTGGGGCATGATTAGGTTTTAAAATTAGAACATAATCCCATACACCATGTCACCTAATCCCTATAGATTTTGTGAGTGTCTCACCCAATACAATGGGATTTCTAGTGGTTTTGTTGAATTGTTAGTGTACACTACCTCTGCACATAGTTTTATGAATTTTGTGCTAAACACCAAGGGTAATGCTCTATGATTTGAACTCTCACTCATGCTTACACTATCGATATCCATGAAACCCAAGAATCTATATTATCATGGTATGGCCTCCATATGATTTATTTCCTATGAATAGCCTTTAATTCTAAATATAAATGAATTTGCTTCAACACATGATCCTACTCCCACCTCCCCACCTAAGATAGGTGGTCCTTGATCTGATGTGGGATCCCTATTGACTAGTACATAGGGAACCTCTCATATATCCAACAGGAAATTAATGTGACTAGCCCCATTTTTTAAACCCCTACTTAGTATCTTATAAAAATCATATACAGGCTACACCCAAATAGTACCTCCTATATCATGCATGGTGCAATACTCTAGCATAGATCAACACAAGTAAATAATTTATAATGATATGGATCCATCATACTTATAAAACAAAACTTACATGGTCATAAACTCAATGATGCACTTTAAAATATCAATAATTCTAAACATGTAGATGTATTAATCATACTCATCAAATCTTGTAGCCTACCAAGCTATATCTTGACACTCTTCCATAAATAATGGCATGTCACATATCATCAGTGTGCCCTCAATAGATACAACCAGTATCACATTTACTTCTTCTAGGTTAATGGAAACCTCTACTATATCCCCATCCACCAACCATTTGAATGTGTTTTTGATCTTCTCCCAGCATCTAATGAATATAGCTACAAATTTCACACTTAATGGGACCCAACACATCTCCATAATCCCTATAAATCCCAAGATGATCAAGCATGATCTTGTGACCATTTTAATCCTATCTAGTAGATCCATTAGCCAGCTAGCATCCACCATCCTCTAGAGGCTTCTCCATCTCTATAAAATATCAAACAACAACACCCATTTATATATTTAATCAAAAAATTAAAAATGAAAGTAAAAATATAACTAAACTTTTACATTATAAAAGATATTTATTTATATTGTATTACTTATTTTCACCATCTCCTTACTACATCAAGTGGCTAAAAATTATACCTTACTAACCACATATTTTTCATCCTATTATATCTACCATACTTAGACTATATTGGCCATTTATTTCTCTTATACAAAATTGAGTGTCTATTATATCAACAATGTTCTTCCATTTACCCATTGCATTAGCCATGTAAATTATTTATACATTATCATTCTCATACATACTATATTGACCATACTTCACTATTTTATACTATATCAACCACTTGGTTGTATTAGCCATGCATTTTTCTAATCATAGATCTAACTAATATAGTATTTTATTGGCCACCTATTTTATCCTAATCCATTATATTTGATAAGTAGAACAATTTTGAAAATTTTCTATACTTCTCTTACATAATTGTATCAATGTTATTAGGTGGTATCGGCCATTTAAACTATTTTTCCCACCCAATTGTACTATCCTAGCTAATACAATTACCTAGCAATAGTAATTACTTATTTTGGCCTTAATAAATACCCCTAAACTTAAATTTGATGTTCAATTTCCTACCTATCACCTTTCATAATTTTATCTAAAATTTGATGCTTGTTTGGGAAAATTTTACTACACAAATTTACATCGATAGTAAATTTCTTAAATCTAGCCTATCTATTCAAAATTGATAAAACAATGTCATTAATACATCAAATACATTCCTGGCTTCAATGAATGCTCCTAAGAAACCTCATACACATTATCTTTATCATATTCTATCCATCATTTCTCATTGTGTTAAATTCAAATAATCAAAGCTCTCGTTTTCAAAAAAATAGCAAATAGACAAATGAAATAGTTTTTACATATTTATAGTAAAAATTTCAAATTTTATTGATGAGATGTGGGTGAGTTGGTAAAGTGACTTGGATGTTGCAAGCACGACCCAAGTTCAAGTCTTAGTATGGTATTAGAGACTATATGTGGTTGATTATTTATAGTCTTAGGTTGATTATGGTTGATCATTGGTATTCTTGGGCTAGTTGTGGCCAATCATTGGTATTCTTGGGTTGATTATGGTTGATCATTGGTATTCTTGGGCTAGTTGTGGTTGATCATTTGTATTATTGGGCCAATTTTAGCTATTATTGGTATTCTTAATCCAATTATGTTCTTTCATTGGTATTCTCAAGTTGGTTGTGGCCATTTTTGGTAAATCTAGTACTTGTGATAGATGATCACTTGGGGATATGGGCCCCCAATTGTGTCTTAGACTGGTTAGAACTCTAGTAAAAATCAAAGTACCTATCTAAAAAAATTCAAAATTTGAAGTGCTCATTTTTTTATTTATTCCATATATTTATTTTTTAGGTCCTTTTCATGAATTGAATGAAGCATTAGGATACTAGTGAAGTAAGGAATTTTTAAGTGCTAACATAGAAAATTTGGAAAAAATGATTTTTTTTGTCCCAAAGTTTTAGGTATTCTAATCTAGTATACAGATAGGCACCTTCATTTAGTTAGAACACATGCAACATCATTTCTTATATCATTAAGGCAAGTGAAGTGCATATTTTCATTTATTTGCTTTCAGTTCTTTTATAATTTATTTTTTAGTTTTGATATTTTGTGTTATTGTGTATCTATCCCAAAGCACAAAACCATGTTAAATTATCATGACACATGATGAAATTTGTGTATGGAATATGTATACACCCAATTTTTTTTTAATTTATCACTTTATTGATAGTATCTCTTTTATGGGCTTGCTGGTGCATCAATTCACTAAGTGCACAACTTAAAAGGTATGTCAAGAATGGGTTGGGGTCGGATTGTGTTATTTTGTGAGAGATGTTTTCATACTATTATTTCATACCTTCATTACTATTAGGCTAACCTCCTCTGAGTCTCTTTCCATATTACCTTTTTTTCTACTTTTATTCAATCTTGGTAGTCACCCTATATTCCTAATATATTGGCTAGGTTGATATAGCCCATTTCATTATTTTATCTCATGTATTTTATTAGCCTGGTCAATACATTTTTGAGTTTTGTATCTATCATTTTTATTTTATTATTTTGGCCAATACATGACCATGTAAACTAACATATTTATAACTATATCAACCTAGATAATACCATTAGATTAGAGCTTAGGATTATTTATAGGTATTGGAACCATATATATAGGGGTGATATTTCATTCCTAAATTACATATAACTCTCATTTTCTATGATTGTGATTGAATTTACACTCATGAGTGCTAAAAAATAGTTAGAGGATAGATTAATATCTTAGAGGTCTAGTCTTGTTTATGGTCTTTGAAGCTCAATATGAGGAGTTGGCCTTGTCTTTGGAGTCCCCAACTAAGGATATGTAGGTATTCTTATTTAATGTTGAGGTATTCAACCTAAAACATCTCTTAAAAAGTACCACTTGATTCAAAGGGGATATGAAGGCATTGATGAGTCCATCCAAAGGTGAGTATTTCTATCCTGACTCTGTTTCTTTTAATTACTTAGTAGATTAAATATTTATTTAATACTTTCTATTTTATATGTTTTTTAAATCATTTATTATGCTACTCCTTAAAAAAAATAAGTTTATATAACTATAGGGATACTTAGGCTTGACATTTATCATATTAGGTTACATAGACTATATATTGGTTGACCATTACACCAATTATCTTCTATTAGTTTAGTATTTAAAGTTGTCGTGGAACTAGGTTACTTTTGTTTGACAATTCCTTTAATTTGGTATCTTTATTATATCCTTGATACACCCATTTACAATCATTTTTACAATCACTTATCTCTATTATGATCTAGTGAGAGTTATACACCATGTCATATGCTTAAGATTTGTAACCCTTTCCTCTTGACTTTTGAGTGTATATTACCCTTTGTTAGGTATATATTTATTCTATTTCCTTAATCGATCTTCCAAGTATACACAATATTTATTATTATGACCTTATTTTTATCCTAATCTATTTAGAGAAAGAGGACTTTTATAGGTCATCCTAGCTTGTACATGCATTGTGCTATGAAGCATAAATCCATGATAAGGCATTTGACACATATATGATATTGTTTATGTGAATTTGGTAATATTAGATAGAAATGTTTAGATGTCTATAATACTATGGACTTTTAAATAACTAGTCTAAAAATATAAATATTTAGAAACATAAACTCTTATAATAATGATGTTTGGATATATGTTTGACAAGGATAATTATATTTACCTAAAACCCATGATGGTTAGATATACCTAATTTTTAAGTGTTGTGATATAGACATATCAAGATTATGTATATTCATTAGTTACTATAAATTCATGAACTTTGAAATGAATCCTTTTAGCGCATGTTTAAAATGTGTTTAGAATTATTCGTAGTACCAATAATGGTTGGAATTATGTTAACTACATAATATAATGAATCTAAAAACTTATTTTATAATAAATGGAACCTAAACCTAAATAGGTGTAACTCAAACTGTATATTCTAAGTTCATTTTTATGAAAAGGATTCCTTGTACTACCTTGTTCCATGTAACAAATTATAAGTGCAAATTTAATTTTAAGGTATGTGTTAGATTTTTGGTATATATTTTGAGACATTATAATTATATTAGTGTTAATGCTAGTTATATTTAGTATTTGAAACAAAAACACAATCACAGGAATGCTAGATACTAGTATCATGTTTTTGTGTGAGGGTTTAATATTAGTTAAGCCTATCTTTTGGCTAGATACAAGTCCTTGAGTTCCTAACTTAGAATTTTTGTTGGCATGAAAATAAATTTGAATCCATTTTTGGCTATTAGGTTAATTTTTCATAATGATCTACCTATACCACCTAAGTGAGTATCTTGTGTAAAAGTAACCCAAAATAGTCCATGCAATGATATGGGTTGGAACTAACCTTGACCTAATACTTATATTTATAATTCCCCTTTGTAATAAGTGATAGGGGTGAAAGGCTTGTATACAAATATTAGTTATAATAGCTCCAATATTGACATGGGAATTAGGGTGTGAATTAGATTAAATAAACATCGATCTATTGTGTATGATCATTAACTTCATATCTATTATTATCAATACCATAATGACAATTTCTTATATGCTTAACAATTATTAAGGTGATTTAATTGTTAGTTTAAAAACTAGAGAGTATATATCTATACGTAAACTCTTGGGTAATCTTATATGTTTTTATTTAAAGGGTTTTATCTATTCAATGAAATTGTATGTGGATGACTAGTGAACATAAGGTATTCTGCCTAAATATGGTCCTATAAAATCTTGGTATTTGAATGCATGACCACTCTATATCATAATCTGAGATATTTTTGGTATTTTATTCAATTAAGTCTTATATAAATAAATATAAAGATGTAGATCGTGCATTTAGAATAAGTTTTAATGACATATCTAACTATTAATATGTTTTTCCCCTATCTATTGAGTACTTAGACAACAAGGGATAATGGGTACTAATGCAATTAATCTAAAGTGATATTCCTTGATAGATAACATGTGCTTCTTAAATGAGAGTATTTTATAATATCTAGAAGTGATTCATGGTGTAAAGGCCTACTCATGTTCTAGTATGCAGTTTATTCTAGGTATAAAAATAATTTACCTTATATCTACCTAGTAACAAGACCTAGATTAGATACATTTTATTGGTTAGATGAATAATTAGAATATAAATATATAATATATTTTTATCTTAGTGTGATGGATGTCAAGTAAGAATGAATTTATGGGTTAAATAAATAACATGAATAACCCTATAACATTTTGGTAAACCTACTCAATGGTTCCCTTCAGTTATGAAACAAGGAATGGTGGTTTGAGGGGATAGAGTATATCTTTATTGAAAGCTTATGAGGTCATGAGGTTTCATAACTAAATTTTCTTAGGTTTAGGGATTAAAAGTCATACAAAATAACCCATAAGACTTGAGAAGATTGAATAATACCTAAACATGAGTTAAATTAATAAATTTAATGATTCATCAAAGGGTGAAAATTATGATTAGTTAACATTCTAGTTTGTCAACTTGAATGGTAAAACTTGTGAAAAAAAATCAACCAATTTTTTTGGTCCATCACAAGGACCTTATAGGAATACTAGGTGTTCTACTAAAAACTCCTTTATTAAGATGACATTAGGAGTATAACTCTTATTTGATTTAATATAGTCTAATTTTGAGTATAATGGATATGATAGTTGTGCTGATGGATAGAAGGACCTAGTTTCACCTTCAAGTTATTGTAATACACATTAATGTTTAGGTATATTGAATGCTTTGGAAAAATTAATGATTGGATGTCACATAATGGTCATGATTTCATGTAAGATCATTTTTCCATCCATTTTACCTCCTAGTTCACATTATTTTTGGATTGAGTGAGTAGATATTGGAGTTACTAAGTTGTAATTAAATTTACAATATTTGATAGTGGTTGTACAAGATGTTTCACATAGTTCTCAAAAAATTTCAATAAAAAAAATTTAATTATACATCATCCTAATTTAAGAATGGGACCAAAATCATAATTAGAGAGGTGTGAAGATGACCAATTTGGTCTATTATTTCAAGGTAAAATGCCCAAGATATTTTCTTTATATGTCACATGAATATATATCTAGACACACAACCTCAAAAGTGATCATTTGAATCATAGTTTCTCTTGAAATTATGAAATAATTATTTTGGTGAATTAATAAATTAAATATTGTATCATATGAATATAAATTGATAGTGACAACATGGCATTTTTTTTCTTATTCGGTTAATCTTTCTAAGGGTATATGTTGATAGTGATTAAAAATTTCAATAAGTTTTCATCTCTTAGAAAAATTATTTGTATGTTTCTCTATAAATTGGTAAGGTCACTCTTAAATAGGAAAATTTATGACCATGATACAGAAATATATAGAGAACATGTAAATAAATCCGTACAACCATACCAACCAAGGTAACTAGGTAAGAAATTTAAGACTAAGGACCCTGAAAATGGTATATGTTGCCTTGGAAACCCTGTAAAGAAACATCTCAAAGAAGAAAAGGGGACATTGTGGTCTATACCATCATGTTTTATTTTAGTATGTTAAGGGCATGGTTGAGTCTTGTAAACTATAAAACTGATGAGTTAAGCCTAAAAAATAATGCAACAAAGGTAAATTGTAGTAGTATAGACCATTTTTATAGATCAACAATATACTAATGTCAGATGGTCCTTTGGAAAAATATATGCATAATTATATTGGGAATAGGTAAATATATGATTTTATGTCATTTAGGTTGGTGAATTCAATAATATTTACCCCATATTTAGAAATTATTACAACATAGAGTAAGGATTTTGAACTTATAGGCATGAAAATTTCTTCCTCTAAGATAAGAAGGTGTACAATAATTTTATGATGAGTTTTCATCCTCATAAATTTGAAAGTGTGCCCTCCATATTAACTACATATATGGATAGTATTCCCTAAAATCAGAATCTAGGTATATTGTATTGATGCCACATCAAGGTGATGCTTCCTCTACTAGGGGATGCTGTCACATCCCATTGTGATGACTCCTAATTTGGTGTCTATTTGATTATCAAATTTGGGGTTTTCACTCGAAAGAAAAGGTGGTGGAGAAACTAATATAAGTGATATATTAATATTTTTCATCATTATTGATAATATCCATAAAAATGGTAAATGAATTAACCATTTGTGCAATAATTGTGAAATTTTTGATGTGGTTACATCACTTATGAGTGTAGTGGTTAACTAGACTAAATATGTTGAGGGAGATAACCTTATTTCATAATAACATATTTATAATATGAGTATTGTAATTTATTTAAAATATAGACATTCTCTTAAAGTGATGCATTACACTCTATAATTTTGTGCTTGACTTGATTTGGAATTATGGATTCAAGTCCACTTAATAACTAGAGAGATTTTGGAATTTGTTAATCAATGTTTATTCAGGTACATTTATCTTACTAAGCTATTGACACTATTGTGAAAACAAATTATAATGAGATCACAAGACCTATGATAATTATATAAAGAACCCTTGAGTTTTGGAAATGATTATGATTGATTAATTTTTTTGTTATATGTTATGATTTATTCATTATACCTTCAATTTGAACTTTCTAAATGGGTTTATGCATGTGAAATTTTGAATGATTATTCAAAATTGTGATTAAGTGTTGGATAAAGGAAAATGGAAAGGTAGAATGGATAAAAAAATATATAGATTCACAATTATCATTTAAAAGCATCTTTATAGCATGGGGTTTCAACTTAGCATTGGAATAGTAAGGATTACATGTAGTTAAGGAATGAAAATCCTAGAACTTTTTCATTTATGGATATATACTATTTATGGAAAAAAAGAATCAGTTTATGCATGAGAGAATTGGGAAATATGAGTAATTAGGACAAACTTTGTAATGTGTTTGACTTGATAAATTCAAATTATTATTTTTCAAATATCCTTTAGTCAATTTGAACTTATCATTTACATTTTGACCTTGTTATGAGCATTTTGGAGATAAAATGAAGTTTATTATCTTCCTTTCAAGATTGATGACTCTTAGAGCTTATATGAGCTCACATGATAGAGTTTTTATAGGATACCTTGTGTGATTTTTGCCTTGGTAATGAAAAGTTAGAACAAGCAATAAAGTATAACAACCCATTTTATGCCTTGTAAACTTCAGTTCAACTATACATGTATCTATTTATGGTTGTAATGAATGACATGTTGAATCCCTAATCCTTTCTTGAACTTATATATAAAATCATATTTTCTTGAGCATGGGTTTCTTGATAATTATGTGGGATAATTATGTCTATAACTCAATGGATAGGTGGCATCTAAATTTCCATTGCCATTGATATTGTGTTTCAAAACATGTTTTATTTTCCCTATATCTATAATGTGTGTGAGAATTTTTTTCTCTTTCTCATTCTAAAACCCTAAGTTTAGAATGTGAAACCATAATGTTGGCATTTTTGTTTCCCATATTTTATATGGACATATATTTTGGTATAAATTTTTATCTAGATATAGTAACACATGCAGAGGGGGTATGTGTGTGTATGTGTGTATACACACTATTGACTATATGATATGCTTGTTGGACTTTTAAAAATCTTGGTTTGGTTTCATGAGTTGATAATGGTGTTTATATTACTATGATATGATCTATACTTATTTTTAATTTTGGATATGGCTACGTGTTACATAGATCTTAGAAACTTATATTATTTATAATTTAATTAATCATATTTGTTGATATGTCTTATGGGTGTTCATTTACTGCATCTTTTGATGAATCATAAATGAATTTATAACCCTATCTCTGAAGGTTTTGTTATTATGAAGGTTTTCAAAGGGATTAATCTTTTCTATTAAATGTTAGAACATTGGTAAAGTGATGGCAAGCTAGCTATTGGTGAACTCATGTTTCATAAATATAGAACATTTTATAGTAGCTATCTTTATTTTAAAGTACAAAAGTTAATACTAGGTCTATAGAGAATCTCCTTTAAAGCTAGATGAAAACATTTATGACTAGATTTGATTTAGGGAGTTGAATTCACTATGGTTTCATGCTTTTAGAATGGAAAATAAAATATTTATTTACAATAATATTGAATGAATCCATTTGATGGACATTATATTTAGTATGTTGTTATGATCCCTTGTAAGGGATAATTATGTAGTAATATTTGTAGATTATGTACTTTTGGTTAATGAATTACATTTAAATTGATATCTATTCTATTTTTTCTAATGATGTTTTAAACATATGGATTGATTATTTATTCTTGAATTTTTATGATCAACTTATTATGTTTTTTGTTGTCTAAAACAATAGTGAATTGTCCTAGCTATTTGATGCTTAAATACCACTAACTATTAGGCCCAACATTATGAAGTGAGTAAATAATTGTGTCTCCCACCTGTGTTCCATATTTACATTTCAAATCTAGTGTTTTTTTATTGCTTGCACAACATTCCCTAATTTATACTAAAATCATACTACCTCATTTTTATTTGGTATTATGGAGTTTTTTTCATCTAATTACATTCTAGTTGAGTTTCCCTTTGATTTTATGTGCTTAATTAATTTTTCACATATGTGGTCATTGTTTTGATCATATCCTAATTTATGTGAATAGTTAAGTCTTGATAATTCCTTTGTTGTGTATAAACCCATTCAAAAATATTTCATTATTTGCACTTATTATATAAACTTGATACTTCAAAATTGTGAGTTTTTGATAGCCTTCAAAAGGGTGAATTAGTTTGGGGACTCTTATTCCACTTGTTCCCAGAAATGGTGAAATGGGTAAAATGGCTTACGAGTGTATAAGTGGTTAGGTTTTTTATCTTATCTTTTGAATTATAACTCTATTTTAATGACTTTTCTGACATTGGAAAGGAGATTTAAACACAATAAACTATCACTTTTTCATTTCACCCAAAAACTTGATCTAGTAGTTCAAATTTGTGAGTTGTTAATAGCCTTCAAAAGGGAAAATTAGTGTGAGGACTCTTGTTGCACTTGTTCCCATAATGGGAAAAATGGTATATAGGTGTATATATGGTTCATTTTTTTATCATATATTTTCACTCGTAACTCTATTTTCAATGTCAATTGTGGCATTTGAAAGGTGACATTAAATTGATAAACTTTCATATTTTGCTTTTTACCTAAAAACTTGATATTGTGATTACAAATTTTGATTTCCTAATAGCCTTGAAAAGGATAATTGGTCTAGGGACTCTTGTTCCACTCATCATGCTTATTCTTAAAAAGGTTGAAATGGTCAAAATCATCTTGAAGTGTATGTTATCAACAAAAGGTAAATGTAAAATTGGATGTATGTATGAGAATGCCCTAAGGGAAATACAATTATATTCTATTTGTAAGTTATTAAGAGTTGTTATGAGAATCTCAATGTTGGTCAGGACTCAACCAAATGTGAGATGGAGAACTATTATTAGCATGGTAAATCTAAAAGTTACAACTATAAGCACTAATACTTATATGTATTAAAAAAGAATACAATAGAAGGGTTGATGAGTGTGTGAGTAAAAAGAATAGTGATTATTATTTTCATAGAATATTGATAGGACTGGACCTTGATCAATAGAGTTTTCCTTGTTGTAATCCTTAGTACTAGATCCTCTATTATGAATTCTAAGAATTTTTACTCTTTTATGGTATAATCATAGAGTGATCTATGTTATTATGAATGCTTACCTTAATATTCTAATCTAATGTGTATTTTTTCTATATTTATAAGTAGTTTACATCATATGTTGAGATATTAAACAAGTGTATTTATCTATGATAAACCTTGCATATGTTTAAAAGTCTTGATTAAACCATTTTATAATATTTTGATTTAACTTCACACACTCTATCCACATAATTAGTATGTTCTGGTGAAAACTAAGGAACCTCTACTAAAAATGGTGCGGTGAGCATGGAACTTATTAATCAAGGATATGTTTCAATGGTTACCAACCCAAAGAGAGGTAGAGAGAAAGTTGGACCAAAAAATAATTGAATTATTAGAGAGAGTAGGCCAAATAATTAGGTTTATTCTAAGAGAGATTATATAAGAACACCTCTATAGTGAAATTTATGAGATTTTTTGGTGTGAATTACTAGTCCTGCTAGTTGATTGTTTGGCTCAATTTGAATATCATTATTTCTAACCACAAGTACATGACACCATTGCATGGACTGAGGTGATGATAGAATAGTTGTAGAATCTAGAGATAAATTAGACACATGTGATCAATCATTGATAAATGCCACTATTGATGGATATATCATTGATTTCATAGGGTAAATATACTTATCCTTTGATGTAATGAAGGACCTATTTATGAGAGGAATCAAATGAAATTTTTCATAGTGATTCTTGACATTGATCAAAATATTGGGTATAGAAAAGGCCATGGAGTCCACTCCTGCTAATATGGAATAGTCACTTCAGACATATGGGGTGTGTATGAGATAAGGGAGAATGAATAAAATATGAAAATATATAGCTTGAACCTAAGTACAGCATAGAGAATTTAGAGGAAAATGATTGAAAAAAGACTCTAGAGTTAGAAAGGGAGTTATGGAAATAGAGGAGATAGAATAAACAAAGCGTGTTTCAAGAAAATGTGAGTAGGAGGAGGGAGAAACATTGATGATTTGGATGAAAATATATCACAAGGAGAAGGGTGTGGTGAAGATAAATAAACTGAGGAACTCAATCTAAATAGAGATAGAGTATGATGTAGCAATGAGGATTTAACATGGATGAAAGAATTAGGTAGTAGTATAGAAGTAGAATGGATGGGTAAAAGTTTGCAATTTTCACAAAGGCTATCTGAAAAAGAAAATCAAGGATTACCTTATAGTCATAAACATAGTACAGGTTTAAGTTTTGAGAGATGAATCTTTGGAGGTAAGGATCATTTCCCAATGAAGCACACATCCCGTGAGTCTATTTTTTCCAAAATCACAATAATTCATATATAAATTTAAACAAAAACACTTGGCAAGGACCAATTTAGAAAGAAGTTCATATAAAAACCTTAGAAGTATAAAAGGTTGCATATGATGAAGTTGCACAAAAATTCTCAAACCAATAGAAGAAGAACATAACAACATTACTTTCTATAGAGACAAATCCTTTAATTCTTACACATGCTAAGGATTTCATTACACAACATCAAATATTGAAAGAAGAAGAAGAAGACAATGGAGATATATTTGTAACTACCACATCCACGTAACTAGAAGAGACATCACAACCACCACTAGATCAAGAGCCACCTTAAAGTGGCTAGAAGTCTCTGAATCCACAATCATCCCTGACATCCATTACAACCAAATCAATTGTGATACCTACAAGAAACCCCACTATGGTAGCTCAATCAGATGATTTTATACACCTAGTTCCATATGATGCATTTTTAGACCCTAATCAATACTTACTTATGACATGAAATGATAGGCAAAAGCAAACACCAATATGACAACATAAAGAAGTTTGAATTAATCAATGATTTGAGTGGATGTCCACTGGAGTTCATATTTAGGAAAAATATAGCCAGAGCATCTATGGATGATGTTAATAAATGGCTCATCATTGATTTTGAGGTTAATAATATTTTAAGCCAAATAATCCAATATTTGAAGGAGATCTAACAAGGACCCGAGAGACCATTGGTGACTATGATCATAGATTTTCTGACATAATGAACAAAGTAGATTTTTTTTATAGGATAAAGATAAAGTCACATGGTTTGTATAAGGTTTAAGACTAAAGATAAAATTTACCATATCCCAAACCTAGTATAAAGATAAAGTAGATGAAAGAGCCACTACAATTTGGCTTGAGTAAATTTAAGAGTATGGGGATGTAGCTGCAGCATTATCCAAGTTAAAAATTACCTTATAGACTATCTTGATTAGATTGGATCAGTTTCAAGGAAGAGTTGAGAGACCCAAATTAGATATATGGTCCATAGAGTGTGGATAACAAGTGCATCATATAAATGAATGCCCTAGGGTTTAGATGGAGTTCTATGAGAATTGTAGAGTGGTAGGGCATACAACCTTTGTAGTTCACCTTTTACAATAAAACATCAAAACCCTATAGAATATGTAATATAAATTATATAAGTCACCTACACATGATGATAAGGATTATTAAGCACTCTAGGAACTAAAGGAGAATATCACTAAGAACATGTTTGTGGTTGTTGTATACAAATTCATAGTTACACCATAGGCTAATCCTAACCCAAGGAGCATCATACCAAGTTAGAGTCCATCAGTAATGCCTTGGGTCCTTGAAGTATAATAATTTCTAAAACAACTGGTGGGTATCCTACCTTTCACACAGAACTAGAATATCACCTCATAAATATTCCCACAATAGAATGCTACATACCCATAACAAGATCCATCGAATCCTATGATTCCTCAAGTGCAATAGTTAAAATGGGCCCTAGACCCACAACAACCACAAGTGGATAGATTTAACAAATATCCACATTAGCAAAGATGGAATTCATCATATAACATTAGAAATTTTAGGAAATGACAACATGAAGGTGGATGGGTATTTCAAGGGAAAAGATGAGGATACAAAAGAGGATATCAAGGTAGTACATAGGGAGGTCCAGGCAATAATGGGCCCAAGTCACCCATTTATTTTTATCTCTTTAAAGAATTAAACTATGTGCATAGAAATTTCCCTACAAATCCTTGGAGACAACCTTACTACATATATTTTAAGGTGATAGAGTAGAATAATACATAAGACTATCTAGTCTTATAAAGATAATGGAGGGAGAGACCTATTAGAAATGTTAACATGATATATACACAACTAAGGGAGGATGCCACATTATAGGCAGTAACTAGACAATAGCATGAAAAATAGGGGTTACTTCCATTGGAATTTCCTAAATACTTGGGTATTAAAAAGGTGTGACTAGATAGATATCCTGAACCTACCACTAAAAAAGTCCTAATGTGGGAAGCAACATAGATTTTAAAGATAATCTAGTAGAAAGGGATAAATGAAGGGGATGATGTAGCTCTTGACTCATAGATGTATGGGTAGATAGTGTGTTTACTAAGATAGGATGGGGTTGCCACTAAATTGATGTATTTAATGAAACTCCTTAGTATGATACATAGTGAATATATCTCCTAAAACATCATGAACCTGATCCATAACCTACTAGAATGTGCACAGAAAGGCTAGTAGTGAATGAATAAGTTGGTTTGGTTTGTAAAGACCAAGAAACCTTAAGACATTGATGCGAGGATGGACATAGAGCTAGTCAGGTATAAAATACCCAATTTTGTATTCAACTTTGGAAATAGTATAGATATGATCCATAGATCCACTTCGAAATTTTTTGGAAGACTTGCATTAAGTTATAGTCCTATCATGCTCAACCTTGCAAACTATGTGTTGACACCTAACACTCTTACTCTAAGTGAAAAACCTTATATGGTAAGATTTACAGATGTGGAACTCAAATGTGGTCTATAAATCAAAATCTAGGGTTTTAGAATCCAACTCTTCAAATTGATTTAGGGGTGAAAAGGGGAAAGAGAAATACAAATAACCAAAATAAATCTATCTAACGTGATGTGCTGAGATTTTTTAGAACATTAATCTACAATTGCATAAAATAGATTAAATATTTGAAATTCATAGACTATGAAAGGATCATATGCTAGAATTTAAGTCTATAATGTAAATAAGAACCAATACTATAAAGGTAAAGAATGGAAATAATAGGCATTAATAAATCTTCACTTAGTTTGACACAAGACACCATATCCTCTTTGTTGGTGGGTATAAAACATCATACAAGAGGCCAAAAGGTATAGTATATAATATTTGATCTCTCTCATGAGGGCCACCTAATAAGGTCATAAAAATGAAAAATGTTATCTTCTACTACTCCCATTCTAAAAACTAGAACTATTACAAAATGGCTACTCTTGATAATAGGAAAAAAAAAATCCACACCCTTCAAAAGAAAAGATCCTTGATTAGACAGGTGTATTGGCTTCTTGAGAAAAAGACACCTAGAACTAGGCACTTTCACCCATGATGAGATCATTACAACTGACTGGGGAGATCTAAATCATGAGTTTAGTTAGTATTTCAAATCCTAGATATGGTGCAACTACAATGCTTTGTGATTCCCATGACATTTAGAACAAGTGTGGTGACAACACGTGTCTACCTTCATAATTACTTTTGGAATGTTGTTGTAAATGTGGGGCCACTTACTTCAGCTAATGGTGTAAATCCTAGGTCTGACAGGAGAAACATTGCCGTAGATGAGCACCATGATGTCACATGGAAGGTCTACCTCTTATTCATTATAACTACTTGGTGGGGCCCCTTTACTACCCCCATCAACCAATGGTGCTACCTAAATCTCTAATAAAAGGAACATTTACTCATGAGGAGTGTCATGACACCATGTGGAGAGCTAGTGCGTATCCTGGAGAAGCTGAGCATTCTTTTGAAAAAATGAGTATGAGGGAGCCATGTGAAAAATCCATGTTCCTCTTTATTATAATAGTGGGTCCCATTTACTACCCCCATCATCTAATGGAACTATGTGAAAGCCTAACAAAATAAATCTCTCTTAGATGAGAGCCCATTTTTCATCTGGAGAGATGATGCTTCTCTTAGGTGAATCGAGAACCCCTTCATGATAAGCGAGTGTTGGGACACCATATGGAGAGCTAGAACTTCTCCTGGGTAATTTGATAACTTCTTGATTTAAACAAGCATTGGGATACCACATAGTATCTATGAAAGGAAGTTGAGACTTAAACAAAATATAAAAAGGGACCTAAGAAAGTTGAGGTTGAGACTTGGGTTGCCAAACTCACTGAACATGTTCTAGAAAAAAGGATAACTACTTCAAAATGTGGATCACAATCCATATTTCTTGGTGACTCATAAGAGCATCCACCTATGGATGAGAGGACCCAAAATTTTGGCTTGATGGACTAGTAAAAGTAGAATTTTCAAAAAAAGAAGGAAGCCTTCAATGCTTATAAATTTTAAAGAGCAACCTTTAAAGGCATGCACTCTTCTTCCTTTGGCTAGGGTTTTTCTTCAAAGATTTAAAATCTCTATCCAAGTTGATGATCTCCTTAAGGGAGATGTTGCTCAAGCCTTGGACTACTACCAACATCTAAAACTCTAGCTGGGTAAGAGGTTGAAATATGGTCTCTACCTTAGAGACACTTGGTGATTAACTGAGAGCCATGAACATAGTCTAGTCACTTTGATTCTTTTTGAGTAGCTCTTTTATTTTTTCCTCTAGGAGGATGGTGTTGTTTTCAAGGAATGAAGAGGGGAGTCCCAACTGGACTAGTTATTAAATGTGACCCTGCATATCCTAGAAAAACATTTCTAAGGGATTGAGAAATGCCTTGTATTTTGTTGCTACCTTATTGTAACTTAGAAATACATTGAAATTTACCACTACTCACCTTCAGTCAACCACCCCTACTACCTATAGGGTCCCATACATTGCACAATAAATATTATAGACAAGGAGATACAAGTCTTGAACCTTAGGGGACATGAAGGAAAAGACTTAGTCTATAGACATGCTTACTTGAGAGATCAACCACTATGATTTCATGATGAACCCAAGTGTTGGATTAAAGTTAGAGGCCACATTCTTAATCCTCTCCCAATAAGATATATACAACTACTAGATCATGAGGATGATCCATGTGGTCTAAGAATGGGTGATAAGGTCATTCTTTAATTTCAAGATCTCTTGGTCCTTGGTTAAGGACTCTTATTGTAATTATTACTAGAATTATTTATGCATTATATTAGAGTTCAAGAGACTCTAATAGGTCTATGCAAGATCTAACTCCTTTTTCTACATCTTGGCTTCTACAATCAACTTTTCCTTTTCTAGATAGTCTACCTTAGTCTTCAGTTTAGCTACTTGAATGCATGGTTGGGCCCTTTAATTGGCTTCTACCTAGAAGGTCTCAGTGGTGATGTAGCTCTAAAGGTTATACCTCACTTTATTGAGCTCCACATCTTTTGATTTTGCCTCATTATTGAGGTGATTGACCATAAATTTCACCCTTGTAAGTTATAGATTGGTTTTCTCCAACTAACGACTTACTTTAATATAGTCTATGGTAATGAAATTCTATGTTTCTTTCGTCAACTCAACCCTATCAATGGGTTAGGCCTAGCTAAGATTGAGGCTAAATGCTTGTATTGAGTATTCCCTCGATTGCATCTATTTTTAGGGGTTGAATAATTATGGTGCTATGTGTATAATCATTAGAGATTGTTGTATTAGGTTAAAGAATGATCACATATGAGACACTTCTAGGGCCTTAGCCTATTTTCCTCTTTTCTTTTTTTCTTAAGCCAGTCAAGATTTTCTAATAGACTAAATCTATTGATGAAACTTCTATACTTAAATATTTTCACCCATAAATGGGAATCCTTATGGATGGCTAAAATGAATGGTTACTTGTTATTGTGAATTGGTAGCCACTATTCCTTTAGAGGTGAGTAGGTGAAGGTTCAGGGTAGATAGAGATAAAGGTGGGAGTCTATGAAGTGGGGTAGAAGGAGATTATGCCATAATAGATGATGATGAAGATGATAAGGGTATAAGAGTGAGAAATGGATTGAGAGAAGTGATTGGCTATGTTGAGGAAAGTGGTGTGAGCTTGATGATAGGCTAGGTGGATCAAAAAAGCATAAGGGAAGTGATCATCTAGGTAGTGGATAGACCCTTAAGTTTGATAAAAATAGAGGAGGGTGATGAGGGAGTGAAGTAAGAGGTATAATTTGAAATAAGGGGCTAAGAAAGCATACCTTTTTTAAGAGGCTTATGGGAAGGACTAGAAGCTTGTGTCTTAGACTATCTATGCTGAGATGACCCCACCATAATATGCCTTAAAGAGACCTGATGCTATTACAGGGTATTCAAATATGGATATAAAGGAGGTGGTCATGTTAAAGGCCTCTAGACCACCACAAATTCTTCTTCTTTATCTATAAGGGAATCCTCCTCTTCCTAAAAATAAGTACTCTCCTCTTCTATTTCTTCTTTAGTAGAGAATTCCCCTTCTGCCAGAGCTTCCACCTCATAGTGTTCATCCTAGAGGTTTTCAAATGTTTCATCCATGTCCAGATCCTCAAAATTAAAAAAATTCGTACTAATTTTTTGCCTATATTTTCAATAGGCATCAATTTTCTCTTGGTTCTAATCTCTTTGGATGACCTACACCCTTAAACCCTTTGTTAATTTCTTCATGGGGTCAAACTATCGAACTATGTCATAAAAGGATTCCCATAGCTTGTGGGTGTCCAATAGGATCTTGGATAGATCCATGAAATATTTGATGTTATCCTTTATGGGTAACCTCCATTATTCAAGGTAAGTTCAAGGATATGGTTGAGAGGGGTGATAGTCTTCAAAGTGGCTATATGACCAAATGGGTCATAGTTTCACTAGTCATCAATTAGGTCAAGGCTGAGCTCTAAAATATTGAGTGTAAGTAGGTACTCCTATGACCTCCTCACCACTGTGATGCTCCCTCTTATGAAGGGTACATCATAAAGGGCCTTCTTATTACATCTTACATCATATATTAAGTCAATCACATCTAGCTAATGAGCCAAATCTAAGGCCAAGGTCCTATCTATGAGTAAGCATGGGAGCTAAAATGTCTCATCCTTGAATTTATGTACCTAAATGAAGGTGAAATGGGCCCTAAAGAACCATTTGACAAGAATTTTGGCATTGGTTAGCCATGACCTCTGTCTGTTCATCATCCTAAAGGTGATGGCCTCTAGATTGAGGTCAATGAGTATTAGTTACAAGAAGAGCTCTAAGAACTCATAGTAAACCTACATGACCAATAGGATGTGTGTCCATGATATGATGGGTATCATTATGTTGGGATGGATGATCATCTCAATGGAGTTGAAATTGAAGTATGAAGAGAAGAAGTGGGAGTGATTAAATAGGATTAGGTGAAGGAGGAATACCAGAAGGAGTTTAGTGTTGAGAAGTTTTCTAGCTCATTTTGCATGGTAATAGTGATGACATATATGAAATTCATCCTATACACCTCTTTTTTCATTGTCTTCAATAAGAGGACTACCCTTAATTGGAAATCAATGATGTTGGCATCTAAGTCCATCCCAAAGATAAATTATAATATAGAAAGGGAATATTTTATGTCTTATATCACAAAACTTTCAAGGGCAATGGGTAGATGAGGCACCTCAGTGTAGTTGATCCTGAGGAGTAAATTGAGGAAATCTATCTTTCAAATTTGGGTGTCCCAAACATTTTTTTGGCTCTTCATACTATAGACATCAACATTGGGGTCACTCAAGAGTTAGAGCATCTCCCTTATAGTGTCTGCACTAACATCCACTTTTAAGTGGTCATTCCCTATAATAATGTCAGTCCTAACATCATACCTATTTGTGTAGAGGTTAATGATCTCCAATCATGGGTGCACAAGAGGCACCATTTACTAGGCCAACATGGAGTTTCAAATTATATATCTGAATGACTCATAGTCATTACTCTGCACCTTTTTGATCATCCAAGTGTAGGTACCCTCTCTCAAGTTCTTTAGGGTTTTGGCTAATTTGAGATCATGTATTTCATCTACATAATCTATGACTAGTATGTGGTCTCTACAACACCCCTTGTCTATACTTTTGACATTTAGTTCCTTAGGCTTTGGCTAAGTAAAATCATAATCATATGATTTACTTATCACATACTATAGGGGAAGGTCTCTAGGACCACCTAAACCATGGGTTCTCTACTTATATAGATGCTTTCCACCACTAGATGAGGATGTATAAGTCTCCATTCCCACAAATTATTCTAAAAATTTCTATGTGCTTCAAATAAAAAATTGGATATCAACCTCTACTCATAATTATTATAATTCTTGGCTCAAATCTCTCTACTCAAGGAATTTTTATTAATAGATCAATGCCATTTACTCAATTCTATTAAAATTCTTAAGGTGCTTAAGTGTGTGGCTTGATTAAGAGAGGGGTATTTACAATCCAATTCTTCTAGGTGTCATCATCATGAATTTTTTTGAATTTGAGCACCCAATAAATGTTAATGGTGGCACACATGCTTGAGGAGTAACTTACAAGAGATTTTGTGATGATATCTATGGGGAATTGTGAAATATAGAGTGTTTGACATTAATGGTAGGAAGAGTGGGTAGATAATGGTCTTTTAGAGAATGTTTCAAAAAAGAGAGGAGAGCCAAGGTACAAAAACCCAAAAATGGGGCAAACCACTTTCACCCATGACACTTATTCAAAAATAAATAGAAACAAAGAAAGGAAAATGAGTCAACAGAGGGAAACAAAAACAAATAAGGGATACTAAATTAACTATATATAAGGAGAAGGTTGATAAATTAATTAAAGTGTTTCAAGTTAATTTTGTTAATTGGAATCCCCAATGCATTTCCTTGTTCATCTTCCAACTCAAATGCATTACTTTGTCTATTTCCAATGATTCAAAATATCCTCCTTCATATTTAATCAAATTTTTCATGTTGTCCTAGCTTCATGGCCCATTGATCATATTTGAATACCAAGTCCCTTGATTTAAAGTCTAGTTCTAATGATTTCTTATCAAACCACCACTTGATCACTTTCTATTGGGTGACCTTTACATCACTTGATCACTCTCTCACTTCTTGGAGGCTAATTAGTTATACTAACCTAACCCTCATTGCTCCATTTTTAGCTATTTCAACCACCTTTAAAATATGTAAGGTGGGGATTTCTATTGATATGGGTGTGACCACTTCCTTATCATATGCTAGTTCATATAAGGGTGTCTTAAGGATTTTCTTGGTAGTAATTTGATTGATCAATAGGGCCATTTTTACATGCATATGCCACTCCATTTATTTATCATCACCCATCATTTTGATTAGCCTAATGAGATTCTTTTTTGTTGATTGGGCCAACCTGTTCCCTTGTGGGTAGTAGTTGGATGAAATCTTCAATAAAATGTCATTTTAGAGCACAAACTCTAAAATCTTGGAGTTGAGGAAGGATTTTTGATTATCAAAAATGATCATTTTTGGTGGGTTGAACCTTGCTACTAGCTCCTCAAGGAATTTGAGGATCATATTTTTAGTTGCTTCCTTCGTCAGGGCTGCCTCAGTCCACCTAGTGAAGTAATTAGTGGATGTAAGTATCCATTTGTGGCCTTCACTGGAGATGGGGTTGATCATCCTAATAAAATCCATTCCCCATTATGTGAAGGGCTCATTGATCCCAATTGGATTTAATGGCATGGACGAATTATTTTGCTTTCCCAAGAAGAATTGACATTACTAGCATTTCTTAACTACCTAATGGTAATCTACAAACATGGTTGGCCAGTAGTATCCTATACACATAATCTTGGTCATAGTGTTTTTGATAATAAATGACCACTCAAAGGGTAAAGTTACATATCCTAAAGGATATTCTTATCTTGGTACTTTTTAATGCATCATAGTAGATCTCCATCGAAGTTCCTCTTGAACATGACTCCCTAGACTAGTGTGTAGATAGCTCCTTATAACTTGTAGAATCACCTTTTTTGTGTAGGGAGACCATTAGGATATTAGTTGGTTTACATGAAATGAGTTTTTTTAGTAACTCAAGACCAATTGGTTTCATATTGATTTAGTAGAACCACTTTTTATGTGCCATATTCTTCCATCAGGGCATCTATGCCTTGGGATAAATATTAATAGAGTCCTCTTCATTGGATCACCTTGGTCATCCTAACTTCAACATCATATTCAAGGATCTTGGTAATCTAGTTAGCCCATTTTTTTGTGATCTCTCCTTCCATTATGTATTCTCAAGTGATAGAATGCACCATATACACTATTATTTTACTTCCTACCACTAGGTGTCTAAACTTCTTAAGACCCTTGATGATGGAAAAATCCTATTTTTAATGAAATTATACTTAAACTTGTACCCATGCAAAGTTATTTAATATAAATCAATTCGGTGCTCACTTCTTCCTTCTTCCTCTTTTTGAGTTAGCATAATTGCTAGGCTATGCTCACTCCCATACACATACATGATGAAATCTTTGGAGAAGTCAACATTGACTAAGATAGGGGCATTTGATATTGACTATTTAATTTTTTAAAACACAAATATTCCTTCTATGGTCCATTTAAAGGGTTGATATTTCTTCATAATCTATGTGATTGGCCTTACCAATCTCACAAAGTCTAAACCTACTGATGAAATTGATCTTTCTCAAGAAATATTGGACCCACTTCTTGTTTACTAATAAGGATAAGTCCCTGATGGCCTTTACTCCTTCTAGATCAATGACAATCCATTCCTTGGATACCATGTATCCAAGCAATTTATCTTGTGAGACTCTAAAAACACATTTCTTGGGGTTAAGAGACCCTAAACTCTTAGAATTTTTAGAAAACCTTCTCTAAATGATCAAAATAATCTTCCTCATTATGGGATAATATAGTGAATCATCTAAGTAAATGAGGATGATCTTGTTGATTAGGACTTTAAAAGATTTATCCATAGCTCACTAGAAAGTAGCTCCTACATTAGAGAGGTTGAAAGGCATCTTTGCATAAGCAAAGGTTCCCCACTTTGTGGTGAAAGGGGTCTTATGTCTATCCTCTTCAATGACCCACACTTGGTTGTATCCTAAAAAGCCATCTAGTATAAATAACATTTTCAAACTTGATACTATCTGTAAGACCTATTCCATTGAAGGAAGGGGGAAATGATCCTTAAGGGATGTTTTGTTTAAGTCCCTAAAATCAATACACAACCTTATCTCTCTATTATTATCTATTACTGGAACCAAGTTAGATACCTAAGTTTAATGCTTGATTGGGTATATAATTCATGAGTGGATCAATTTCCTCAGCTCTTGAGCTATGAGAGACTTAATCTTTGGATTTAATAGCCTTTGATTTTATTGGATAGGCTTATGGTGTGTTGGATGAGATCATGTTTTTACCATTTTAAATCATCATAGGTCCATGCCACAACCCCTTCATACTTATTACAAAAATAAATCAATTTCTCCTTATCTTCATGGGGATATTCCTTCCCAAATTTAAGTTTTCTTCTATCCTCCACATCAAGCTCAAAGTAGTCACATTTATCTACAACAAACTTCCATTTATCATTCCTCACATCATTAGAATCAAATAAATTTTCTAAGGCGATCAACCTTTTTGAAATTTTATTGGATTTTAGTTTCATGATTTGGTCCCCATAGGCTTCTTCATTAATTGATTACAATTACTCTATTAATTTACATGATTGTTGAAAGAACATAACAATCTAGGTGTCACTTTCAAACACTTATCAATTATATTCATTACTAAGAATAGTGGGTCTAATTATTACATTTACTACTTGTTTATTAGTGAAAAAAAATTTACTGGGTCAAACTGGGAACCAATCATCACCATCGTTTCACCCTCTGCATTCATGGTCCTAAGGATGATCTAAATTATGAAATATTTGAATGCTTCAATCAAATCTCATATCCAATGGTGGTAATACCTCATGTGCACATTCTTCATAGTTATGACCCCTCTTACCTATCTTACCACTAATTCATAATCTCTAAACACTTTTAACTACTTTACACACATGCACCTAGTAAGGTTGAGGCTAGGGACTAATGCTTTATATTTGGCTTCATTGTTCATGCACGTGAATTAGAATTAGAAGGCTCAGAGGGTCTCTTTTATGAATTAATATACTAACCAAATTTATACTCTAGATCTAGTTTTGCATTTCACATCGTCAAATTACAAAGTCTAAAATTTGAACTCATTTTCAAGCTCTTTGCTTTAATCATCTTCCTTAGTCATGACCTTAGGGATAGCTTGATTTACATCATGAATTACATTGGCGCTGAGTCTAGTGGCATCAAAATTTTCAAAAGGATCATTCTTAATAAATTCATTAATGAGAACTTCTTCCTCTAGGCTCCTATTGTATACGACTCTTTCTTCTTCAATAATTTATACATAACACCTTTCCCTCTTTGATAATGAAGTGTTCATCTATTCTAAGTTCATCATAGCACCATCCTCTATGTGTTTTGGGTGCAGTGTCTCAGATGACACCTTTAATTTTGAGCCATATTTGGTCTTGAAGATAAATTGGAACCAATCTAATGATAGGTATCCACCTATCTTGGTAATGAAATCTCTCGATAGACATAGCCAAAATATTGGTGGGATATCTATCACTACAACTTCATGTGATATAGTAATGCTAGGACAAGAATATGAGGTGAGGGGAAGATCCTTTATGATACCTTTGTGATTTAATATTTTTGGGAATATTAGAGTTTTATTCATAATTTAGTTAAAGGTTTGAGTTGACTAAATCAGTAAATAATTGCAATAAATAGAGTACTAATTTGTATAATTTATATGACTTTCAGAGCTCTTTAAAAATAGTAATGAAAGAGGAGAAATGTAACTTATCTTAATACTGGGTTGATTCAACTGAGACAAATGCTAATACTAGCTATGTAAGACTGAGATAGTTATGAACCAAAATCTGGGTTTCATTTAGTGAAAGGATAAGAGCATAAAAAACAAGACACTTTAAGGTTCAATGTTATAGTCTAGGTCCTACCACTATTTTCCAAACTAGTCATAGAGATCTAAGTTTTTTGGGTTTTTTTCACTATCCTTGTGTGATCCTGCTAGTGAAATTTTAGATCTTGAATGTTGACAGAGCTCCTTGTAGATTAGATTTAATCTTCAAACCCTAGACCTTCATTGTGCTTGAATGAAACTTGAGAAAAAGGGGTGTTAGTGTGTGTAAGATGTACTAAATGTGTATCTACACCCCTTATGTGGGCATGCTATCTACATACCAATACTCTGAAGAGGGATCAAGCCATATGCAATTCTCCCACTTGGTGTGCTTTATGAAATAGTGTTATGCAAATGCAAAAAAACTAAACTAGGTGTGATTGAAGTGGCTAAGGATTGATATGAGGGTTTAAATATGTTGATAGCTGTATTAGATGGTTGTATGTAGAGAATAGGTAAATTTGCCTTAGTGGTCTTGCTTGTATTCTTGCTTTATTTTTTAATATTTTCTAACTCCTTCTAAATGAAATTTGAATGGGATTTTATAGAGATATATTAGTCATGGGTTAGATGCATATGTGCTAGGCTAACATAATGAAAAAGAGTAATCAAGATAAAATTTTCATCTAGGCTCAAAATATGATTGGATAGGAGCACTAAAAATGGGACACCCTAGGGTCCAACACTATAGTCCAACCCCAGTGCTCATATCCTACAATTTTGAGACTTGGGGGGATGAAATAAGCATGGGAAATGGGGTTTGACTGAGTTGGAATCAAGTCTTGAAAGTCTACAAATGACTAGGAATCAATAAAAAGGTACCTAGAAGGGTCAAGAGATAATGCAAGAGGGACCTATGGGTTTGGTGTCATAAGCCACACTCAAGCTAATAATTTTGACATTTTATATGACTACATTCCCCCCCCTTTATTCTAGTGAAGAAAAAAAGCAAAATAATAGGATAAAGGAAAAATAGAAAGTGTACCTAAACTTACCTACAAGGGTAAATCCCATGAAGCTGTGTGATGCTAGGTGTGCATAGATAGAGCACATCATGAAGTGAAAATGTACAAAATAAAATTAGGAGTAGATTAGTTCTTACTAGATATGTTATATATAAAATAAAAATGTACAAAGTTGGTTAAGAGAGAGAAGAAGAAAAAGGAATGAACACACCTCACCAGATATGAAAACTAATACAAAACATGTTATGATGCTAAGTAATGTTGGGTATGTGTTGAATGATGTTGTACCAATATTAATATCATGAATAGAGATGAGTGCTTAATTCTCTAAGAGTGGCTCAAGAATGCAAAGGCTATCCCTTTATCTCCATCATCATCCACTAAGTGAAGTTATATGATCATGAATGTGCCAATAAATGTTTGGACTATGTTTCTAATCCCTTTGAGTATATGGCTACAAAATACAAAGTCCATCCAGTAATTTGGCTCCATCATTGTCCCATGAATTGAAGCTATAAACTGACATCGATATGAATGTGTGTCATATGAGATGGCTCTTAAATCCCATAAATGATTTGTAATCTGACAATAAGGCATGGATAGCCAAAAGTGTATTGGAAACTAGGACAATCTTGGCCAACTCTAGAAGGAGATTAGGCTTGTATTAAAGCCACTCTAAAACTAGAAACAAGGCTTATGTGGAAGCCACTTAGGAATTTGAAGGTTAGGCTTGTATGAAAGCCACTCTGAAATGATGCTAACCACCTAAAGATGGAGTAAGGCATGCAACTACAAAGAATGCTTTGGTAATATACTAAACTCAAAAATAAAAGAAGTCAAATGTGTCATGCACATTTACACCAATCATTGATGTCTGTAACATGGATTTTTCTCTAGAAGTTATACCAATTTCCCAATATGAAAATAGAAGTGAGATCCATCATGTCATGCATGATGCCCCCTATATCTAGATTCTCTAAGAAAAATTGTATTGAAACTATTAAATCTAGATTGATTTGTATTTGATAAAACTATAGCTGAGCTGACCTTTCTATTTATTTTTGAAAAATCTAGGTTTTTTGCTACTTGGATAGGAGCACCAAAAATAGGACACCCTAGTGTCTGGTACTATTATCCATGTCTGGCATTATTGTCTTTTGATAAAACTGATAGTTTTTTTTAATCATCACTATTTTTTTGGTCTATTCTACCTAGTTTGACCTCTAGTTGCTATTTGGAGTGTTCTAAAAACTAATTTTTTGATCAATTAGATCTCTGATCTCTATGACAAAACCCTTGTTTATTTCCCACTCTTTTGAGGGTAGGAATGAAGATCTTACAATGACTGCCCTTAGAAGAAAGAGTCTTGAAAGTGTGTTATGTTATGAAATACATGATATAGAAATGATAATTGAAAATATATTTCAGGACATAGCATGGTTTGTATGAAATATTGTTAGATCAACAGGGGTATGGCTAGATAGATATAACAATGTAATAGCATGTGTAATGTATTAAACTAAATCTAGAAATTTTAGTTTTAGTTTTTAGTTATCAAGGATGGATGGAGCATGATTCCATCATGGCATCTAAGAAACTAAGATAATGCATGATGTGGATCATGACATTGCACCAGTGAAAATCAAACAAGCAATAAACACACAAGGTAAGAAGCATACAAGAGTGGACAAGGGGCTAAGTAAGGAAGGGACATGGGCACATGTCACTCAAAATGGAAAGAAAACATACAAGGCATGTTAAAATTTGACATACACATATAATTAGAAACAAGCAAGGTTTGTTTGAGGGCTAAAATAACATAGAAGAGTATAGGTAAAGGACATTGGAAAATATCCTAAGGCACACACAAGAATAAAAGCAAAGGACAATGGTAAATGTCCTAAGGCACATATAGGAGACAAAATAGGAACTAAGTAATTCAATCACATCTAGCTATGAAAAACAAGGAAGGAAATCATGTAATATAATAGATATACAGTTGCATCTAACTAATAAATGTAAGAAGTGAAAGTATGCAAGACACGGAGTACAAGACTAAGTATATGCTAAAAAATACACAAGTGTTATATACTAGTGAGTGTTGATAGAGTAATCTATGTAAGCTAGTAAGTAATGTACATCAACATGATAACTAGAGTGTGTGGTATAGGAATGACATAACCTAGATGGTGTAGTCATGTAGAAGATGCCTCTAGAAGGTAGATATATTTATGTATGTCTCTAATGTAGAATTAGGATGCCCCCTCAATGGGTGGAGTGAAGTAAGGAGACTATGTATAAGAAAAACTAAGAAACTATGTACAAGTAAAAAGAAACTTTGTACAAGTGATTTTAAAGAAATTTATATACAAGTAGTTTAAAATAAGTAATATGTACACAATAATGTAAAAGACTAGGCTGGAGGGGGTAAAGGGTCCAAGGATGGATCTCATTAAGGATAAAGATGGAGGAAGGGATCATGACCATGATCAAATGCCTATAGATCATCATCATAAGTATCATCATATGCCATAGATTCTGTAAGCATGGTGGATATCTCCTTAGGTGTCAATAAGATTTGTGATCTTTATGTAGTCAAAGATCTATCACTCATAATGGTGTCATCCTGTCGATGATGAACTAAAGTTTGCTCTAGTGGTGAAGATGTTGAGTCTCCTCAAGAACATTTATCTCTGGTTTTAGATGGATTTGGTGTAAGTGGTGAAGTTAGTGCTGGTGGTGATGTAATCTGAATAATTCACTAAACTTCTAGTTTATCCAATCTCTACTATAAAGTTGTACATGGGTTTATATCATGGCCTATGATCCTATGAAAAATAAAAAATGGGTGACCATCTTACCATGATAACCTACTAATATATATATGCCATACTATAGGTAGTGTGATTAATCCACAATAAATTAATATTTATAGTATAATCTATGGTTGATGTTGTGTGTTGCCTTTTTGAATTTGAATGATTGGCTCTGTATCCATAGAGGTAACCATCTGAACTATATGTGCCAAGTGATCTATCTATGGAAATGAATGTGGGGTTTATTCTAATAGTATATTATGAGATGCTAAAAGTGATGTAACATGTGTAATGAGAGTGCTAAAGTCATCTCAATACTCTCCTGGGCTAATTAGTGTAAAGTTCAATCCACACAAATAGTCATCTATGAGTGTGGGTGTCGTATCATCATCTAAAGTAGCCTAGGAATCTATATCAACATCATTACATATGGTAACTTATAATTTACCATAAGGGGTAACTATGATATGAGAGTCTCATCAACTATAGTAGTATAAGATGGTGGTGTTGTGAGAGCATCTATAACTATCAGAGTAACTGTAACTATCTAGAAGATATATATATATATATATATATATATATATATATATATATATATATGAATAATGGAGTAGCTAAAGTGGCTAAAGCTACTATGATTGGCTGAGTATGTGGAGCTGAGAACACAACTATAAGTAGAAGAGTGTGAGATGTGTTAGTCTCTCCTACCTCATATGTATGTATCTAATCAAGAGAAATGTGATGAGGTGGTTACTAAACTATGATATTAGGTTTCCCATTGGGTGAAATAGTTGAAGATGACTCTATAATTCAATAATATATGAATGGATGGTTATCTACTAGGCATGTGTATAGGTATCTTTCATGGAGAAACTTAACAAATTAATGAATAGTATAAATAAATACCCCCATAGTGTGTATCCAAGGTCAGCCAAGTAAAAGACTATAATGAAGAGGACTTGGCATGACCTAGAACTATGTAGAGAGGGTTTTGGGCCCTACCATGATATCCAAAATAATGGTGCCCAATGTCTATCATAGTATATCATCAAACCCTCTAATATTCTTAAATAATTTTTGCATCAATGTCATATTTATGCCCATGGTCTATAATAATTTAATATAACATATATTAAGTCTAAAACCACTATCAACTACAACTCTCTTAACTATGGTAGTTTTAACTTGTGCTTGTATGAATAGTGGTAAATTTTGATCAATAACTATTTGAGATGGCATGTCCTCATGATCAAAATAAACAACATATTCTATAGTTTTTAATGTGTTGACCACTAATGCAAAATAAGAAGCTCAAACTTGATAGGCATATAAGTTTGAGTGAGTACCTAATAAAGAGTGTCCTTGAACACATTGGATTCTTGAAGCATTTCTAACATGGAAATATTAGATGGTGTGTTTCTCAATTGATCAACAATATCATATGGCTTATGTAGATCTACTTGTGTGAGTGGGTTGGGCCTAAGATGGGAAGTAATAGGAGGGTGGCAGGGCTCTTGACTAGGTAGGGAAGGCATGGTGGCATGTAGAGTAATACCTCTAACCACATTATCTACTAGTCATATAGGAGTAATAGTAACTATAGGAGGAGAGTGAAGATAATCAAAGAGTCAAGGTGGTGAAGGGATAAATGGTGTTAACTAGGATCTCTGGTGATAGTTAGTGACCTGATGAATGGTGAAATGGACCATGCAACATAACTCAACATGGGATAAAAGCTCCAAGGGAGGTAAGGCAAGAGGTATCTTAACATGTTTAACAATAACTTTATTAATATCATCCTATATTATGAAAATTAAGCATGAAATGTAAATAATGAATCTTTGTACTAACATGTGGTAAAATTCATCATTCATGTACATGATAGGACTGTGTATGGTCTCCTTATTGTTTGTAAGAAATGTGTAAATAAGAGATCCATTTTTTTATGTGGAATCTGATTTTAGATGTAAGGTGATACCTCAAGCAAATAAAGGGACCTAATATATGCAGCTAGGGTTTTGAAAAATGATATTTTAAAAATTACTATGGAATTTTAAAAATTAAAGTGAATTTTTGAATTAAATATGTAGGTAAAAATTAAAAAAAAATATAGGCAAAATTTTAGTTTAAGTGAACCTCATATATGCAACTAGGGTTTGGAAGAAAATCATTTTTTTTAAAAATTACTATGCAATTTTAAAAATTAAATGTTAATTTTTTATTAAAAATATGTAGGAAAAATTAGAAAATTATTGGAAAAATTAGCAAGGAATTTCCCTAGGGTTTGTAAAATTTTAATGCGCAAATAAAGTAAGTCAAGTTCAACAAAAGATTTAATAATTTTGGGAATATTAGAGTTTTATTCCTAATTTAGTTTAAGGTCTGAGTTGACTAAATTAGTAAATAATATTTCAATAAATAGAGTACTAATTTATATAATTTATTTGAATTTTGTATCTTTCTAAAAATATTAATGAAAGAGGAGAAATGTAACTTATCTTAAAACTATGTTGATACATTGAGATAGAGGTTGATATTGACTATGCAAGATTGAGATAGTGTCATGAACCAGGATCTATATTTTGTTTAGTGAAAGGATAGGAGTGCTAAAAATAGGACACTTTAAGGTATAGAATTATAGTCTAGGTCCTACCACTATTATCTTAACTAGTCATAGAGATTTGAGTCTTTTGGGTTTTATCCATTGTCCCTGTGTGAGCCTACCTATGAAATTTTGGATCTTGAATCTTAATAGAGCTCCTTATGGACTAGATTTAATATTCAAACCCTAGACCTTCATTGTGCTTGAATGAAACTTGAGAAAAAGGGGGGGTTAGTGTGTGTAAGATGCACTGAACATGTATCTACACCCCTTATGTGGGCACAATGCCTACATACCAATACTCTGAAGAGGGATCAAGGCATATGTAGTTCTCACACTTGATGTGATTTATGAAATAGTGTTATGTGGATGCAAAAATGATAAATTGGGTGTGCTTGAGGTGGCTAAGGACTAGTGTGAGTCTTTGAATATGTTGGTAGTTGTATTAGATGGTTGTATACAAAGACTAGGTAAATTTGCCTTAGTGGTCTTGCTTATATTCTTACTTGATTTTGTAATATTTTCCAACCCCTTATAAATGAAATTTGAATGGGATTTTATACAAATCTATTGGTTATGGGTTAGATGCATTCATGCTAGGCTGACATAATGAAGAAGAGGAATCAAGAGAAAATGGTCATCTAGGCTTGAAATGTGATTGGATAAGAGCACTAGAAATGGGAAGTACTTATTTATATAATTTATTTGACTTTTGTAGCTTTCTAAAAATAGTAATGAAAGAGGAGAAATATAAATTATCTTAAAAAAATACTGATACGATCAAGATAAAGGCTAATACTGACTATGCAAGATTGAGATAGTGTCATGAACCAAGATCTAGATTTTGTTCAATGAAAGGATATGAGTGCCAAAAATAAGATACTTCAGGGTTTGGAATTATAGTCTAGCTCCTGCCACTATTGTCTAAACTAGTCATAGAGATTTGAGTTTTTTGGGTTTTATCCATTGTCCCTATGTGAGCCTACCTATGAAATTTTAGATCTTGAATGTTGATAGAGCTCCTTATAAAATAGATTTAATATTCAAACCCTAGACCTTCATTTTGATTGAATGAAACTTGAGAAATAGGGGGGGTTAGTGTGTGTAAGATACACTAAACATGTATCCACACCCCTTGTGTGGGCACACTACCTACATACCAATACTCTGAAGAGGGATCAAGCCATATATAGTTCTCACACTTCATGTGATTTATGCAATAGTGTTATGTGGATGCAAAAATGATAAAATAGGTGTGCTTGAGGTGGCTAGGGACTAGTGTGAGTCTTTGAATATGTTGGTAGCTGTATTAGATGGTTGTATACAAAGAATAGGTAAATTTTCCTTAGTGGTCTTGATTTTATTCTTGCTTACTTTTGTAATATTTGTCGACCCCTTCTAAATTAAATTTGAATGGGATTTTATAGAGATCTATTGGTCATGGGTTAGATGAATTCATTCTAGGCTGACATAATGAAGAAGATTAATCAGGAGAAAATGGTCATCTAGGCTTGAAATGTGATTGGATAGGAGCACTAAAAATGGGACACCCTAGGGTCCAACACTATAGTCTAACCCCAATGCTCTTGTCCTATAAGTTTAAGACCTAAGGGGATGGAATAAACATGGGAAATGGGGTCTGGTTGAGTTGGAATTAGGTCTCAAAAATCCATAGATGACTAAGAATAAAGAAAAGGTGCTTAGAAGGGTTAAGAGAGCATGCAAGAGGGACCTATGGGTTGGGTGTCACAAGCCACACTCAAGCTACCAATTTTGACATTTTATATGACTACACTATGGTTTGAACTTTCTTCCCATCCAACTAAATTAATCCTTTATTAAAAGGCTCATACTATAGTTATAGTACATCCACGATCTATTTAGGAATCACTATGGTGCTAGTGCTAGAATCAATCATGGAATTATGCAATAATTTCTTCCCCATGATAAGTGTTAAATAGAATGGGTTAGGTTTTATCTTACTTATCCCCTCTTTAGAGTTGATGAATGTGGATGGTGCTCAGGGTTGTGCACTCATGTTGGCTTCCCTTCCCTTTGTCTGTTTAGACTCCATAAATGTTTTTCCTTGTGCAGGCTTCTCTCAATCCTCCAAGGCTTATTTTGGTAGAGACTTCTACGCAGGGATAGATAGGTCATCTCATAGAGAGACACTAGTTGTAGCTTTCTTTATTTTTTCCACCACACATTATATGACCTTAGAGGTGGGACCTCGGGGTCATTTACCTTATTATGAATTGTTCCACTTCACTTTTGATATGTCAGAGGTGGTTTTTGGGGTCCCAAACTATTTTTAAAAGTCACTTTAGGCCTTGTAAAGGATTCTTGGGTCTTGATCAGTCTCTTTTTGGATTGGGTTAAATAGTATGATTAAACTTTTAGAGCATTATACATGGGGATATCACTAATAAAGATTGCATCTTCACCTTATACCCAGTAGAAAAGTGCATGTTCCAAGGCTATATCATCCTCTTTCTCTAAGGGCATTCCCTACATCTTTGTCATTAAGATAGTATTCTCGACACCCAAGGATTGGTATCTATAGGAGGCTGAGTTAAGTTTGTTTCCTTATACTTTTTACTTAGTAGCCTTCTATTGTAGATTACCTCTTAGATAATTATGAGGTGTGCGAGCATCATTACATGGGAATCACCATGAGTTTGAGTCATCCACCAAGTTATTTTGGCTTATCACCAATTCTCTAATTGCATTTGGTGAGCTTATTTGTAAAGGATTAGGCACTAGAATGATTTGATTCATGGGTCACATTTAATGTTTCAACACTTTATGGTTTGGTACCTAGTGATTCAAATTCTACCTCTCCTAATATTAGTTATTATAGTAGGTCACTCTCCTTTCTTAATGGTTTTAAAAATGGGGCTTCAGAGGCATAGTCTTTTGCCTTTTGATATTTAGGATCTCATTGGAGAAGTTTTGTAGGATGATTTTCATTTCATTCATCTCTACAACTAGCAAGGATGAAGAGGATGTGATCACTTGAGGAGGTGGGTATATATACATGAAAGGTGGCACCTAGAAGGTGTTTGGGAATTCTTGTTGTGGCTACATCAATATCCATGGGAACATCAGCATGGGTAGTTGAGGAGGAAGCTTCCTAGCATCTATCAAGTTATTCTCATCTCTATCTACTAGCTCATATTCATCTAGCCTCTAAAAGACTAGATCATGATGGTAATTTCCAAGTTAAATGCCTTGAGGTAGAAGACAATGGCCATGCCTACTGGTGGTCAAGCCACTATTGGGATTCTCTACTAGGTCTTATCAAACATGGTATTGAAATTAATAATAGCCTCTTTTGGGGCTCTCTTAATAGTTATTAACTGTTATAGGAGAGATGACCAATTTTCTTTCTCATTGAAATTCTCAAATAATTTATTGCCCAAGTCATCCCAAGTGGTGATGCAGTTGGGTGGCAAAGACTGGTACCAATTAAGATCTTTCCCTTTGAAAGAGGTAGATAATTACCTTAAGGCCACATTTTATTGTGTAACATAGTGCATAGTCCATACATTCATAACTCTTGAAGATGTTTCACTACACTTTTGAAGTCCCCCAAGAATTTAGGGAGTGATTTTAAGGCATTAGCAAGATTAGGGTCCCATGTGACTAGTGCTACTAGAGAGATGACTGGGATACCTCTTTTCCATGATATGAAGTTTTTTGGTGGCCTTGGGATCACCATTTATTATAATTATTATATCACGCTAGATCCTGTGGTCCTTTGGTGAGTCGAGGCTATCAGATGTGGTGTTAAGAAGTTTGGATTATTTACTATTTATGACCATAATAATGGGCCTATGGCTTATAAACTATGAATCCTAATAATTTATAATAGTGGGTTTGAGTCCCACTAGGAATGCTAAAAAATAAAAAACTATTGATGCCTAAAACTATTGCTTTGGGTGAACAACATTCTATGGGAAGCTTTACAAATGTGAGACTCAAATGTGATCTATAAAGCAACCTCTAAGGTTTTAGAAGCAAACTCTTTGAATTGATTTTGAGGTAAAAAGGGGAAAGATAAATACAAATAACTAAAATAAATCTATATAAGGTGATGCACCAAGATTTTTTAGAATATTAATCTACAATTGCATAAAATATATTGAATCTTCAAACTTCATAAACTATGAAAGGAACATATGCATGAATTCAAGTCTATAATGTAAATAAGAACCAAGACTATAGAAGTAGAGAATGAAAATAATAGATAGTAATAAATCTTCACTTAGTTTGACATAAAACACCACATCCTCTTCATTGGTGGGTATAAAAAATCATACAAGAGGCCAAAACGCACAATATACAATATTTGATCTTTGTCATGAGGGGAACCTATTAAGGTCATAGAAATGATAAATGCTATCTACTGCTACTTCTATTCTAAAAAATAGATGTATTACAAAATGGATACTTTTGATAATAGTGAAAAAAATAATCCACACCCTTCAAAAGAAAGATCCCTACTTATATAGGTGTAGTGGCCTCTTGAGAGAAAGATGCCTAGAACTGGGCACTTGCACCCATGATGAGGTCATTAAAACTGACTAGGGAGTTCTAGCTCATGAGTTTAGTTGGTCTTCTAAATCCTAGATATGGTGAAACTATAACACCTTATGATTCCCATGATGTATAGAAAAAACATGATGGTGACACGTGTATGCCCTTTGAAACTAATTTTGGAATGTTGTTGGAAATAGGGGCCCACTTTCTTCAACCAATGGCACAAATCCTATGTCTGATAAGAGAAACCTTAACTTAGATGATTACAATTATGCCACATAAAAGGTCCATCTATTATTCATTATAAGTACCTGGTGGGCCCCCTTTACTACCCCTATTAGCTAATGGCACTACCTAAAGCTCTAACAAAAGGAACCTTTGATTTTGAGGAGCATCATGACACCATGTGGATAGTTGATGCTTATCCTAGAGAAGCTGAGCATTCTTTTACAAAAATAAGCACAAGGGTACCATATGGAAAATCTACATTCCTCTTTTATATAATAGTGGGCCCCATTTACTAGTCCCATTGGCTAATGGCATTATGTGAAATCCTAACAAAATAAATCTCCCTTGGATAAGTACTCGTTCACCATGTGGAGAGTTGATGCTTCTCCTAGGTGAATTAAGAACCCCTTCATGATAAGCAAGCACTAGGATGCCACATGGAGAGCTGACACTTATCTTGGGGAAGTCAATAACTTATTGATTTGAACAAGTGCTAGGTTGCCACATGGTAGCTATTGAAGGAAGTCAAGCCTTGAGAAAAATTAAAAAAGGGACCTAGGAAAGCTGAGGCTAAGACTTAGATCACCAAAATCATTAAGCATGTTCTAGATAAAAGGCCAACTACTTTAAAATGTACAAAATGTGGATCATGATCCACACTATGGAAGGGTTAAATCTATTGGTCACCTAGAGGATGTAAAAATCAAAATCATAGAAATCAATCTATGAGGTGATTTTTAAGTGATCGATATGAATAAAGATGAGACTCACTACCCTATCTTGATAAGGAAGAAGTGGGCCTATGATGGGCATATAACTATTAACACAATCATGAATCAATTAAAGTTTCATTAGGATGACAAGGTCATTATAATTCCTTTGAACAAGACTAAATCTAATCATTAAATCATCTAAAAAGATCTAGACTCACCCTATGATGGTGTTAATGCCAGCTACATGAACATTTCAGCCAAAGACAAGTAAAATGATCTATGAATAACATACTACAATTTCCTCTATAAAAACACTATTCTAGAGAATCAAACTCTTAGTGTAGAACAACTCTTGGGAAAGATGAGGATTAATACCTTGGAGATACCTCAAAATTTTGAGGAGGATGTGTGATCAATGATGGTAAGATCTCCAAAGTAATTTGATATAGATTTTATATATCAAATAGGTCATACTAAGTAGGACTACACAAAACAAATCTAAAGGGTGTTCTCCCATATGACATAGATTATTCAATAAGTGGATACTTAGACACCCATGTAATCAAATGGGTGAAAGGATATCATGATTTTTGACCTTTGTGAACTATTTTTACAACTAAGTGACAAATACCTTAGTATTTTGTTATGGAGGATGTTGGTAAATTCATCTTATTATTTTAATAGTATATACCAAATGATGATAATGTTATATAATCTGAACAAATGGTTAAAAATCCTTGTGAAATGATGATTGAGGTTTTAATAAGAGTCTTTAAACATTTTTCAAGCCTAAAAATGCAAATAATAACCTACAACCAGGGGTCCAAAGGCAAAAAGCACAATTTGTTAAGTCACAAAGAGAGAAAGAAGGCCTAATAAGCATGTTTTAAAGAAGTAGTGAGCATAGGTGATGATTAATTGAATTTTTAATTATAGTATTGATGAAATTTCAAGGCCTTTCTCTCAAATAAATAGGCAAGGACAATCCATATAAATAACCCCAAATTCCACCTACGATAGAGTATAGTGTAGGAACCCTAATTTGATTCTCAAGTAATGATCAATAGTTATCAAAGTTGATATTTGAATGTGTTTTAGGTTAAATAACACATCTAGGTGATCATTAAAATTTAGGGATTTCCTTACACATCAATACCTATGTCCAAATAACCAATGTGCATCTACAGTTAAACTTAAGAGGACTGAGATGAATAGTGAGATAAGAAGTGTGCCTAAGTGATGATCTAGGGTCACTCAAGGTGAAATTATGGTTTAAGAGAAGAGTTAAATTGTAATTAATGCTTAATAATAATAAAGTATACTCAAGGTATAATTTATAATCATGAAAACACTACTCATAAGCTCATTTTCCTAAGTAAACAGGGTAAAGTTAACACTCAGGCCTAACTGAGTAAAAGTGTAGTCTAAGGTACAAATGTTGTTGATAAAGGTTTTTGAAATTAATTAAAACATATATAGGGTTGGTAATATTTTTAATCATCTTCATAACAATAATATAACAAATAAAGGGTTCCTTAACATGCACACATAGTCCACTTGCATAAACCCTTCAAATAATGCCTTTTACCAGTCTGTTTTAAAGTTTTGATCAGTTGGAGGGTCTACGTTTGGAGTCTAGGGATAAATTTTTTTGTATAGTAACATATTTACATGTATAAAATACTAAAATATCCACATTGGTTTGGGAAGATATGGTATTTCCATCTATTTTATCTCAGACAGAGGACACTTCCCTAGGTACATCAAATTGTAGTCTTGAGGAATAGGACTAAAAAGATGAACCAAAATATTGGAAGACCTTGTGTGAATATTTTAGGAGTTTTAATACACATATAAAAACATGGGAAACCAATAATAAATTTGTGAAACCAAACAAGGTGGTTTGGATATCTATGGTTATAGTCAAACCTATTGAGGCAAAGGTATGCCTTGAGGTAAAACAAGATGTCAGTTTCATTTTTGGATATAATTGGGCTTCCCAATCCATTATAAATTATTTGTGGGATAATATAAAATGTTTTAAAGCATATAAAATTATAGGGGAAGCCATGAGGAACTATTTTAGGGCTTAACAAACTTAGACCTACTAGGCAAGGTTTAGACCTAGTGGCCAAATGAGGAGCTAATCACATTTATGGCATGATATTTGAATTTAAAAATGATGTATCATATTCTTGGTGTATATATATATATATATATATATATATATATATATATATATATATATATAGTTTTATAATATTTTATAATGCAAATAAAACCAAGTAAAGCCATTTTCAAAAACCAATTTAGGCATGCAGGAAAGGAGGAAAAGAGCTCGATAGAGGATGTTTAAATTCTCATATATTTTTGGGGGATATGCATGGATGATCAAGGTTTTTATAGATGTTAATAGGGTCCTTTAATACAACTCTTTTGATATTTGTTTACAAATCCAACCTCCCAATTTTATGAACAATGCTTAAGAGGTCAGACTACTCTAAAACCCTTACAGAGACTCGATTGGGAAGATGAGGCTGGAGATGCACTATAATTAACTATTTTTTCTAAAATAGATATTGTATGTTTAATAGGACTCTCTCAGGATCCCTCCCATGCCAACTAGTTGTATGGAATTGTATAGATGGGGTGCAAAACATGCTCTTTTGACCATTTTTGTGTTTTACAGGTTATAGAGGGAGTTAAGAGATGAAACCAATTTTTTGGGTGAAATATTAGGAATTAATATAACTACCCATATTAATTTAATTCCATGAATCAAATTTATATTATCCCACCCAAGTTTTTCAACTCAGCCAGTCAAATCTGGCATATTGGACAAGCCGGTGAAGAAGATGGAAAATTTCAAGGGAGATAATTTTAAGGTGTGATTGATGCTTATAGGTCCATGGGGCCCTTTAAACATGTCATACAATACATTTTATGTATTTTCATGGAAAATTGAAGCCAAATTGGGAGCCAAATGTGTAGGGTGCATAGAAGAATAGTTTTTTGGATAAAAGAGGATGATTGCTTCCTTCCAAGAATTTCTAGATGACTAAGCATGAAACCAATGCATGAAGATGCATGTTTTATTTCCTTACCATTAATTAAAATTATTTTTAATACTTATCATTAGTTATAGGATGTTAAAATAGCTCTAATCATGAAGGCATTTTTTATGAGGAAGTTGAGAAGTTTTCTTGCCACTTTTCATGAAGTTTATACCTTGTATGGACACTTGGAATTCCAGAATTTGCATGGTTCATCCCATATACTTCTCACATGCACAATTAATTTATTCTCTCATCTTGAAAAGTGGATTTGTGACCCTTGGACTTCTTTATTATTCTCTCTCAAAAGTTCTATAAGAACTATCCATTTCGGCATTGTATGGGATGTTCCACCTGAGTATGGTGAAGCCTTACTCTTTTATACCTTTTTATCAATAAAATTACTAAGGTTTACTTGTCCCATGACTATTAATAGTGTGATTTAATTGAATGTTGAATTTTCTTAGTGAAGACTATGGATCCCTTAGTAAGTTGTCACATTCTCTAACTTATTTGTAGCCTCTTCTTACAGGGCATGCGATGTTTAGGGAATGTCAACGTATAAGTGAGTTAGTCTCTTCATTTTTGCCATTAAATACCTCATGTATACTCCTTACCTTTCACATTCATTCATGACCTCATAATGTAACATTGATGCAATAAGACATAAATTTGAGAGTGTATGTTTAGTTGTCCTTTGATTTCAAGTGTAATATGCATATGGTTGGATGTCATCAATATATTTGGTGCATCACCTCCCTTAGGTTAGTTTTATTTTTAGTTATATTTCTCCATTTTCACCACCCAAATTTCATAGTAGTTGTAATCCTAAGTGGTAGATTAAGGGAACAAGCCCTGTCTAGAGACTCACCTCATTCCTTACGCTGCCCACAAGCCTAGAGATGATTCCATTATGCCACTTGGATGAGGAGAGACTTGCATCTCCTCAAAGGGTACAAATCCAAGTGAAAACACTAATCATTTTTTTTTTGTATTTTAGAATATTTTGGATGTGGAAAAGTGAGACCAAGTAGTAATGGTTATGAAAATATAATAATAGGAGGGATCCAAATAATCCATAACATGTGTTAAGACATATAGTGTGCTAGTTATGATAACTTAGCTATGTGGAGAAATTGAAATCAATCAATATGGCCCCATTGTTTATGTAAATCATAACATTGTATATTAAGAGCATATATGGTGATAAGGATAATCATGCACCTAGTGGGAAATAATAAATGTGTGCTCATGTAATATGTGTATATAGATGTATATGAACATACACGATCAATGGAGGCCACAAAGGATGTATAAGTCATCAATATGTAAAGGTGATAAAGTATAATGCCATAAAATATGACACTAAAATCATTGTAGGATAAGTTCCATGAATGTCCAAATCAAGAGATCAATCAATAGGATAGGGAAAAGTGAAAATAAATACAAGAGGTGTATGAATGGTCAATGCAATTGCATATGAGCACATTATGTAAAAATAGAAAAGTATAATGGATGAAAAACTAGGAAAGCATCAAGATACTATGTGCAATATAATATGTGTGGTTAACTATTTTAAGGAATCTCTCTAACCATTTGGAAGAAATAAATATGCACAATATGTATCCTCATGAATAAGTTAATTATAATCTCACATCTATGATATTATATTGTTAGTAACACTCATACTAATATGATTGACACTACAATAAATATCTTTAATAGAATATGTATATGAAAATTTATTGTGTATTGTAATTTGATTAGTAGTTGTATAATCCTATGTATCATGAGTAATAATCTAAGAAATATATTCATTCTCATTTTCTTGCTCTAAATATTTTATTGAAATAGAGTTAACATATCTTCATGATAAAATATAATGCAACCTTTTTTTTATCGATCAATGCTCCTATTGAATTTAACCATGATTATCCAAGAATAAAATTGTATGTGCTTATATAGAGAATAATATTGAATGTAAGACAACACAAAATTGTATCAAACATTATGGTTAACTTGATTAATCCCACACATGTTGTAGATGAAATAGTTTGATTTGTGTTGATGGAAATGTTATCTATCTAATTTTCACCTCTAGGAAGGTTGTTCAAGCCTTCCTAGCTAGTGACACCATGGAATCACTTTTAGGCTGTGGGTGGCCTAATTGGTGAAATGAATCTCTATATTTGGCTATCTCCGTTGATGATTCACCTGAAACTATAAATAACCTACTACAATTATGAATAAAAGGGATAGAAAAGGATGAAAACTAGTAAGAAAAACATGGAGGTGATGCACCAAATATAGTTCCATCTACTTGCCAATGCTTTCACTATGAAATGAAGAGTTTACCATCTAATTTTTATAGTTTCAAGATGGATATTAACACATTAATGTTTCTATATGAAGTATATGGATATGAAAATAGATAAGGTGATCAGTCAAGAGGCCTAAGAGCAAACACTAATGACATTTCAACACTTAAACTTATCAAAGAATGTGATACACTTATTATGACATGTGGAAAGATGAATACCTCACATAGAAGCATGAACTGAAATGAAAAATGTAAGGAATTAATATAACTATATCTAACATTAATCAATAATTCATCTCAAACTCACTAAATGCAAGACCAAGAAAGTGTAATTTAGCTTGAATTATATTTCAAAGGCAATAGCAAGTATCAAATTTGGCAAGGTTTTTCCTTACACATTTAGAGGTTACATGAAATGCCTTTCAAGGCCTTATTTATAGAAGAATATAAGGAATAGAGAAGGATAGGACAAGAAGAGAACTCATAAACTATTTTTCATCATCAAATGAGTTACAAAATAGGAAGAAATTGACACCAAGCCTTCTTGGAATGTGTTGTCATCTTATTCCTTAACCTCTTAGGCCATGTGTTAGTGAATTTATTCATTAATAATGGTGTAGAAGGACATCTTGTTAGTTTTGATGATCTTCAATCTAAATTCCCTCCCAAGGAGTTATACCTTCAATTCTTCAAGGGAAGTTACAAGTTATGTACTTGACCCTTGGAATAGTTGAGAACCTTCTACGCCCACCTTGCCCTTTGAAATCTTTCCTCATCCTTTGAGAGTTAAAATTGAGCTTGGACTTGATGGCTTCCTCTAATGACTTATATTTGCCATCAATGTCTAAATTTTCAAATAAAATCTATTTTTATGCTTTAGATACCTCTACCATGGTTTTTTGCTTTAAGGAAGGTATTGTAATAGTTCATAGAGCCTTTGTTCAAGCATTATGAGACACCTTCTTGGTCACCTCTCATAATTTAAGCCTACTTGACCAATTGAATCCTATGTTATCACTATGTAATATTATCAAATGAGTTTTATAGAATGAAAACACTTCTACTTTGGTTCAATAAACCCCTATAAATAGTTAGGAAGACTTGTTAACCTCAAAACATTTAAAATAGGCTAAAAAAAGAGTTTCGTAGTCTATTTTTATACATCCTTGGCTCAAACTTGACAACATTCTACTTGATAAGGTGCCTAAGGGAGGAATAGAGATCATCCAAGTGGGTTTCAAACCATTTTAATCCATTTTAGACACTTTTTGAGCTTATTTCCTCTATCGAGTATTATTTAGGGTTTAGCAAGGGTTTTAGAGGCACTTGAGGTCTTAATGATAGTTCATAAAGACGTGGGATTTAATGTCTAAAATAATACCTTGAATCTCATGTAAAAAAATATCCCTTATTTATATAATTTTCTTAGGATCCCATGCACCTTCTCGTACAAGTTCACACGTACTAAAAGTTACCTTCTTTGGCAATGGAAGCTTGAATGTATATAGAGAGAAATCATTTGGAAAGATAGGTTATGAAAATAATTTTTTGGGTTGAAATTATTGTAGTGAGGTTTGTGACACTTACCTTAACATATAAAAATGATTTCATGAAGGAATTAACCCTTTTTATTGATTACAACTTGCATTAGGCCTTTGTGAGGGTTTGTGAACAATATTATGTGATCGATCCTAACCAATTATGATTATAAAATTTCATCCATATTATAATGAGTCAAAATTAATAGGATATTTCATGAAGATATTCCTCAACTCCTATAAGTATTCATTCTTCAACCTTGTCCAAAATTTTCTTAATTTTTTCATGTTGACTGAACAAGCTTGTAGATGACTATTTAGGCTTATTGACTGCACACCTTGAGAATGGGTCCTCCTCAACTAGTTTTGGAATTTTAAAAATATTGAGAACTATTAGGATGATATTTAATAATATACCTAACCTTAAAAAAACCTTCTTCTCCCCTCACTTAACACCATAAGTGTATTTTCTCCAATTTTGCTTATGACAAGCCTATAGGCACACATTTGGGTTTTTTGAGTGTTAGGATCACTAAATTAGGATATTTTGGTTGGTGTATTATTATTTATGATGATAATAAGATCATACCCATTAATAATAATTTATTTGAAATTTTAAACGTCTTGGTCTTCCATCCAACACCACAAAATTGGTCTTTTCTTCATTTAGGCCTATGACAAGCCTGTAGGTGTTCATTACGCTAATGTTCTATCTTGCATGTGGTTTGTCATATTTGAGTCCATTTGGTAAATGATGAAATTTTTTACCATGTATTATCATAGTTTATTACTTGATCCATGTCTCTAATGGCTCAAGCTACCTTTAATTCTCACTTAAACATAACACAGTCATGATTCTTAAAGTTACACAGTCCATTTGGCAAGGTGTTTGTTTCTCACATGAATGGTTGCATGTAACTTCATATATATACTATTCAACCAAAAATACTAATGAGTGTTGAATTAAACTTGATATAAGGTGCATGTTATTAGGTGTGGAGCATAATTGTCTTCTAGGATCAGAGATTAAAATTTTGATATTTCAGTCAAGTTTTCGATCCCATTCTTTGTATCCCTAATGGCATGGGGGGTTCCAAGGGTCACATGCCTAAGTGGGGGTTTAGGGGAAACATCCCCAAAGTGAAATTTTTATTAGAATTACCTTGTAAAATTCTAATTTTTTAGTCAATCTGGGCCATTGATTAAAGGTTTCTAGATCTAACTATAGAGGTTATGTTTAGGTGTTTTTCACCCTAAAATGGGTTGATACATGGTTGAGATGAAAAAAAGGAGATTGTATATAGAGAGAGGAGGCAAAGAAGATAGACAGGTGTAACAGGTTTTGTTACAAGATTTTTTTTCTCCTTTATATTTTTGGAAATAATATATTGGACAATTTTGGTGGATGTAGCCCATCTTGGTAAACCATGTTATATCTGGTGTCTCCTATTTTGTGCATGTTTATGATTATTTTTTATATGTTTGATTGATTCATTTTATAGTTTCTATTGTATGTGATTTGGGGATAAATCTATGTTGTATTTTATCCTAAGACGTGTTTAAACCATTTTTATAGATGATAAACCAATCTCATATTTGTTTCTCCAATATGAGCCCAAGATCACCTATTGCTCTCCAAGGTCTTCAACATGATTATGACACTTTTCAATTATATAAACTTGATGTTTGGTAATATTACCTTAAAAAAAGGTCTATCCACATTATTAATTCTTTCTCATTATTTATCTTCACTCAAATTGAACTCTCACAACCCAACTTTCATGTAAAAACTTACCATTATCTATCTACCTTCTTCACATAAGCCTGTGTATGCTTCTTAAGACTATCTTGGCCACTCTAGTTCTCCACATAGCCTCTAAAAGTTTTTCATTATTTAAATGAAGTCTCTCATAAATTTTTAGGCTTATCAAAAATCATTTATTAATCATGAACCTTTCCCATTTCATCCCACATGCAAACTTAAATCCTACTATCATACATGGCTACATTCTCCTTTGGTATCTTAGTTTTATACAAGCCTAGAATAAGCTTGATATTTTGGTTGAGGTTGATAATTGATACTAAAATTTATATCTATTTTTTGATTTGACTATCATTAAAATCTCCTAATAATGCATTTGACAACTCGTCCTTGAGTCACAAGCCTGTAGCTCTCCCTTCACATCTAGGACTTTATTGTAAAACCCTAAGACCAATGGTTTTCAAGGTTTTACACCTATAATATCCACTATATTTGAGATTTAAATGTGTAATGATGTTTTATATAGATATTTAAAATCATTTAAGGATGAAAACATACAAAACCAACCCAAACTCTACCTGTAGCTTTCTAAAATGGGTCTGCAACTCTTTAAAATGGAGATTTTGCCCTTATCCAAACATGAACATGCCAACCAGATGTTGGAGAATGATGTGAGAGGGAAATTAAAATCCTAAATTATCTCATAAATTAATTCATTTTTAATAATGAGATCAACAATGGTTTTAAACTATTGAAAACTGAGCCTGATGGGTTTGAAGTCATCTTTTTGCACCTTAACTTCTTAATGATTATTCATAAAGTTAAGGGACTTAATCAAAAAAATAATTACATAAATTATAATGGAAATAAGGTCCCCTTATTTTACCAAAAAATATAGATCCAATTCCCTCTCTCCTTTGAATACTGATGCAAAATTTTTGACCATTCTAAGGCTTCCAAGAAGACCCAGGAAACATGATGGAGTAATCACAAACGATTTTGCCTTGTTTAGATATAAAAATCCATATTTTGGATGTATTTAGGTATTAATATACTAGGATTATCCTTGGGGAGGTTTGTATGCTTCCCTTTAATGGAAAACCTCTAAAAAAAGCCCACCATGAACTTGTTTTCTTCAAGAATCTGCTTGTTCTACCTTCTTGAGCTATTGGAGCTTGACCTATACAAATGTATATCAATGAGACAAAGACTTTTCATATTTATTTACCTTGAAAACTTCTCATTGTCTCATATTTTAACATTAAAAATGATGTTTTGGTGTTACAAAGAGGTTCCAACATTGGAAAAGAAGTATTAAGACATTTTGGAGAAGATAAATGGTCAAGTACATATATAATGACATTGCACATATGTTAAATGAATTAAAATACCCCTATAAAATAATATAAACCTTAAAATTTAATATTCCCTATTAATTCTCATATTAAATTATAGTATATCATAATACTAATAAAAATGAATTACTTTCATCTTTTCAAAAATACCTTAATTTATCCAAACTACTTGAAAATGTAATGTAATCAACTTACTAATTCTACTCCTTAGTGTATTTAATTGGCTTGGAATAAATTTCTCCTTGGGGAACCACCATTATTCTTATTTGATCATGTCTCAATATTGAATTTTAATTCACACACAAACCTTAGATTTTTCAAGCTTACCTTAATCTATAGACATGAAGAAGACAATATTGAATGACCATTAATGGCAAGACAAAGTGACTTGACCCTGTTTTCAACTAGACCATCCTATAAGTATTTGTAAGCTACCAAGAATGACATAGTGAATATAATATTGAGACCAACCATGACTAATAAAATACCTATATTATGGCTATCACCAAATTTAAGATCATTTACACCAAAATTTTGAATGATACTCATCAATGGTGGCCAATTTTGGCTAACATCTTTGGTGGCCTCCTATGATTGCATACTTAATTTGAAGTAAAATTGAAACCTAAACCTAATATAATCCTTGAATCAAATTTAAATTAAACCAACTTAGGACACACACTACACACACGTGTCATAAGACACTTGGAGGAAGGACAACAATAGAAATCAAATAAATAAGTTGTGCTCTAAGCACTTAGGAAAAATGAAGATCTAATTTACTATGTAAAAAACTAAAAACATGACCTTAGTATCATGGTTTCAATTGTATCCCATTTTCTGTGATACTCAACTCTTCTCCATCAACCTTTGCAAGCTGAAATTCATTATGTCCTTTGCAACCAATGACAACATAGGGCCCATTCCACAATGTATCAAACTTGGTATGTCTAATAGTTTTATCTCTATCTCCATCCCAATTTAATATAATTTATCCTTCTTGATATGCTCTTGAAATAATCCTCTTATCAAAGGTCTTCTTCACTTGGGCTTAATGGCATTCCATGGTATGCTTAACATGATTTATTATCACCTCTAAGGCCATAAATGTTGTCAACCTTATTTCCATGGGGTCACTCTCCATCATCTCAAGTTGATGAGATAACTCTAGGGCTGGTATTTTAAGATAAATAGGAAGCTTGGCCTCTCTCCCCTAAATAAGCATGTAGGGTGAGTTTACAATATCCATCTTGGGAGTAATATTATTAGCCCATAAGGTTATCTTCAAGGTTGTGTGCCAAGATCTTTTATTATATTCTATTGTTCTCTTAATGATTCTAATCAAGTTCTTATTGATGAAATAATTTATCCCATTCCCTTAAGGATATTAATTAGAAGAACTTAGATAAATTCCATGCTTTAGAGCCCAATCAATTGTTCTTGCACCACGAAATGCCATTGCATTATCATAAATTATTGTTGAAAGAACTCCAAATCTAGTCACTAAGACTTCATAGAAGTGGATAAATAAATTTTCATTAGGCTCCTTAAGATATATATTTTCCACCCACCTTGTGAAATAATTAGTTGATGTAAGCACCCATTTATGGCCAACACTTGAATGGGGATTTATCATGCCAATAAAATCAAGACCCATTGCATAAAAGGTTGATCCAATTAAATAGGATTGAGAGGATGGGATGAAAGACTTTTTTACATGTGAAAAATAAATACTTTTTAAACATCCTTACCCATTCACAATAGTCCTAAAACAAGCTAGGCCAATAGTACACAACTCTCATTACTTTTGTTGCTATGGTCTTAGGTGCAAAGTAACCTCCAACTGGTCCATCATGTAATTGTTCAAAAATCTTATTAATATGATCAGTTTCAACACATATAAATAGCATCCCATTAATATATATTCTAAGGAGGAATCCATCAATAATAAAATGTGGATGAATTTTAATCTAAAGTATCTTCTCTTTGCTCTATCCAGACCTATAGGACACTTAGTATTTGAAGACATTTTACCATTTCTTGTGTCCAACTTGGATGAGATGAAGGTAAAAATGTAAAAGGATCATCTTGAAATTCCAAAACAAACTATTCTTATTCTTTATGTTTTGATGCCAAATGTTCACATAGCCTTCTCCCTCTTACCAACTTAATAGACTTGATCCCCACATCATACTCCATGACATTGGTTATCCATCCAACCCTTTTCTCATTCAAATACTTGTTCAAAATGAAGTATATTATGATTTTATATGTCACCATGACATTAATTTTGTTATTAAAAACCATATGACTAAAAATATTAAGGCTACTTATGATTTCCAACACTTACTTCTGAATGAAGGTGTATATCTCTTCACAATCTTCTATCCCTTGAATAAAGAAGGTAATAGGATGATCAAGACCTTCACTGTTATGATACATCAACATGGTTGAGATGGTGTCAATGTTACCAAAAATATACAATAATAAATCCTTTGAGAAATTAGGATTGATCAATGTTGGTGCTTGTACAATGGCTTACTTAATAGCCTCAAAAATATTTTTTTCTTCTTTGGTCCAATTGAAGACTTGGTGATTTTTCAACATAGATGTAATCAGATTCATAAGGTTTGAAAAAATAGGTATGAATGTTTTTAAAAAATTGATTTTCCAAAGACAACTTTACAAACCTTTTTTATGTTTGGGTAAAGATAAATCTAATATGTCACTCACCCTTTCAGGATCTATAACAAGTCCATCCTTGGAGAGAATATGGCTTAATAAATTACCCTAATTAACTAAAAAAACACATTTATTAGGGTTTAGATAGATCCCATATTTCCTATATATTTAAAAAATCAATCTAAGATAAGCTAGATGATCACTAGAATTCTTTGAGAAAACAATCATGTCATTAAGATATATTAACACCATTTCATTGAGCAAGCCTTTAAAATCCATATCCAGGGCTCTTTCAAATGTATCCCTTGAATTAGATATATAAAAAGGGAATTTTTTTATATGCATATGTACCCCATTTAGTATTAAAATATAAATTGCACTTATCTTCTTCTTTCACCAATACTTTATTGTAACCTGAGTAGACATCCAAGAGAGAGAAGTGTTGAAAATTTAAAACCACTTGAAGAATTTTCTCCATACAGGGTACGGTATAATGATACTTTAATTAAACCTTATTCAAATCTCTGAAATATACACATAATTTGATCTCTCCACTCTTCTTTCTCATAGGGACTAGATTAACAACCCATGAAGAGTGCTTAATAGGGAATATGATACCTGACTCTATCAACTTAGTTATCTCTTTCCTCATTAGAAGCTCAACCTTAGGATTAATATCCATTTATATTTATCTTAAAGGATTTTCATTTGGATCAAGCTCTATGGTATGTTGGGCTAATGTAGGATAAAACCCATTAATATCACTATATTTCCAAGCAAAGATATTAGAAAATTCTCTACATAACTCAACAAATGCAGCTCTCTCAGTTAAAGTACATAAATTTCCAAGATTAAGAAGATTATATTTGAAAATAGCCAATCTCTCATGATTTTATTATTTGGTATACATTCTCAATTTGTCCTTTATCATTTTATCACTCTCATTCCATATGTTCTCAAGAGTTACCATCCCTTTGGGAAGCTTATTAGATCTTAATTGCACAATTTGATCTGCATATTGATGCTAAAATTTATCTTTATTTTTATAATAAAACCCAGCTTATTGTTAAAGGAAACATGATATTTTCTTATCACACTTAAAAACTTTCTAATTGACATCATTATTTAGTATTGATGGCCTTACTACCACCTTGATATGTGGTTGAGTTTGTGAGTTCTTGACATCATTAATAATGTCAAATTGAGCTCCCATTAAAGATAAAATATCAACATGTTGATTATCCTCTCTTGTAACTAATTATTTTTTTAAGGATTAATTTTTTTCAATAAGGTCCTATACCCTATTATTGTAATAATTCAACAAAGGATTATTGGTAGCACTCTTACCTTTCACTTGGTGGATTACTAACTCACTATCTCTAAAAGCATGTAATTGTTTCACTTATTTATTTCTTTCCCATTGAAGTCAATGTATAAAATCTTTATACTCATTTTCATTACAAGTGAAAATAAACTAAAATATAATTATGGAATAGTACTTATTTGAAGGAGAAACTAGCATTATACCTACCGCTACTCCATTCTTACTTCTTGAACCATCAAAGAATAGCTTCCATAGACCATCACCATCTTCAATTGATTTAGAGAGGGTTAGTATGGCTATAAATTATTCATGAAAATAATAGACACCTAGACCATCTTCTTCAGCACCTCTATATAAGTCATACTCATGGTTTTATGCTACCTACTCATCAAGGAAAAGATCTGATATGTATTCAAGAGGTACAACTAGTTCTTGATCATTAGGATGATCCTCTTCATCAATGATGGTGAAATTCACATTAGATATGTTTGGATTTTATGGTTCAAGATGAAATTTAGATATAGGTTTAGATATTATTGTAACTATGGTACCATATATAGTTCTAAAATCCATATATGACCAATCATATGACAAATATCCACCAATTTTGGTGGAAAAATTAAACAAACATAAATCAAATAAGGGTGGTAAGTATAATACAAAAAAATATTAATCAATAAAAAATTTGGTACAAACATGAATAGTAAGACTCAAACCTTTAATAACACCCATGATCTTCGTAGCTGAACCATCCAATTTCAAGACACCTTTGGTATTAGGCTCATACTATAGGCCTAACTTATCAGTTATTTGTTTAGGAATCACCTAACTACTTGACCCACTATTTATCATGAAATTATGTACTAGGAAATATCCAATACTAATTGAAACATAAAAAGGAGGTGGTTTACCAATTTTTCTTGGCTTCCCACTAGTGAGTGTAGGTGTGTTTTTGAAAACTAAACTTTCTCTTCTTGATGATGTTTTTGAAAGGTTGAGTTTTGAAAACTCCTCTTGAAGCATCTCTCTTTGTCCAGGGAGATCCAATGTATCCAATATATGAATACTCACATACATACTCTTCCTTTGGTCCACAATGTTTATGCAAGGGATGATAACCTTTGGCTATCCTCTAGGAGCTATCATACTATTTTGAGCTTGCATAAATTGAGGTAGAGGAACACTCTTTCCACTCTAATTTTTTTGAATATATTAGGCCTTAGTTGTTGTATTATTCGCTCTTGTTCCTTAAGACATAGAATGCATAGTGGTTGAATTCTTACCTATCTCTTGATCATCATCAATTTCTCTCTTTTTGGACCTTCTATTAGCTACTATAGAAGTATCACCAACCTTAATTGTGCTTCCCAACTGATTGACTACACATTAATATTCTTCTTAACAATTTACCCATATAACATCATATTTAACTTGCTTTCCATTTGTCCTTTCAAGATGAGGAACTTCAACTTGTTTTATAGAAGCAATGGTTCCATTTTGTGCCATTAAACACCTCATTCTGATTAGGAGGTTGATTATGAGGCTGATCCCAATAAGAATACCAATTATGATCTTGTAAATTTTTTTTTGAGTAGTTACTACAGATCTAGAAGTGGAGGCACCATTTGGATTGTAGCTATTATATGGTCTAATATTAGTAATCTACCCTTGCCATTGGGAATTGGCTTTAAAAGGTGGTATATTTGGCTAATTAAAATGATAGGATTGATAATTAGTTTGGGAAGGTCTATAAGACTTATTTATCTACCTCTTCATAGCCATAATATCATTTTAAAGAGTCTTGAGTATTCCTTCTACATCATTTTCTTTGTTTGGTTGACTAGGAGTTGCCAACTCATGATCAGTTAGTGTAGGAATTGGAGCAAGAGTTGGAGTAGGGGGTTGTATATTAGGAAAAAATGGCATGGCATGAGCGGTCTTTAGGATATATTTATATATTATATGAGGTTATTTTCAGCTTTGATAGAAAGGTCATAGGCCTTAGGTAATGTCTCTCCTCCCATGGATTTTATAATAACAACTATGTCATTATTCAGTGGCATGAGATAGTAGAGGAAAGCATAATTTGGAGCAGGTCTCACAAGAATTGGGATCTTAACCCATGTTTTTTGAAACTTAGAATTTAAGTCTTGTATGAATTATTATGTATTTCAATTTATTGTAGTTAATTATTCATCTAGTGAAAAATGATCACTCTTGTCTTCAAACCTCTTACTCAAATTCTCTCCCAATTTGACCCATGAATTAATGGAATTAAGATTTAATGTCCTACACTAGTCCAAATATTTACCTGTAAATGAGATTTCCAACAAAATAATGGCCACATGCTCTTGATTGATATTATGAATACTCCAAAAATTATACATATCTCTAATGTGTTTAATGGGACTAATGGTGTTTTCTCCATTAAACTATGGGACACTTTTGAGGGATGATATAGGGATATCATCATATCTTTCAAGATTTAGAGGGAGTATACCATTGAAATAAATAAAGGGAAGGTTTTTATCCATATTTATATTTTTAGGAAAGCTTGGAGTGTAATGAAAATGGAACATCCTTTTAGGAGTTTTGGTGTAAGGGAAAGAATAAAGGAATCTCTTTCTCTTGATTGAAAATGCAGGCAATTCAACAAACTCAAAAGGAATACATTTGGCCCTTGACCTTGTATATGCCTTTGGCATGAAAATTTTCTTGATCATCTACAACCAAGAGCTAAAAACTTACTAGAGTTGATAGATGCTAAATGAAGGATACTATTACATCTATAGTTTTGTCAAGATCAACATCAATCTTAAACAACCTTATTAAAATTCAATCCCACCAGGCATGCTAGAATTGTTATCTATCTAATTTGCACATCTAATAAGGTTGTTCAAGCCTTTCCTAACTAGATGATAGCATGAAATCACTTTAAGGTTGTGGGTGGCCTAATTGGTTAAATGTATCTTTAGATTGGGCTAGTTCCCTTGATGCTTCACCTAAAACTACAACTAATGTAATACAATTATGAAGAAAAGGGATAGAAAAGAACTAAAACTAGTAAGAAAAACATGGAGGTGATACACCAAATATAGTTCCCTCTACTTTCCAATGCTTTCACTATGAAATTAAAAGTTTAAAATCTTATTTTTATAGCTTAAATAAAACTCTTACCACATGAGTGTTTTATATATGAAGGTTATAGTTATGACAATAGCTAAGGTGATCAATCAAGAGGCCTACGAGTAGAAACTCATGACATTTCAACACTTAAGCTCAATAAACCATGTGATAAACTTCATATGACATATGAAAAGATGACTAACTCAAATAAAGGCATGAATGAAAAGGACATATGTAAGGAAGTAATATAACTATCTCTAACATTCATCAATAATTCATCTCAAACTCACTGAATGCAAGACCAAGAAAGTGTAATTTATCCTGAATTATATTTCAAAGGTAATAAAAAGTGTCAAATTTGGTAGGGATTCACCATACACATTTATAGGTTACATCAAATGCCTTTCAAGGACTCATTTATAGAAATATATAAGGAAGAGAGAAGGATAGGGCAAGATGAGAACTCATGAACTATTTTTCATCATTAAACAAGTTAAAAAATAGAAATAAATTGACACCAAGCCTAATTGAAATGTGTTATCATATTGTTACTTAACCTTATAGGCCATGTGTTAGTGAAGTTATTCATGAGGAATGGTGTATAAGTCCATCTTAGTAATTTTGATGCTCTTCAATATAGCTTCCTTCCCAAGGAGTTACACCTTTACTTCTTTGAGGCTAGTTACAAGTTATCTACTTGGAACTTGGCATAGTTGAAAACATTCTACGTCCACCTTGATCTTTTTAATGTTTCCTAATCCTTTGAGAGTTACATTTGATCTTAAAATTGATGGATTCCTCTCATTCCTTATCTTTTCTATCAAGGTCTAACTTTTCAAGTAAATTCTAGTTTTATGCTTTAGATACCTCCACCATGGTTTGTTGCTTCAAGGAAGGTAATGTAATATTTCATAGAGACTTTGTTCAAGCATAAGGAGACACATTCATGAGGTCATATTTGTCACCTATCGTCATTTACGCCTACTTGACCACTTTCAACCTACATTATCATTGTGTAAAATTCTCAAATGAGTTTTAAAAAATCAAATCACTTCTATGTTGGCTCAAGAAACCCCTATAAATAGTTAGGAAGACTTGTTGACATCAAAACCTTGAAAATAGGATCAATAAGGAGCTTCTTAGGCCTTTTTATGTACATCCTTGGCTCACACATGCCAAAATTATACTCTATCAGGTGCCTAGGGGAGGCATATACATAATCCAAGTTGTTTTGAATCTGTTTCAATCCATTTTAGGCACTTTGTGGGCTGATTTGCTCCATTGAGTCTTGTTCAAGGTTTATAAAGAGTTTTATAGGCACTTAAGGTCTTAATTATAGTTCATAAAGTTGTGTGATTTAATATCTGAACTAATACCATGAATCTCATATAGACAACCCTCCCTTTCTTCCAAAATGTGCTCAAGATCCCATGCACATCCTTTTACAAGTTCACATGTACTAAAAGACACCTTCTTTGGTAATGCAAGCTTAAGTGTATACTTGAGAGAAGTCATTTGGAAATATAGGATATGAAAATACTTGTTTTGGGTTAAAATCACCTCAATAAGGTCTATGCTACTTACCTTGAAATAGACAAATGATTTCCTAAAGGAATTAACCCTGTCTATTCATTAGAACTTGCATTAGGCCTTTGTGAGGGTTTGTGGATAGTCTTATACAACTGATCCTAACCAAATTTGTTTAGAAATTTTCCTCCATATTTAAATGAGTTAAAATATATAGAATATTTCAAAATTATCTTCCTCAACTCTTATAAGTATTCATTCATCAAAATTGTCTAATTTTTTTTGAAATTTTTCATGTTGACTAAATAGGCATATAGATGATTATCTAGGCTTCTTGACTACACTCATTGAGAATGGGTCCTCAACTAGTTTTGTAATTTTTATGATATTGGAAAGTGATGGGAGGATCATTAATATTCTATCTGACCTTAAACAAACCTTCTTCTCCCCTCACTTGACACCACAAGTGTATTTTCTCCAATTCTACCAATGATAGGCGTGTAGGTGTACATTTGGGTTTCTTGAGGTGTTAGCATCACTAAATTGAGATCTCTTAATTGGTCTATTCTTATTTATGATGTTATTAAGGGTATATGTGTTAATCATGAAATATATTAAGAAGGGGGAGGGTAAATTAGTATATTATATATATTTTACTTAATCTGAGTTCTTTTCTTTAACCACTTAATCACACATTCAAGATATGCAATAAAACTAAAAAAATATCATGCACCACATGTGTGTGTGTGTGTGTGTGTGTGTGTGTGTGAGAGAGAGAGAGAGAGAGAGAGAGAGAGAGAGAGAGAGAGAGAGAGAGAGAGAGAGAGAGAGAGAGAGGAGAGAGAGAGAGAGAGAGAGAGAGAGAGAGAGAGAGAGAGAGAGAGAGAGAGAGAGAGAGAGAGGAAGAGAGAGAGAGAGAGAGACCCAAAGTGGGAAAAACCACAGAGAAAAATATCAAGTATATGAATGAGCACCAACTCAAATTACAAATTTTACAAGTACCAAATTGTATGAGCACTAACCCCTTTTCCAAGCATCAACACATCAACTATTTGTGAGCACCAACCCCTTACAAAGATTTGTGAGCACCAACCCATAGGATCACCAACCCCTCTTTTGTATAAAACACAACTATCTCTCAATGTTTCTTACTCAAAAACTAATAGAAATATACAATATATCTTTCTTTTCTCTCCTCTTTTATTATATAAAATAATAAAAAACCATTCACTCTCTTACATATTACAAATGGCTTCTCAAGCCTTTATTTATAGCTTTACAAATGACCTTTGGAATTCACCCTTTGTGACCCTTCAATCCTCATGAAAAATGGTACCAAACTTGCATGACCCTTCGTATCCTTTCATTTGAAAAGTCACATGGTGACCCTTCATAAGTAAATGCATCCTTTCCTCTTTTATTTTTATCTTGGTGACCTTTCAAATTCCTTAAGGTGACTCTTCATGGAAAAATTTACCATACCCTATTTTGTCTTCATTTGGTGACTCTTGAAATTCTTCAAAATGACTATTCATGGGAAAATGCATCCCATTCCTCTTTTGTCTTTACCGTATGACTTTTTGACTTCTCCATGGGCCTTCTTTAGACTTTTATACAACCAAAAATATATTCATTAATACTAAATAAATATCAACTCACATTAGCCAATATATGAATATTAAAAAAACTATTAAATGCTATGGGGCCTTTATCACCAATAATTCAAGACCTTTGACGTCAATGACAATATTTTCAACAATCTCCTACTTTATCATTGATGATAACCTCAAAATGAAACTACCACATTCTAAAACTTGTACATACTACCATCTAAAAAACATACCGTAACTCCCCCTTACTATAACAACTTGTACCTATTCCCTATACCTATTTCTACACCTATTTATGAACCTATACATGTTATTGTACCTATTTATGTTCTTATCCCCCTTTTAAATTAATGGTAAAGGGCCTATCTTGGAGATAACACTTAGCTCCCCCTCAACTGATAATGATCATCAATGGCAGGAAGTAAAAGAAATTACTCCCAACTTTTCTTATAGATACTTAAATGTGTCTTTTGGTATTGCCTTTGTGAAAATATCTGCAATCTGCTATGTAGTACTGATATATTCCATCTTAACCTACTGATCTACAGCCTACTCTCTCAAGAAGTGATATCTGATAGGAATATGTTTTGTTCTTGAATGCATCAATAGATTCTTAGAAATATTAATAGCACTTGTGTTTTCACAAACAATATAAATAGGTTCATCATATTTTACCTTGATATATTCCAAGGTTTGCTTCATCTAAAGCACTTGAGTACAACACAATATTGCTACAATATATTCTACTTCAGCTATAGAAAGTGATACTAAATTATACTTTTTGCTTAGCCATGACACTAAGCTATCACCATGGAAGAAATCTCCTCCACTTCTACTCTTTCTGTCATCCAAGCAACCTACCCAATCTGAATCTATATAAGCAACCAAATTAAAATCTCTGCTTGTGGGATACCATAATCCATAATCTAATGTCCCCTTGATATATCTAAATATTCTATGTTTTTTCTAATTATTTTTTACTATATTTTTATTTTGGTTTATGTTATTTTTCCTTTCCTTTTGTGGTAACTATGCTATATGTTTCCATTTATCTTTATTTCCTTAACCTTAATTCTCACATCCTCTCATCTCTTTATTATCTCTATTTCTCTATTTTATTCTCCCATTGCTTCTTTTCTTCTGCTATCCTCATTTTTTCTCCCCCATTTGTACTTCTTTTCTATCTCTTAATTCTCTTTTACATCTTATTATATTTTTTTATCTAATTTATTCTCTTCACTTTTTTTCATTCATTCTTTCCCTTTATTTATTCCACTCTTTCTTTATTTCTTATATTTTTATCTAATATCATCTAATCTCTTTCTTATCACTAATTCTTACTCTAATATTTTGCTAATTTTATCCATCCTTATTTATTCCATATATCCACACCATATGTCACATCTTATCCTTCAATAATCATCTCTCCTCATATCCCCCTTATCTTCCATCATCACCTAGGTGTGTGTCCCTTACATAAACTACTTACCACTTATTATCAACCTACCTTCAATTAAATACATATGAAAGAGGTTGGTAATTTCTTAATAAATCTCCTATTTGGTGATTCTAAGAATTATGATTTATTCATGTCATAAAGTTTCCATCCCTGTGTTCCCCACAATATTATGAATGAGTCTAAATTGATCTCAAACTAAAAATATAATGATTGTGTCTAAGGTTTGCCTATTTTATCATTTTTTACATCTTTTTACTTCATCTACTAAATGTGTTTCTTAATGTGTAGTCTTCAAAATTTTGTTGCATTTTCTAGTCTTAGAATCTAGGGCTAAAACATTTCTATGAAAGTTACTGAACATTCCTCATTTTGTGTTTGATATAACTCATTTTCAATTTGATCAAAAATAGTTTCTATTTTATTTACTTCTTGGTAAATAAAATTATTTATCCTTGTCTCCCACAAATGCTCAATCTCTCTTATTTATCTTCTATAACTCTAACAAGTACTCCTCCCTACATGTCAGTTATTTGAGACCTAGTCTCAAATACCAAACATTGACATAAACTCTATGCTAATTTTTGAGTCAATAGTTCATATATCTTCATTGGTGTTGATATTATAAGAGAAATATCCTTGTTATATTAATCTAACATACATTATAGGTAGAGTGTATATGAATAGAACACTAAAAATAAATAGTGATGTGTAATTAAGTTTTTATTAATTCAATAAGCACAAGTACATATATCTAAATAAGTTCATGTCCAGATATATTTCCTACATTTCACTATTAAGAATAATTATAATATTAGATTAAAAGTACCAATAGATAGATCTATGCTTCATTATTATAAAAATCTATGGGATGCCATGAAAATCTAGCAATGCCATGAAGGAATCTATAGATGTCTGATGTCACAGTATGACCAAAAGCTTTCATGGTTTTACATATGAACTAAATTTTTTCATGAATAATATTTTTAATAGAGAATCCACCTTAACTCTTGAGATAGTGAAAACATGGACTCATTAGAGGAAAAGTATTTTTCAACACCTTGAGGAAAGGTGAAAGGTGGAATAGAAGAACTCATAGTAGGCAAGATAAAATCTATATAACTAAATAAACATGGAAGGAATAAATAAATAATCATTCTAATACAACAATTAGGATTTTTTTGTGATATGATTTTTTTTTTGATTACTGGGAGAAGAAAACGGATAAGTAAAGCTACATAGGATATTCTTCTAATATTCATGTGTTATGTATGAAATTATTGGCTATATGTATTTTATCCTATCTTCCATGATTTTTAAAGGGATATAAGATGAATAGTTGCCTCTCTTTGGCACCAATGTATGAGAAGAATATGAATAGTCAAGAACTGTTATGACTATAAACATGTATATTTATATGAAGAAGATGATGAAATTTTGTTGAGATCAATATAGACTTTCTAATTATGGTTACCTATCATATTTATTATGTTATTTATTGTCTACATTATCATGTTTCATGTTTGGTTTAATCTTATCTGAAGTAATCCAAATGCTCTAGAAATCTTAATAAAGCTCTGGATTAATGTTAGCTCCTATCTATCACACGATAACTCATCTCTATCATACTTATTTTAATTATGAATTATTTGTACCATCCTATGTAGTATAAAAAAACTTAGCTATCCTCATACTTATCATGTTCTATTGCATCATGAACCTATGCTAATAATGGTCTAGTGAGCATGGAAACACTCCCTTTGGAAGAAACTATGCTAATATGGTTATCGGGATAATGAGACATTGAAACATGGTTAGAACATAAAGTATGGAACTTTGTAAAAGAATAATCTAAAAGGATTAGTCTTACCATAAGTAATGTTGGTTGTGGATAAGGCCATGATGCCTACTCTAGCCAATATGAAGCAGTCACTTCAGGAATATGGGGATGTGTGTGCATGATGTTGAATGATTGATAGATGATTAAGTAGAGCTTAAACTTGAATCTAGAATGGAGATGTGAGGAAATAAGAATCAAAAGAGAATTTTATATTTAGAATAGGAATGACAATAACATAACAAATGGAATAAAGAGAAGAATACCCAAGTAGCTACAAGTAAAATTAAGAGTAACAGTAGAGTAGATGATAAATGAGTGTGTAGATGTGATGAGTGAGATGATGATGGATGCTGATAGATAGAAGGAGAGGATTAAGAATGAGATGAATATGAGATATGAAAAGATGAATTTGAGATTAGTTTAAGAGTAGAAAATATGGAAGATATAAGTAGTGCATTGTTACAAGAAAGGGTATTGTTAGAAGAAAAATAATTACACAGATAAAAATAACTTAGTCTTAGGTTAATTACAAGTTTAAGCACAATAGAGGAAGAAGTCACTGGAAATAATTATTCACTATAAGTTTACGCATCCCTATAACCCAATATTTTATATTCTAGTAGAATTTTTTATCTAGGTGAGCAAGAGGAAAAGAATTGGGAAAGATCATTTTTAGAGTAAGTAAAATGTTGGGGGTATATAAATTCACACATAATCAATTATGAAGGATTTTAAGGCCATAGGATTAGTTGAAGTTGAATAACTACAAGAAGGAATCATAGTCAAACAAAGTGTGCATGATAATTCTTCTAGTGCGTAGAGTAATACACAAGGAAGATCACTCAGAACATAGATGCTTCTAATATCAGCTACATAGAAAACTCTATTCATACCAGTCAATATGTTGAATCAGTCAGGAGGATTCTTAAATTTAGCCATTTATGATGGGTCCATGAACTTTGAATAGTACCTACTAAATTGCAAAATTAAATGGCAATTTAAGGGCATCACTGATGAAAATTTACAAAGTTGGAGAGCACTAGAGTTCATATACAAAAGAGATATTCAACAAGCAAGTTTAAAATACATTCAGGATTGGCTCATCATAGAATTTAAGATTTAAAAATGCACTAGCCAAACAATATAGGACCTGAAGGAGATAAGGTAAAAGTTTGGAGAGTCAATTTTCAACTATGATCATAGATTTTTTGATGTAATGAATAAGGTAGAATTCATTTTTATAGATAAAGACAAAGCAACATGGTTTGTTGAAGGACTACAAAACAAGATTTGGTTTACCACTATGCAAACTCAATACGAGACAAAATTAGATGCCAGAGCTTACACTATGTATATAATAGATTGAAGATTATGGAGAAGATCCTATTGCTAATTTTAAAATTGAAAACACACTACAATATTTCATGAAAAGAATGGAATAATATCATGAGATAGATAAGCCTAAATTGAATGTATGGTGCATAGAGTGCATAAAATAAGGATGCCACCAAAAAGATTATCCTAAAGTCAAGATAGAATTTTGTGAACTATATCAGATAGTGGGGCATGCCATAACAACATTCCATCTTATACATCAATATATCAAAAATCCATAAAATTTGTATTATAATTTTTGCAAGTCGACTAATCATGATGAGAATAACTGTAGATCTTTACAAGAGATTAAAGAAGGCATCTCCAAAAATTTATTTACCATCATATCATAGTAAATATCCTCAGTGAAGTACATAAGCCCAAACCCATAAGATGATAAGATTTATATGACCCAAATAGGTCCATAATGGATTTTGAGTTCACCATAGTATCAACCTCATGGTTTAGCTAGATGGACTCTTTTTTCACTAATTTTTACACCTCCATCCCCTTAGTATTAGTATGAAACACATTATATCTCACCCATAATGCATCAACAAGAAATGAATTGGACCCATCTAGTTATGCAACAACAATTCAACATGGGAGATAACAATCAACAGTATTAACATTGGAACTCTACATAGCAATAAGGAGGATATCAATGGGGATATTAGTATAATAGAGGAGGAGGTTGAGGTAGTTAAAGAGGAGGATACCAAGATGGTAGAGGAAATAACTATAATATGCCTCCTCTACAATGCTATCTATGTGGGGAATATAATCATGTCCAATGGAATTATCCAATGAATCCATAAAGATAGTCATATTGTCAATGCTATAGAGTCTATAATCAATATGACACAAAATATTGTCCTATTCAAGATAAGTAGATAATGACAAAGCCATCCAAAGTGTAAATATGGTAAGTGCAGAGCCTAAATAAAATGCATTTCTAAATGCTATGACATGATAATAACATGCAAAAAAATGGCTAGCTCCACTGAAGATGCCTTAAGATCAGGGCATTATAAAATTTAAATAGGATAAATATCTAGATATAACTATAAAAAAATCTCATGTATTAAGATATGTAGTTTTTGAAGAACATTAAATATCAAGAAACTACTAATGGTGATGCCATAACAATTGATGCACAAATGTATGGCCAAATCGTGTGCCTTATATGACAAGATAGAGTTGTCAATGCAATAAAAAGTATCCTAAAATTTTTAGGTACACTATATAAGAAATATATATCATAGAACATCATGAATCTACTACATAATCTTTTGGAATGTGTGCAGTGTGGTCAATAAAAGATAGAAAACTAGCCTATCATGTCAAGATGAAGAAGCCTTAGGATGTTGACACAGATTGATATTGAGGTTACTGGTTACAAGATCCCAAATTCTATCATTGATTTTAGCATCATAGTTAATATGATTCCTAGATCTAAATGGGAAGTTATTGGATGACCAGCTCTCATCTATAGCCTAATGACTCTGAGCTTAGTTGATTATGGAAAAGTTGAGCTTATTAGTATATTGGAGGACATTGAGATCAAACTCATAGAATTGTCTCTACGAGGTGACTTTGAGGTCATAGACATGAAGACAGTAACAATGCACTACCCTATGCTGATATGAAGAAAGTGGGTGTATGATGGAAAAATGACTATCAATATAGTGTGCAAACAACTCAAGGCACATCAAGGTGATAAATTTGTTATCATTCCTCTTAATAGAGTGTATAAGCTTTACATAATTCAAGCTGAACTAGATTCCCCCTATGTTTTGAAAAAAAAATATTTAGTTAAAGGTCAATATTGAGGAGAATCCAAAAGCTCTACATGCACTTGAATACAACTTCTTTTACTAGCATTCTAAACCATAAGTACACTCACTACTCACTGAACAACTAAAGACATCAAAATAGTGGAGGTCCAAACTTGTAGCCACATAGTTGGTAGTAGATCAATTTGTGATTCAAGAATGTGCATCTACATCTACAAAATATCCCACTTGATCAAAAATTGATTTCCTATATCAAGCTAATGATAAAATGTAAGACTATATAGATCTGAAAATAAAAGGAACTTTACCATGGGAAGTAGCTTCATCTATCAATGTGACTCAGATACCCACTTCCTCAATTGGGCTTGAGGTGATCATGAAATTTAGACAATGTGAATGGTCTTTTGACATGAGAAATAATTAATTATGTACTATGATTTCATTATGTACTTTCAAGTCCATGTACCAACCATCAATCAGTGAGTTAGTGATTTAAATTATACTATAAAGGGAGTTATTGCAACATGGTGTGAAACTCATCACAATGACCATCTTAAATGGGATGATGCTTTTGAGCTCATGATCAGTAGGTTTTAGCTACCATAGTTCATCCACACTAGTTGGACATTCTTTTAAGAAGGTAAGTACCCCAAAATTCATGTACATAAATGTGTTGAAGTTTGGAATGAGGAATGTGTTGAACCAAAATAATAGGTTCACACCTTCCACTATACACTTGCCCCACTACCAGCAACATGGTACATACACCAAGAACATAGAAGGGAGACCAAGCATTGGGCATAAGTAAAGAGTGATTTTATATATACCTTTGTGTTTAAATATGAAAATCCATTGGTCCACAATACATTGTCAAAACTCAAGTATTTTTTATGCCATGGGTGTGCAAAAGACTTGAGCACTACAATAAAATCTATTGTGCATAAAAATGCAACCTCTGATCTTAATGAGGCATTACAAATGTAAAAATTTGATAATAAGGAATAACAAAATCTGACATAACCATGTCACCATATAAAAGATGAGGCACAAGATAGTGAATATTTATATCCTAATGGTGACCTAGTTTTGAATGATTTATTTACACTTGATTGACTTATAAAACCACTTAAGGACACTGACACAACACTGACTAAGGAAGATAAGTTGTGCAATATCTAAAATCCCAAATAAGAAGAGAAAAGAAGTAAACAAGAATATATGGATGATTAAAAATGCAATATTTATCAATATCCTATCAAGAAGCATGTCGGTAACATCGGAACTAATGAGGTTCAAAAATTACCATGCATAGGTGATTATTGGATGAAAACTAAAATTTTAGAAGCTCTAAAACTCCTAAGGGATTACCAAAATGTCTTTCCCACAAAATTCTTAGAAGTTCAAGGAGTCAACCCATCTCTTGGTGAGATGCACATTGAACTAAAGGAGTGCACATGCCAAATCAAGAAGTGACCATATAATCTCAATCCAAATATGAAGCTAAAAGTAAAGGCCAAATTGGATAGAATGTAGGATGCAAGAATAATCTATCTAGTAGAAAAAGATGATTGGGTAAGCCCTATGGTAGTTAAACTTAATAAAATAAGAGAAATTTTAGTATGTGGGGACTACCACATTTTGAATGATGCCTGTAAAAATGGTCCATTTACAATACCATTCATAGATGAAGTTTTGGAGTCTATCACAAGACATGAAGTATATTCTTTCACATATGGGTTCAGTAGATATCATCAGATGATAGATTCAAAATAAATTTTGAAACAAAATGGGGTTCTTTTGCATATAATGTCATTCCTTTTGTCCTTAAGAACACACTTGCAGTGTTCTCTCAAGTAGTGGTTACAACATTCAAATATTTCATTAATGACTTCCTAGAAGTTTACCTTGATGATTGGGCAGTCTTCTCCCTACTCAAATAACATTTGTCCAAGCTATGTTTAATGTTGTAATAATGGAGCCCTATACATCACCTTGAATCTAAATAAATTCTTGTTTTTTACACCATTTGGAGTTTTTCTTGGATATGTAGTATACACCAAAGGTATTCTGGTAAATTAGGCAAAAATCATAGTAATACTAAGTATGCATCCACTTGTTAGCTCCAATAAAGTTCACTCTTTTCTTGGATATATAGGCTAATAAATTTTTTATTAAAGGCTACACAACTATTTCATCTCTACTAGAAACTTTACTATGAAAAAATGCAAAAATTATCTAGACATCAAAATGTCAAGAAGCTTTTATTGAGCTGAAATAATGAGTGATTACTATAACCATATTAGTTTTTCTAGATTAGAATAATCCTTTCCATGTACATGTAGATTCTTTGAGCATTAAATTTAGTGTTGTACTTGTGCAGCCCAAGGATGGTGCACTTGACCATCCTATCCACTTTTCTAGCCAAAAACTATTCGATGTAGAGAAAAACTATACAACCACTGAGCAAGAAGCATTGGCCATCATGTTTGCACTTCAAAAATTATAGCATTATCTACTTGTAAAACCTTTTGAATTCTTCACTAACCATCAATCCCTATGATATATGGTCAATAAACTAATGTTAAGAGGATTTATCTCTCAATGGTTGATGTTGTTCTAGGAGTTTTAATTCTGCATAAATGTCAAGATAGGAAGGGAGAATATGGGACCAGATCACCTCAATTGTATCTCAAATGGGGAAGAGTTGGAAGAATTAAAAGAAGACTCTCCTGACACCCATCTTTTCCATGTATCTAAAATTCTTTAAAACTTTTAATCCATTACCAAGTTCCTCAAGCAAGGAATCTTCCCTATGCACTTTAAAGAGTGGGATAAAAAGTAGTTTGTGATTAGGGAACTACCATAAACCATTATTAATAAACTTCTATATCACTTGTGAAAGGATGAAGTCCTACGTAGGGTTGTCTTCGAACATGAATGACCTCAACTCTTGGAGGAAGCTCATCAAGATTTGTAGAAGGACATTTCACATGAAAGCCTACAATTAGAAAGATTATATAGAGTGGACTATGGTGGCCAAATTTGTTCTATGATATACATAGATTTATGTAGCACTGTGATGTCCTCCAACACATGGGTAAACCACTCCAAAAAGATGAGATACCATTATATCCCCTATTATCAGATCAAAATTTCAAATAATGGGGGATTGATTTTTTTAGACCAATCAACCCACTAAGTAAGCACAACAAATTAAGGTACATAATTACTATGATAGACTAGTTTACTAAGTGGGTTGAATCTATTGCCACACCTAGCTACCGTGTGAAGGATGAAGCAAAGTTATTATATGAAAATATCATTACTAGGTTTAGATGTCCTATAAAGTTAGTTAGTGAACAAAGAACACACTTTTAAAATAACACCATTAAGGCCTTGAATAAATATTTTATGATATCTCATCATAAAATCATTACCTATCATCCATAGGATAATGGCCAAGCTAAAGCCTTCAATAAGGTACTAGGGAAAATGTCTACAAAAATATACAATGTCATATAGGATGACCAAGAAGATCACATTCTTATGATCTTGTGGGAATATCACGCACATTACAAAAGGGATATATGATTTATGCCATTTTAGTTGGTGTATGGTCTGGAAGTAGTCATGTTGATGGAATATCTAGTACCCAACCTATGCATTTCCATGGTCATATGATTCAAATATCAGGAGTCTCTTACTAACTAGATCCTTAACAAAATCAAATGGATGAGTTCAGATGTAGAGTAACATGGACATAGGAAGTACATAATCAAATTCAAAAAGTGTGGCATGATAGGAACTTGTGCCATAAAAAAGTTCATAAAGATCAACCAGTTTTATTATATGATAGATGGTTCAGAGCATTCCTAGACAAACTACCAATAACATGGAAAGAGCCCTACATTATACATGACCTAACATAGCAAGGAACCATTGCTTTAATGTATATTTAGGGAACTATATTACTAGGGTGGGTAAATGGCTGTAGGCTTAAGCCATACCACGAATAATCCATTGATCTCATTCTACAAGCTGAGTGGGTGTTGAGTAGTACCATGTAGATTAGGATTTCTCTATTTTTCAAAGTTTTGTTTGTGTTTTTATTTTATATTTTATTTTTTTTAGATGATCTCATAAAAACATTTGTTAAATATAAATACCAAGCATAACATGTGCCAAACATGCACAGGAGGATTCACATGTGTCGATGGAAAATTCAAAGAGGAGCAACTGAAAAATATTAAGTTTGGGAAAGATGTTGAAACTTCCCATCAACAATATATCCATTGGATAATGGTCATCCACCATAAGTGAATTCAAGATACAAGGGTCAATTAACATAATCTTCAATACATTGGTGGCTAGTCAACATCAACTACTTATACCCCTTGTATAGACACCAAAGAACATAATGCCAGAACTCCACACATGTGCCAATGACTAACTACTTTAAAATCTAGATCAAATACAAATTTTCCACATCCACCATTATATTCAAGATGAATAGACAATTAAGCATGGCCTAGATGTGGAATCCAAGAGGCACCAAATCTATAACAGCTAAGTTTGAACACCATGTTTGCATTTTATTCTTGGAATATTTTCATCCTTATCATATTTCATCCTTAGCATATTTTTAACTAAGGTCATTAATATAAAAGTATAAATGAGTACCATTGAGGACTCAAACATGAAGGAACTCATTGGATGTTAGGCACCAATATGCATCCTAATTCATATGGTCTAGGAAGTGATGCTTGATTGGGATGCATTCAAAACTAACTTGGATTTATTCTATAGTGAGTTTGACTTGATCCTCAAAGTTAATCTTTAAAAACCACTATCATATCTCTAGAAATAACTCACATAATGCATGATTACTTATTTTAAGGCCAAGGATCCTATTGGACATCCTTCTTCCTTAGCAATGCCACCTTTTTATAATTGAGTATTTTGCAGTGCATAACTTTTAAAAAGTTTTGTAAAGTTTTGAGCAAGTTTTTGTATTGGGGATGATTAGTGAAACAATTGGGGCCAGGATGGTTGAAAAGGCATAAAGGGAAACCACCTAGTTATACCAACCTATTAAAAATTTGAAAGGGTAGTAGGTTGATATGCTACTTAGTTAAAAACCTAAACGGGTGGCTAAGTAGTGCATAGGAGGTGAAAACTAAAAATGGTGCCTTAAGAAATTATTGTGACTCTTTCTAGTCTACCCAATTTTTTAGCTTCTACATCAGCTCACAATCTGATAAACCTACAATGTTGTCTGTTAACATTGATAAAAATTAGTAGATAGATGAAATCCAAAAACTAATTTGAAAATGCATACACCATTCATCCTCTACACTAAATTTTTTAAAAATAATAAATTAGAAATTATATAAATTACGTATATTTTTTGGGTAAATAAAAATAGGTTTTATATCCACTTAAAATTAATATTAAAAATCTTAGAGCATTCAAAAAATAAAGCCTTCTTGATCCAAATATCTACCAATCCAGGAATAACTGTAAAATAAGAAACCCTAATAGAAGGCTAGGGCTAAAGGTAAAAATTTCTTTGTGTATGGAAATAAAAAATAGATCAATGAAATTTGAGGACAAAAAATATAGAAAAAAATATATATTTAAATAAATCATAAATTAAAATTTAAACCATAGGACTAAAAATTTGAAACCTTAGAAGGAAGAAACCCTAAAGGAAACCTAAGGTTTTGCATTATTTGATGTGTACAAGTTCACCAATGTATTTTACCCTAAATATCAATGGTTTTTGGGTAGAAAACTATGTAACATTTTTTAAATTGATGTTTCAATTTACACTCCACGAACCATCATCAGGAAGAGAAAAAATGATAAGTTTGTAGACTATGATATTCTTTTATAGATATGACAAGAAAGCTCAGAGATGTCAGTGAGTCAAGGGTGGTTAGAGTTGAGGAGTTAACAATTAAAAATTAAGTTTAAGAGTTATAATAAAAGAATAAATAATTAAAATATGAGGTAAATCATGGCATAATAACTGATAAACTTATGAAGATTAACTTATTTTATTCTTATTTTTTCATAATAAGAATTAGTTTAAGTGTTATGTTATTCTTATTTTTCCATTATTTATTTTGTTGGTGCACTAATTGTGGCATAATATCTGATAAAATTATGAAGATAGCCTATGTATCCCAATAATGTGAAGACACCTTTTTGTATTTTTAATAGTGGCAAGTTTACAATTATTTTTATTTTTAGATGGTCAATCACCAAGCTTTATTTTCAAATTATGTGACCTAATAATATCCTAAATGGATTTAAAAATATACATTTATTCAAATTTAAAGTGATTTGTATTATGTAACATATTTGTAACATGAGTATGAGTTCTTGGATGTGATATTTTAGTAGGACATAGATAATCCAGTCATCCAATTATACTTCTCAAAACTTGTAGATAAAATATTTAAAGTATTGATCATGATTTGATTAAATACAACTGGGGCATTATTTAAGCCAAATGGCATGACCGTATACATAAAAAAAAACCCCCATTATGTGGTGAATGTTGTCTTGAGGTGGTATTATTTATCAATATAATCTAATGATATCCTGATAATTTATTCGTAAAAGAATGTGACTCTCTTCCCATAATGTTTTCCAAGACTTCTTTAGTGAAAGGCATTAGGAATGGGTCATGGATACAATATTTATTAAATTCTTTGAAGTCAACACATATCATGATTTCTTTCATATTTTTATTTTGTATGGCCATAAAACTAATCCATTCTACATATTTTATTAGTTGTATAATGTTTGTGACTAACATATTATCATTTTTTGCCTTGACTTTGATCTTAATATTGAGATATAGTCGATAAGGTCTCTTTTTGATAGGTTTTGTACCTAGTTTTAATTAGAATTTCATTGTTCCTAACTTAGGGTTGATTCCAAAAAATTAGTTTAAGTTTTTGGGGAAAATGTATTAATATTATTTTAGTAATTCTACCTTTTTTAAGACTACTGATTATTCCTAATAATCTCAAAATTTATCTAATTTAGGTTTTCCTTCATGCACTATGTTTTCTTCTTAGACTTCTAATGGTTGATAAAAATAACTTGTCTTACCCTTGTCAATTTTAACTAGTTATATTTCCCTTCTTTTGTATTATAGTTAATCTAATAAAATTTTATCTTTGTTTCTTTTTTGAGTTTTTGTTTCTTCACCTTATAACTATGAGGGGAATGGTTTCATATACTTTATCCATATTTTATTTTTGGTTCTCTAATTTATCTATTATTGTATGATTTCCAAATATTGATATGGCATCTTCATCAGATGATATTATAAAATATTTAATTTGTATTAAAGTGAGACATACTCTTTTATCTTGATCCTAAAAGTTAAATGTGTGGTAAAATTCCTTAATGATCTAGTCCCAACTTTAGGTTTAATCATGTGTTTCCTAGTACATATACCATGCTCACTATATCTATCCTAATGTCTAATAAAAATATTGTGGCCAAGGTTTTGGAGAAGTCTCTCTTATATACCTCTAATAATATTTACATTGATTTATGTGCTTATGAGGACTTCCCTTTCCTGCATGTTTTGTAAGAGCCTAAAACTTCCCTTCCTCTTGAATATATCATATCTCTAGGATTATTACTAAGGTATTCAAATTATTGGCATGTTCCTTGTGTGTTTCCCACCTTATCATGACATTTATAACTAATATATCATCCATGACTTACATTATTTATTTTTCATTAGGAAATAATTTCTCTATATGTGCTAATATTCTTTTACATCGGTAGTCACTAATAATTTTAGGAAGTTGTTGTGTGATGCTCCCATTCATAATTGAAATACCCATTTTATTTTATTTTATTTTTTGATTGTGTTATTTTATTGTTTATATTTCCCAAATATATCTCTTCCTTATTTCTAGTGGAATTTCTCTTCCTTTTGTAGTATTCACCCTAACTTTAGTGGTATCTTTGATTCTTCCTATGATTGCTATTTTCACTTTTAATAGCTTTCTTTCCTTTCCTATTATTAAAATATATTCCATTTATTTCTTGTTTTATTCCTTGAACACAAAATAATTTCCTTGACTTGTTGTATGTTGTATGTTTATTTATTTAGTGGTATTATTCATTCGTGTAACAATATTCATTATTTACCTTTGTTCCTTAGTATGGTTATTTTTACTTCCTTCCATGATTTGCATTATATATATTGCAAAATTATTTACTTACTCCACACTTTTGTTTATTTATTTTGTGACATAATATACATGTGCCATAGTATATATTATGTGTTCTTTGGTATCTCTAATATGGTCTTTCATATTTTGAATCATTTGATCTGTTGTAATATTGCTTATTATATCTATGTCATCTCTCTAAGTCTTTATAGTATTATACAATGTTTCTTATTCTTCATCCATTATTTATTGATACTCAGATTGGGTTTCCTCTCATCAACTAAGTAGAATATTTCGTCATGTATTATTTATCTTTGGTTTGTGGTATTGATTTGTTTCTATTCAGTTTTATATAGAGGTAACAATTTACAAACTATTATTTTAGGTGTCCCATACAACCAAGATTCTATAACTTATTTAGTATTGGACTAAAGTTTTTCATTCTCTAACTCTAATTCCATATTTTCATTAGGCTCAAAGTCCTTGTAAAAATGGGTACTTTCCCTATAACATAGATCCATTGAATATCATCAAAATATTCATCTTCATCCTTGTTATCCCATACCTCTTTGGTCTAAGATACATTCATCCATATTTCTAGTGGGATATGGGCCATGATGTCATTCCCTTCAAGAGTGATTTCCTCATATTCAAATTTTAAAATTCCATTTAAATCCATGAACCATCATAATGCTAAAATAATGGGGTTTTATGGAAACACTCTATTAATTCACATTTTATTATTTTTTTGATTCCCATTAAGTTCACTTGTATCTATTTTAATACTCTAAGTGGTGTTTTCAAAGTACCATTTTACATGGAAATATCATAATCCACTAGATGTAGTTTGAGTTTCCATAGTGATTCCCATGTTCATTTTAACATAATATTAACATCTGCCTTCAAATCTAATTAAACTTTGGTAAATTCATAACCTTCTACCTTAACATCCTAATATATGACCGAGCTTTTCCATTTTATTTTTGTACAATACACAATCTTATTTTTATTTTTATTTTTTTCTATTCTTGATACATAGTATGTGCATCTCTACTTGCTCCAATATTTATAGAATTGTTGGAGTTTTTATAATCATGATTGTTCATTGATCACTTTTGAGATTTTATTTAATCTAAACAATTATTCTTCCTTAAAATATGTTTGCTTCTCCTCTTCCTCTTTTTAGTCTTTTCAATTATGTTTTTACTTTGGTGTACTATTTTTTCATGTGTCTTGGGGTTGGGGTAATTCTCCCTATCACTATAATCACTTGATATATCTCCCCAAGATTTCCCATTTACATCAAGTCCGATGCCACTCCTTGTGATTATGGTTGATTTCCCATTAACCATGATTTTATAGGTGTTAATTTTCATTATAGTTTTATTATTCCAAGTTTATATTAACTACTCTTTTGATTTAATTTTTACTAATATTAATCCTCCATTCCTAGAAGTCACCACTTATTATTGTTGATTTTACTCTTCATTATTCCTCATGGTGCCTTTTGTAAGTATCAAGCCCCTTTAGTTGCATCATTTAAAGCTAATGTATTTCTTCCACATGTTTCAAAGAATTATGTGGATTTTGGGAAATAATATAAATGATGTGTGCCTTTCTCTTGATAGAAAGTGCATTCTATTTGGTTTAGTGTAATGTAATTTCATGAGATGTGTCCATCATTCCCGTAATTCAAACAAGTAGGGGGACCTTTATCCTATCCACATTGTCCTCCTTGATAGTTCCCCCCTTAGTACCCATGATAATTGTTTTTTTTATCACCTTTGTATCCATGACCTCCTCCTTGATAATAGTTTCTCTGATAATTACATTAGTAACCTCCATTGTATCTGGGTATATAGTTTTTTCCTTGGTAATCTCCATAATATCCTACTATAAATTTATTTCCTTGATAACTCCCATATCATCTAATATATCCCCATTAATAGTTATTTAAGTTTTATTTTGGAGGATCTATCATATTATGTAGTTTTGAAAGTGGTTGATAGGAAATTTGTACATGTGGTGCATGTATTGAGGTTGGTTCCATTATTGGAGCAATGAGTAATGGTGTCTATTTTGATGTCATGGAAACTCTTGATATAATTTATTTGATGTCCTCTAATGCATCAATAAATTCCATCAAAGGGCACATATTCTAGATGTGTTGGTCATATAGTTTACAAATTCAACACCATACACTATATTTTATAATGGGTTATTGTGTTGGAGGCATCAAACTTATAGGATTAGCTTGAGTTAATGTCACCTTTCTTATGTTTTCAGTGTACATACATTATAGCTTATTATGTCCTTACCAGCAACATGTTATATAATAAGCTTAGGTTTCATTTTCAAATTTATTAGTGAAATATTTCTTATTTCTTGTGTCACTTGTATTTCTTGCCTCAATCCTAATTTCTTTGATTTTCATTATATTTTCTCAAATTTAGTTTGCATAATTGTGTCCTTTTCTCTCCTTCAAGTTTGGGCTTCTAGTTGATCTTCCATTTATAAGGATTCAAAAAATGTCTAAAATTATTTCATATCAGTATATGGTCTTAAATGTGGTATAAATATTGATACAAACCATCCATTTTTTTGTTTTTTGGTCAAAGGTTCTATTAATTTTATCACTATTTTAAACCATTTATCAAATTCCTTCACTATTTCATTTTCTCCTTAAATTGATTATCACATTTTTCTTACACTTTATATAGGGGTATTGAGATAATATAAATCACTTGTGAATGCATATTTTATGTCATCCCATGTTTTTCTATGATTTGGACTCATTTTCATATACCACTTCAATGTATCATCTTTTAATGTGCCCATAAAATCATACAATATGACTTGGTTATCTATAAGGTTATGGATCATCCAATATGTATCTAATGCAAAAATATACAGTTTCATGTTTTTTGTGTCTTTGCCAACAATGAGTAACTTAGTATTGTGTGCCAATTTAGTTTGGGTAAACAATTTCTTCCCACTTGCTAGTTTAGTGTTATTACTTTTCTATTTTGGGGTCTATTGTGTTTTCTATTTCTTCTCCTTCTCTTTCTCTTGGTGGTATTATTGTTTTTTTATAGATTTATTTCTACCCTTATCTTATGGCAACTCCAGTTCAAAATATATTTTCCCCAATATTTATTCAAAATATATAACTACTCCTATTTTTCATATCTTAAGTTTGTGGTTTATATATTTCTCCCTTAATCCTTATCCATTATGTATACCTTCTTTAGGTGGTGTCTCTTTCAATAATTGAATCAACACGAGGGATGATGGTTGGTTCAAGGGGTTCATCTCCTCAAATAATATTTTTAGGTTTGGAGGCACACGTATCTTTACATCTCATTTTCATGTTCTTCATTATATATTTTTTACCTATTATTTTAATAATTTCTCCACATCATCCCTTTCTCTATTGTCTACTCCAATTTCACTACTATATTCTCTTAATCTTGTTTCCCAATCTTATTTCTTGATTGCTTCCTCTATTATATATTTAACTAATTTTTCCAAATCTATCTCTTCCTCTTTACTATTGATTCCTTCACTTTCAGTTATTTATTTCTTATATTTACTCTCATTACTTTATTCTTCAATAGTTTCTATATTTTATGCTTTCTCCTTTCTATCCAACTAGGTCTTCTTATGCTTAGAAAATGTTCTATTTAGCCTTCTACTTCCAAATATTCCCCAGTTAGTATTTTATTTATCATCTTTATCATAGATTTTAATGATTTTATCGATGTACTTTTTTGATCTACTAAGTTTTTTTGCATGGTAAATTCCTCCTACATTAATTTCCTATTTATTTCTAATCCTCTTTCTATCCTTATTGTTGGTTTTGTTATTTTCAAAATTAGTTCTAAATTCTATGTTTTTCTAATTATTTTGTACTATATTTTTCTTTTGGTTTATATTATTTTTCCTTTCTTTTTGTGGTAAATATGCTATATGTTTCCATTTATCTTTATTTCTTTAACCTTAATTCTCACATCCTCTCATCTCTTTATTACCTCTATTTCTCTATTTTACTCTCCCGTTGCTTCTTTTCTTCTGCTATCCTCATTTTTTCCTCCCCCATTTGTACTTATTTTCTATCTCCTAATTCTCTTTTACATCTTATTATATTTTTTATCTAATTTATTCTCTTCAATTTTTTTCATTCATTCTTTCCCTTTATTTATTCCACTCTTTCTTTATTTCTTATCTTTTTCTCTAATATCATCTAATCTCTTTCTTATCACTAATTCTTGCTCTAATATTTTGTTAATTTTATCCATCCTTATTTCTTCCATATATCCACACAATATGTCACATCTTATCCTTCAATAATCATCTCTCCTCATATCCCCTCCTTACCTTCCATCATCACCTAGGTGTGTGTCCCTTACATAAACTACTTACCACTTATTATCAACCTACCTTCAATTAAAAACATATGAAAGAGGTTGGTAATTTATTAATAAATATCCTATTTGGTGATTCTAAGAATTATGATTTATAATGTTAGAAAGTTTCCATCCCTGTGTTTCCCATAATATTATGAATGAGTCTAAATTGATCTCAAACTAAAAATCTAATGATTGTGTCTAAGGTTTTCCTATTTTCTCATTTTTTTGCATCTTTTTCCTTCATCTACTAAATGTGTTTCTTAATTTGTAGTCTTGAAAATTTTGTTGCATTTTCTAGTCTTAGAATCTAGAGCCAAAATATTTCTATGAAAGTTACCGAACTTTCCTCATCTTGTGGTCGATATAATTCATTTTCAACTTGATCAACAATAGTTTCTATTTTCTTTACTTCTTGGTAAATAAAATTATTTATCCTTGTCTCCCACCAATGCTCAATCTCTCTTATTTATCTTCTATAACTCTAACAAGTACTCCTCCCTATATGTCAATTATTTAAGACCTAGGCTCAAATACCAAACATTGACATTAACTCTGATAATTTTTGAATCAATAATTCATATATCTTTATTGGTGTTGATATTATAGGAGAAATATCCTTTTTATATTAATATAACATACATTATAAGTAGAGTGTATATGAATAGAACAATAACAAAAAATAGTGATTTATAACTGAGTTTTTATTAATTCATTAAGCACAAGTACATATATCTAAATAAGTTCATGTCAAGATATCTTTCCTACATTTCACTATTAAGAATAATTATAATATTAAATTAAAAATAGAATTAGATAGATCTATGCTTCATGATTATACAACACTATGGGATGCCATGAAACTCTATCAATAAAATGAAGGAATCTATAGATGTCTGATGTCACAGTATGACCAAAATATTTTATGGTTTTACATATGCACTATGTTTTTTCATGAATAATCTTGTCAATAGAGAATCCACCTTAACTCTTGGGATAGTAAAAACATGGACCTCATTAGAGGGAAAGTATTTATCAACACCTTGAGGAAAGGTGAAAGGTGGAATAGAAGAACTCATATTAGGCAAGATAAAATCTATATAACTAAAGAAACATGGAAGGAATAAATAACTAACCATTCTAATACAGAAATTAGGATTTTTTTGGGATATGAAATATTTTTTTGATTGTTGGGAAAAGAAAATGGATAAGTAAAGATACACAGGATATTATTCTAATATTCATGTGTTATGTATGAAATTATTAGTTATGTGTATTTTATCCTATCTTCCATGATTTGTAAAGGGATAGAAGATGAATATTTTCCTCTCTTTTGCAACAATGTATGAGAAGAATATGAATAGTCAAGAACTGTTGTGACTATAAATATGTATATTTGTATGAAGAAGATCATGAGACTTTATTGAGATCAATATAGAATTTCTGGTTATGGTTACCTATCATATTTCTTATGTTATTTCTTGTCTACATTATCATGTTACATGTTTGGTTTAATCTTATCTAAAGTAATCCAAATGCTCTATAAATCTTAATAAATCTCTAGATTAATATTATCTCCTATCTATCACATGATAACTCATCTCGATCATATTTATTTTAATTAGGAATTATTTATACCATCCTATGTAGTATAAAAAAACTTAGATATCCTCATACTTAGCATGTTCTATAGCATCATGACCCTATGTTAATAATGGTGTAGTGAGAATGGAAACACTCCCTTTGGAAGAAACTATGCTAATATGGTTATCGGGATAGTGAGACATTGAAACATGGTTAGACCATAAAGTATGACACTTTTCAAAAGAATAATTTGAAAGGATTAGTCTGACTAGAAGTGATGTTGATTGTGGATAAGGCCATGGTGCCTACTCTAGCCAATATGAAGTAGTTACTTCAGGCATATGCGGATGTGTGTGCATGATGTTGAATGATTGATAGATGATTAAGTAGAGCTTAAACTTGAATCTAGAATGGAGTTGTGAGGAAATAAAAATCAAAATAAAATTCTAGATTTATAACAAGAATTATGATTGTTAGGATGTGGAGCTAAAAGCTTCAACTGGTGCAAATAGGGAGGAGGTTGCTGAGTTCCAGGGAGACCGGCATCGACAGGGTGCAGTGCACAGGGAAACCGACGACGACAGGGTGGATAGGAAGGAAACCGACATCGGCAGGATGTCGGCCGATGATGGTCACCTCTAGGTAGACAGGGACTGACGTCGATCACCTGTGGCAGTTCCAGAACTGCTTGTTCCACAGACAGTTAGTTCGTTAAACCGAGTGTTTGCATGTAAAGGCTATTTTTGGTCTTGAGTTGCGTGTCTAATTATTGTAATTAGGTTAGTCTAATTATCATATGCATGAGATATATATATGGACTAATAGGCTGTAGTGTAAACTTGTAGCTAGTGAGTAAGAGAGCAATAAGCTCCTTCAGAGAGAAGAGAGTAATGGTGCATTCCTCCTAGTGCCACAGTACCAAGGTGGGTACTGGATTGGAGAATTAGAAGGGTTCTTCATATGTGTATGATCTTGGTCAGCATGTGGGCATGACTTTCTATAGGAGATCTACAATGGTGAGTATGATCTAGTTATTTGCAGGTAGCAGTAGAGAGCAGGAGATCTACTTGGAGTACGGTTGTGTACTTGGTGAACTGGCAGCGTGTTACTGACTGGTTGGAGAGGTGAACATCAATTTTGTATTGGAGTTGATTGTTGTGACCAAGAGAGAGAGGGAAGAAGGTCTTGAGGAGTGGCAAACCTTTGAGGTGGAGGAAGAAGTGGCATATTCCTTATTGTATATTCTTCTGAGTGATTATTAATACAATTGTGTATTGTCTCTCAATTCCTGTGTTGTTTCATATTTCTAGTTACTTATTGATTCTGGTTAAATTCCATGATTAGTTGCTAATACGAGAAGTAATCATATGTGCTCTAATTGGTAGAGCAAGATCCTGACTAAGTAGGGATCAGAGCATGTTTATTGTTCTGTAGGTTCCCCTGACAAGTGGTATCAGAGCCTTGGTTATAGGTTCAAGAGTTGATACCAACAAGTGGTATCAGTGCTTTTGGTTGGGTTGACTAACAGGTGGTTTCAGATCTGGTAGTGTTTTTGATTACAGGTCACTCACAGGTGTTTCAGATTGAGTGGGAGTATAGCAATGGCAGAAGAAAGTAAGCTACGAATGGAGAAACTGAATAGCATGAATGGTCTGATTGATGGAAAGAAGGAGTAGGTAAAAAGAGATCATTGGTCGGTAGAAGATCATCTTATGGAAGCATATGTTACAGGTAATATTGCACAGGATGTTCTGGATACAGTGGAATCTTTGATTACAGATTCTTTTGCCTCTTTCCATGCAGCCTAAAATAGAGCATCTTTTCATGGGTTTCTTTGGAAACTTTGGAGAGATTTATTTAGGGGTTGGAGAGCCTTGTCAGATGATTGATGAAGGGAAAGTGAAGCTGAAATTGCAGATGGATAACACACAGGTGGTGAAGGAAGTCATGCAGGTACCAGTCTTGGAGATGAGTCTAATTTCTTCAAGAAATTTGGGTGATGAGAGATCCACTGTAACTCTCATAGTGGATACACTTGAATTAAATGGTGGTAAGAAAGTAGGTATCCTTTGCCTATCTACTTATATTGCTGATTCACCTTCTATTGTAGAGATGTGGCTTCATAGGCTTAGTCACATATGTAGAAGGAGAATGCAGGTTTTAAAGTGGAAGTCAGATGTTTCTGACAAGCTAAAGAACTGGAAAGCCTTGGTGTTCATGGAGGAGATGACAGACAGAGATCAGGTGAGGAAGCTAAATTATTCTGAGTAGAGTAGGGTTGATTTGATTAGGATTTTGATCCATGGAGAGCTCGTGAATAAAAAGTTATCACTCACAGACGAACACAGATACTGGCATCGGTCAGAAAGTAACCGATGTCGACAATAGGAAGACCGATGTCGGTCATTAAGGAACTAATGTCGACAGGAGGGACACCGGTGTCAGCTAGGGAAATGACGTCGATAGTCAGGGTCAGTACAGGGAGCCGACATCAGTCGGGAATAGACTGGGAGATGGCTGAGATCGGTCACTGGTACGGATAGTGGGCAGACAGTAAGTCTCAAACGCTCATGTCAAGGTCAAAAAGGGTAAGTGAACCTCATATTCATTGTTCACCTTCTTTATATTGCTTTTTTAATAGTCAAGAACCATGAAGATGGAAGAGGTAATGCAGGTAGAGTCTAGATACAGTGGGAGCTTGGCATGGATGAGGAGTGTGAGTCCTTAGAGAAGAACCAAATAGGTATTTGTTGGTAAAGTTGTCAGCTGGAAGTAAGCACTGAGAGATAGAATGGATTCTCATTTTAAAGAAGAGAGTGGATGGATACAAGAGATAGAAGGCCAAGGCATATGGTCTTGAGGAAGCTGCAAGACAGTGGTACACGTTTGATAGGTGGATGACTAAGCATGGCTTCAGTCAATGTCAGTGTAACTATTGGGTTTATCTTACCAGGTAAATGATGGTCACAACATCATCTTGTTACTGTATGTGGGTGATTTGCTAGCAGGTTTGTACATACAGGGATTTGCTGAGCTAAAGGTAAGGTTAGTTCAGAGACGTGTCATGAAGAATTTAGAGAAGCAAAATTCTCTGGCATAAGAGACATGGAGATTTTATCTCCAGTGGGAGCTAATGTAAAGATGGTGTTGGTGGGGTTCATGATGCAAGATGCAGAATCAGAAAGCACACCAAGGGCTAGACAGTTCAAGCTTAGCTTGAAACAGGGTTTGAAATCACATGAGGTCTAGTGTAGACCTGAGTTTTTCCCAAGCAGTGGGGGTTGTCAGAAAGTTTGGAGCCAATTCGAGGAAAGAGGTACTGAAGGGCGGTTCAGTGGATTCTTATAGGGATCAGTGGCAGGTCGACATGCTATGCAGGGTCAAGTTATTTTCTACATAGGTTTGTAGATGTGGATTCGGTAGGTTACTTGGATGACAAAGGCATAAAGGTTAGAGCATCACAGGGTGTGGTGGTTAGTCTTCAGGATTAATCTTGAAGAGGGATACAAGCCAAGGTACAATTAGATAGAGTATAGGTACATGTACAATTGCAGCTATTTATCTCCAAGTGGGAGATTGTTAGGATGTGGAGCTAAAAGCTTCAACTGGTGCAAATAAGGAAGAGGTTGCTGAGTTCTAGGGAGACCAGCGTCGGCAGGGTGCAGTGCATAGGGAAACCAACATCGGCAGGATGTCGGCCGACGATGGTCACCTCCAGGCAGACAGGGACCAACGTCGGTTGCCTATGGCAGTTCCAAAACTGCTTGTTCCACAGACAATTAGTTCGTTGAATCGAGTGTTTGCATGCAAAGGCTATTTTTGGTCTTGAGTTGCATGTCTAATTATTGTAATTAGGTTAGTCTAATTATCGTATGCATGAGATCTATATATGGACTCATAGGCTGTAGTGTAAACTTGTAGCTAGTGAGTAAGAGAGCAATAAGCTCCTTCAGAGAGAAGAGAGTAATGGTGCATTCCTCCTAGTGCCACAGTACCAAGGTGGGTACTGGATTGGAGAATTAGAAGGGTTCTTCATATGTGTATGATCTTGGTCAGCATGTGGGCATGACTTTCTATAGGAGATCTACAATGGTGAGTATGATCTAGTTATTTGCAGGTAGCAGTAGAGAGCAGGAGATCTACTTGGAGTACGGTTGTGTACTTGGTGAACTGGCAGCGTGTTACTGACTGGTTGGAGAGGTGAACATCAATTTTGTATTGGAGTTGATTGTTGTGACCAAGAGAGAGAGGGAAGAAGGTCTTGAGGAGTGGCAAACCTTTGAGGTGGAGGAAGAAGTGGCATATTCCTTATTGTATATTCTTCTGAGTGATTATTAATACAATTGTGTATTGTCTCTCAATTCCTGTGTTGTTTCATATTTCTAGTTACTTATTGATTCTGGTTAAATTCCATGATTAGTTGCTAATACGAGAAGTAATCATATGTGCTCTAATTGGTAGAGCAAGATCCTGACTAAGTAGGGATCAAAGCATGTTTATTGTTCTGTAGGTTCCCCTGACAATGATAGCCTAACAAATGGAATAAATATAAGAATACCCAAGTAGCTACAAGTAAAAGTAAGAGTAACAGTAGAGTAGATGATGAATGAGTATGTAGATGTGATGAGTGAGATGATGAGTGAAGAATGAAGAAATAGGATGATGATGGAGGCTAATAGATAAAAGGAGAGGATGAAGAATGAGATGAAGATGAGATATGTGAAGAGGAAGATGAGAGTAGTTTAAGAGTAGAAAAGATAGAAGATAGAAGTAGTGCATTGCTACAAGAAAGGGTATTGTCAGAAGAAAAATAATTAAGCAAATAAGCATAACTTAGTCATAAGTTAATTAAAATTTTAATCACAATAGAGGAATAAGTCACTAGAAAAAATTATTCACTAGAAGTATACGCATCCCTGCAACCCAATATTTTATATTCTAGTAGAAGTTTTTATCCAGGTGAGCAAGAGGATAACAATTGGTAAAGATCATTTTTAGAGTAAGAAAATGTTGGGGGTATGTAAATTAACATAAAATCCATTAGGAATGATTTTAAGGCCATAGGATTAGTTGAAGTTGAACAAAAACAAGAAGGAATCACAATCAAACAAAGTGTGCATGATAATTCTTCTAGTGCGTAGGGTAATACACAAGAAAGATCACTTAGAACATAGATGCTTCTAATATCAGGTAAATAGAAAACTCTATTCATACCAGTCAACATGTTGAATTAGTCAAGAGGATTCTTAAACTTATACATTTATGATGGGTCCATTAACCTTGAATAGTACCTACTAAATTTCAAAACTAAATGGCAAGTTAAGGGCATCACTGATGAAAATTTACAAAGTTCAAATTAGTAGGGGCTCTATCTAGGAGAGCACTAGAGTTCATATACAAAAGAGATATTCAACAAGCAAGTTTAAAATATGTTCAAGATCAGCTCATTATAGAGTTTAAGATTAAAAAATGTACTAGACAGACAATATAGGACTTGAAGGAGATAAGGCAAAAGTCTGGAGAGTTGATTTACAACTATGATCATAGATTTTTTGATGTAGGGAATAAGGTAGAATTCATTTTTATAGATAAAGACAAAGAAACATGGTTCATTGAAGGACTATGAAATAAGATATGGTTTTCCACTATGTAAACTCAATATGAGACAAAATCAGATGTCAGAGCTACTACACTATGCACAAAATATATTGAGGATTATGGAGAAGATCCTATTACTAATTTTAAAATTGAAAACACACTAAATGATTTCATGAAAAGAATGGAATAATATCATGAGGAAGATAATCCTAAATTAAATCTATGGTGCATATAGAGAACTTAATAAGGACACCACCAAAAGGATTGTCCAAAAGTCAAGATAGAATTTTGTGAACTTTATTAGGTAGTAGGGCATGACACAAAAAAATGCCATCTTCTACAACAATATAGAAAAAATCCATAGAATTTGTATTATAATTTCTACAAGTTGACTAAATATGATGAGAATAATTATATATATTTACAAGAGATTAAATAAGGCATCTCCAAAAATGTATTTACCATCATAGCATATTCAATATCCTCATTAAAGCACATAAGCCCAGGCCCATAAGTTGATAAGAGTTATATGACCCAAATAGGTCCATTATGGATTTTGAGTTCACCACAGTATCATCTTCATGGTCTAGCTAGATGGAATCCTTTTTCATCAATTTTTACACCTCCATCCCCTTAGTATCATTATGAAACACATTGGATCTCGCCCATAATGTAGTAACAAACAATGAATTGGACCCCTCTAATTTTGCAACAACAATTCAACATGGGAGATAACAATCAATAGTATCAACATTGGAACTCTACACAACAATAAGGAAGATATCAATGGGGATATTATTCTAATAGAGGAGGAGGTTAAGGTAGTTACATAGGAAGATACCAAGATGGTAGAGGAAATAAATATCATAGGCCTCCTCTACAATGTTATCTATGTGGGGAATACAATCATGTCCAATGGAATTATCCAATGAATCCATAAAGATAGTCATATTGTTGTATACTATAGAGTCTATAATCAGTATGACACAAAATATTGTCCTATTATAGATAAGTAGATAAATGACAAAGCCATCCAAAATGTAAATATGGTAAGTGTAGATCCTAACAAAAATGCATTTCTAAATGCTATGACATGGAAATAACATGCAAAAAAATGGCTGCCTCCATTGAAGATGCCTTAGAATTAGTTCATTATAAAAGTTAAATATGATAAATATCTAGATATAACTATAAAAAAATCTCATGTATGAAGATATTTAGTTTTTGAATAACATTTAATAGCAATAAACTACTGATGGTGATGCCACAATAATCAATGCACAAATGTATGGCCAAATTATGTGCCTTATATGACAAGATAGAGTTGCCAATGCAATCAAAAATCTCTTGAAAATTTTGAGTACACTATGAAATAAATATATATCATAGAACACCATGAATCTACTGCATAATCTTTTGGAATGTGTGCAGTGTGGTCAATAAAAGATATAAAACTAGTCTAGTATGTCAAGATGAAGAAACCTTGGGATGTTGATCCATAAATTGATATTGAGGTTAATGGTTACAAGATCCCAAATTCTATCTTTGATTTTGGCATCATATTTAATATGATTCCTAGATCTACATGGGAAGCCATTGGATGACCAACTCTCATCTACAACCCAATGACTTTGAGCTTAGTTGATTATGGAAAATTTGAGCTTATTAGTAGATTGGAGGACATCAAGATCAAAATCACAAGATTATCTCTACGAGGTGACTTTGAGGTCATAAAAATGAAGACTATAACAATGCACTACCCTGTGCTGATATGCAGAAAGTGGGTGTATGATGGACAAATGACTATCAATATAGTGCACAACTAACTCAAGGCACATCAAGGTGATAAAGTTATCATCATTACTCTTAATAAAGTGCACAATCTTTACATAATTCTAGTTGAACTAGATTTCCCCTATGTTTTACAAAAAATTAGTTATCTAAAGGTCAATATTGAGGAGAATCCAAAATCTCTATGTGCACCTGAATGTAACTTATTTTACTAGCATTCCAAACCAAAAGTACATTCACCACTCACTCAGAAACTCAAGACATCAAAATAGTGGAGGCCCAAACCAATAGCCACGTAGTCAATAATAGATCAATTTGTGATTGAAGAATGTGTATCTACATATAAAAAATCTCCCACTTGATCAAAAGTTGATTTCTTATATCAAGCTAATGATCAAATGTAAGACTATATAGATCTGATAAGGGAAGGAACTTTACTATGGGAAGTAGCTTCAACTATCAATGTGACTCAGATACCCACTTCCTCAACTAGGCTTGAGGTGATCATGAACTATGGAAAATGTAAATGGTCTCTACACATGAGAAATAATTTCATGTGTACTATGATTTCATTATGTGCTTACAAGTCCATGTACCAACCATCAATCAATGAGTTAGTTCTTTAAATTATGCTATAAAGGGAGTTGTTGCAACATGGTGTGTAACTCATCACAATGACCATCTTGAATGGGATGATGCTTGCAAGCTCATGATTAGTAGGTTTCAACTACCATAGTTCATCCACACTAGTTGGACATTATTTTAATAAGGTGAGTGCCCCAAAATTCATGTACATAAGTGTGTTGAAGTTTTGAATGAGGAATGTGTTGCACCAAAATACTAGGTTCACATCTTCCACTATACACTTGCCTCGCTACCAACAACATGGTAGATACACCAAGAAAATAGAGGGGAGACCAACCATTGGGCACAAGTAAAGATTAATTTTATATAGACCTTTGTGTTTGAAGATGAAAATCTATTAGTCCACATTATGCTACAAAAACTCAAGTATTTTGTATGCCACGGGTGTGTAAAAGACTTAAGCACTACAATAGAATCTACTGCGCATAAAAATGCAACCTCTAATATTAATGAGGCATTACAATTGTACAAATTTGCTAATAAGGAATAAAAAAAATCTGCCATAACCATGTCACCACATACAAGATGAGACACAAGATAGTGAAGATTTATATTCTGATGGTGACCTAGATTTGAATGATTTATTTACGCCTGAGCGACCTATAGAACCACTCAAGGACACCGACGCAACATTGACTAAGGAAGATAAGTTTTGAAACATCTAAAATCCCAAACAAGAAGAGAAAATAAGTAAACAAGAAGATATGGATGAGGAAAAATGCAATATTTAGAAATAGCCTATCAAGAAGCATGTCTCTAACATCGCAACTGATGAGGTTCAAAAATTGGCAAGCATAGGTGATTATTGGATGAAAACTAAAATTTTGGAAGCTCTAAAACTCCTAAGGGATTGCCAAAATGTTTTTCTCAAAAAATTCTTAGAAGTTCAAGGAGTCAACCCATCTCTTGGTGAGATGCACATTGAATTGGAGTGCACATGACCAATCAAGAAGTGACCATATAATCTCAATCCAAATATGAAGCTAAAAGTAAAGGTTGAATTGGATAGAATGTAGGATGCAAGAATAATCTATCTAGTAGGAAAAGATGATTGGGTAAGCCCTATGGCATTTAAACCCAATAAAATAAGAGAAATTTTAGTATGTGGGGACTACCACATTCTAAATTATGCCCGTATAAATGATCCATTTCCAATACCATTCATAGATGAAGTTTTGGAGTCTATCATAGGACATGAAGTATATTATTTCATAGATGGGTTCAATAGATATCATCAGATTATGATAAGAGAAGAGGATAGATCCAAAATAAATTTTGAAATAGAATGGGGTTATTTTGCATATAATGTCATGCCTTTTTTCCTTAAGAACACACTTGTAGTGTTCTCTTGAGTAGTGGTTACAACATTCAAATATTTCATTAATGACTTCTTAGAAGTTTACCTTAATGATTGGGCAGTCTTTTCCCTACTCAAATAAAATTTGTCTAAGCTACATTTAATATTGGAATAATGTCGATCTCTATGCATCACCTTGAATATGAAGAAATTCTTATTTTTTACAACATTTGGAGTTTTTCTTGGACATGTAGTATGCAACAAAGGTATTATGGTAGATCAAGAAAAAATCATAGTAATACTAAGTATACATCCACTTGATAGTTCTACTAAAGTGCACTCTTTTTTTAGATATATAGGCTAATAAAAAAAGTTATTAAAGGCTACACAGCTATTTCATCTCTACTATAAAATTTACTATGAAAAAATGCAAAATTTATCTAGACATCATAATGTCAAGAAAATTTTATTGAGCTAAAATAATGAGTGATTAATATAACCATATTAGTTTTTCTAGATTAAAACAAGCCTTTCCATATACATGTAGATTATTTGGGCATTAAAATTGGTGTTATACTTGTGCAGCCCAGGGATGGTGCACTTGACCATCCTATCCACTTTGCTAGCCAAAAACTATTCAATGTAGAGAAAAATTATACAACCACTAAACAAGAAGCACTGGCCATCATGTTCACACTTCAAAAAATTTAGTGTTATCTACTTGTAAAACCATTTGAAGTCTTCACTAACCATCAATCCCTATGATATATGGTTAATAAACTAATGTTAGGAGGATGTATCTCTTGATGGTTGATGTTGTTTTAGGAGTTTTAAGTTTGCATAAATGTCAAGAAAGGAAGGGAGAACATAGGACCATATCACCTTTGTTATATCTCAAATGGGGAAGAGTTGAAAGAATTATAAGAAGACTCTCCTGACACCCATCTTTTCCATGTATCTACAATTCTTTAAAACTTTGAATCCATTACCAACTTTCTCAAGCAAGGAATCTTCCCTATGCACTTTCAAGAGTGGGATAAAAAGTAGTTTATGATTAGGGCACTGCCATATACCATCATTAATAAACTTCTATATCACTTGGGAAAGGATAAAGTCCTACGTAGGGTTGTCTTCGAACATGAATGACCTAAACTCTTAGAGGAAGCTCATCAAGATTTGTAGAAGGACATTTCACATGAGAGGCTACAATTAGAAAGATTCTATAGAGTGGACTATGGTGGCCAAATTTGTTCTAGGATGTACATAGAGTTATGTATCACTCTGATGTCTTCAAATGCATGGGTAAACCACTCCAAAAAGATGAGATACAATTATATCCCTTATTATCAGAGCAACCTTTTAAATAATGGGGGATTGATTTTTTCAAACCAATCAATCCACAAAGTAAGCACAATAAATCAAGGTATATCATTATTATGACAGACTATTTTACTAAGTGGGTTGAATCTATTACCATACCTAGCTACAGTGCGAAGGGTGAAGCAAAGTTATTATATGAAAATATCATTACTAGGTTTAGATGTCCTATAAAGTTAGTTATTGAACAAAGAACACACTTTTTAAATAACATGGTTAAGGCCTTGACTAAAGAGTTTATGATCTCTCATCATAAAATCATTACCTATCATCAGTAGGATAATGGCCAAGCTGAAGCCTCCAATAAGGTACTAGGGAAAATGCTTACAAAAATCTACAATGTCGTGCAAGATGACTAGGAAGATAGAATTATTATGATCTTGTGGGAATATCACACACATTACAAAAGTGTTATAGGATTTATGCCATTTTAGTTGGTGTGTGGTCTGGAAGTAGTCATGTCGATGGAATATCTAGTACCCAACCTATGCATTACCATGGTCATATGATTCAAAGATCAGGAGTCTCTTACTAACTAGATCCTTAAACTAAATCAAATGGATGAGTTTAGATGTAGAGTAACATGGACATAGGAATTACACAAGTAAATTCAAAAAGTGTGGCTAGATAGGAACTTGTGCCACAAAAAAATTCATAAATATCAACCAATTTTATTGTATGATAGCTGGTTCATAGCATTCCTAGACAAAATACCAATAAGATGGAAAGGGCCCTACATTATACATGACCTAACATAGAAAGGAGCCATGGATTTAAGGTATCTTTAGGGAGCCATGTTACCAGGGTGGGTAAATGGCTATAGGCTTAAGCCCTACCACCAATAATCTATTGATCTCATTCTCCAAGCTGAGTGGGTGTTGAGTAGAACCATGTAGATAAAGATTTATCTATTTTTAAAAGTTTTGTTTGTGTGTTTATTTTATATTTTATCTGTTTATAAATGATCTCATAAACAACATTTGTTAAGTACAAATACCATGCATCTCATTTTCCAAACGTGCACAGGAGGATCCACATGTGCTGATGGAAAATTCAAAGAAAAACAACTGAAAAATATTAAGTTTGGGAAAGATGTTGAAACTTCCCATCAATAAGATATCCATTAGATAATGGTCATCCACCATAAGTGAATTTAAGATACAAGGGTCTATTAACACAACCTTGAATAAATTAGTTGCTAGTCAACATCAACTACTCGTACCCATCGTATAGACACCAAAGAACTTAATGGCATAACTCCACACATGTGCCAATGAATAACTAATTTAAAATCTAGATCAAATACAATTTTTCCACATCCACCATTATATTCAAGATGACTAGACAACTAATCATGGCCTAGATGTGAAATCCAAGAGGCACCAAATCTATAAAAGCTAAGTTTGAACACCAGGTTTGCATTTTATTCTTAGCATATTTTCATCATTATCATATTTCATCCTTAGCATATTTTTAACTAAAGGTCAGTAATACAAAATTATAAAGGAGTAACACTAAGGACTTAGACCTGAAGGAACTCATTGGATGTTACGCACCAATATTCATCCTAATCTATATGGTTTAGGAAGTGATGCTTGATTGGGATGCATTCAAAACTGACCTAGATTTATTCTAAAGTGAGGTGGACTTGATCCTCAAAGTTACTCTTTACAAAACACCATCATAACTCTAGAAATAACTCACATAATGCATGACTACTCAGTTCAGGGCTAAGGATCCTATTGGCCATCCTTCTTCCTCAGTAATCCCACCTTTTTCCAGTTGAATACTATGTAATGCACAACTTTTAAAAAGTTTTGTAAAGTTTTGAGTAAGTTTTTGTATTGGGGATGATTGGTGAAATAAGTAGGGCCAAGATGGTTGAAAAAGCATAAAGGGCAATGGCCTAGTTACACCAACCTATTGAAAATTTGAAAGGGTATTAGGTTGGTATGCTACTTAGTTAAAAACCTAAAAGGGTGGCTAAGTAGTGCATAAGAGGTGAAAACTAGAAATGGTGCCTTGAGTGATTACTGTGACTCTTTCTAGTCTACCCAATTTTTTAGCTTCTACATCTACTCACAGTCAGATAAACCTACAATGTTGTCTGCTAACATTGATAAAAATTAGTAGATAGATGAAATCCAAAAATTAATTTGAAAATACATACACCATTCATCCTCGACACTAATTTTTTTTAAAATAATAAATTGGAAATTATATAAATTATGTATATTTTTTAGGTGAATAAAAATAGGTTTTATATGCACTTAAAATTAATATTAAAAATCTTAGAGCATTTGAAAAATAAATCCTTCTTGATCCAAATATCTGTCAATCTAACAATAACTGTAAAAAAAGGAAACCCTAATAGAAGGCTAGGGCTAAAGGTAAAAATTTCTTTGTGTATGGAAATAAAAAATAGATCGATGAAATTTGAGGACTATATATATATATATATATATATATATCATAAATGAAAATTTAAACCATAGGACTAAAAATTTGAAATCTTAGAAGGAAGAAACCCTAAAGGAAACCTAAGGTTTTTCATTGTTTGATGTGTACGAGTTCACCAATGTATTTTACCCTAAATAGCAATGGTTTTTGGGAAGAAAACTATGTAAGATTTTTTCAATTGATGTTTTGGTTTACACTCCATCAACCATCATCAGGAAGAGAAAAAATGATAAGTTTGCAGACTATGATATTCTTTTATAAATATGACAAGAAAGCTCAGAGATGTCAGTGAGTCAAGGGTGGTAAGAGTTTAGGAGTTAAAAATTAGGTTTAAGAGTTATAATAAAATAAAAAATAGCTAAATAATTAAAATATGAGGTAAATTTTTTTGTAATGTAAAATCTAACTGATAATTTCTTATTTATAAATTCAAATATAAAAGTCGTAAAGGAGCCTTGATGGTTAAGTTTTTAATTATATCAATTTAATTATAATAGATTCTGGTTGCTAATAATAATTAGTATTGTTTATAATTATGTTCACAAGATATGAATTAATTATAATTAATTAATTAATTTATTATTATTATTATTATTATTATTATAGAATTCTTATTGTGAGAAATATAACATCTGCCTATAGTGAAGGTATAAGATTTATAATACATAAATTAAAATTCTAAAAATTTAGAGTTGAAGGATTAAAAAATGAGTTTAAGAGTTATAGTTAAATAATAGATTAAGATTTAATAATAGTAAATCATAACTTATAATTTCTTAATAGTAATTTGAAATTTATTATAAGAGTTAAAATGGAGACCAAGCGGTTTATGTCTCTAATTATATCATATTGATTAGAATGGATTTAAGTTGTTAATATTAATAGATATTGATCATAATTACAAACTATAATTAGATTATAAAAAGTTAATTATAAGTATGAAATCTAAGTTTAAAGTAAAATTGTAAAATAAATTTACAAATTTGTAAACTGATAATTGTTTTAATTATTTATTCTTTTATTATAACTCTTAAACCTAATTTTTAATTTTTAATTTCTCAACTCTAACCACCCTTGACTCACTGACATCTCTGAGCTTTCTTGTCATATCTATAAAAGAATATTATAGTCTACAAACTTATTATTTATTCTCTTCTTGATGATGGTTCATGGAGTGTGAATCAAAATGTTGATTGAAAAACTCTTACGTAGTTTTCTACCCAGAAACCATTGCTATTTAATCTATGGACTGTGGAAATACAATAGCTCTTATTTTACCCTAATTTGGAATGAGGTGATGAACTTAATATAATTAATATATAAACTTGAAATTTAATTTAGATATTAATATATGGCATTTAAGAATACATCTAAGTTAAAAAAAACTAAGATTGATTCTTCTATTTTAAGTACTGATATATGCTAAATATAGTAAGTACAATAAAGGGATGAATGCGTAGTGTTTAATTTTAACTGTCTAGCTATGATTGTATTTTATAAGTGAAAATTAAGGTAAATTAGGCTCATGGTTTATTTAATTCTATAATTTATTCTCTTCTTATAAAGGGTTGATTTAATTGATATGGGTCAGTATCACTAGTCAATACCAACTTACGCAGAAGTAGGGCATAATGATTGTGCAACCACTTATTCCTATCTCTACTTTCTTTGTGTTCACAATCCAATTTATGATGATGTGCACAAATCTAAAAATATATCTCATTTTCCTCAAAACCCTAAGTGTGATTTTGAGGGTTAGAAACCTAAAAAATGGGGGAAAGTGTAATGGGATGAGATGACCCCAATCACTCCCATCTAATGATTGACTGCTACCTATGTATCTTATATTTTGAGGAGTGAAATCAAGCCATATATACTTATCCCATCTATTGTGATTGGTAAATTATGATCCCTATATATATATATAGATAATGATTCAACTTTTGATACTTGATAATACTTTCTTTGACTTGGATTTAGAGTGCTTCAAACTTTAATTTTGACTACTCCTAGTGATAGGTTTGCAATATGGGAAGAATAGGTTAGTTTTTTTAATGTGAAATAATTTATAGATGTATATTAGATAATTTTTACTCTATTTCGAATGATACCTTGCTTTGTTTATATATGGATCCAATCAAATAATTTATCACACCATTGAAACACTAGGTTGATGGGCAAACCTTAAGGATAGGTTTGAATTTATAAAATAAGCATTTTTTGAAGAGGGTTGGCATTGACAAGATTAGGTCAATATCAAATTGATATATTGACTAAATATGAAAGAATTAACCTATGTATAGGTGGAATAAAATAAGAGTCTGGAGATGTCTTTGTAGGATATTTAGTAGGTTTGAAATAGAAAATGAGATTATTTTAGATTTATAACAATAAAAGGAAATGATTGAATCATAAGATAAAATTAAAGCATGAGAGAATAATATATTATATCCTTGTTTCTATTCTAAAATCATGTGTGGTAAATGTGTGTTAAGATTGTCATTATCAAGTATCAAAGACTAGATTTTATTATTTACAATATGTAAAATATTGTAATAAAAATTCATTAATCACATTGATATAAAAAATCAAATAGAAAACATAAGATGAAAAACAACTATAAAAAGAGATATCCAATGTAATAAAATGCAAAATATTATTAAACAGGGATATGAAATGACCATGTATAAAGTGCCATCCAATTTAAGATAATTATAAACTCATATTAAAAAAAGGGAAAACAAAAAATTGTTGTAAACACATCTAATGTGTATACCATAATCAAACCAGGATGTGCGAAAAGGGAAGCAAATACTCTAGTGAGTGAAAAGTCAAAATCATTGCTTATGCTAGAGTAATGTGTAGGAAAATATGACCATATAGAGACATATCTATGATGAAGGATATGGTGTGGAAATGAATGATGGTGGGTGTTTGTAATGTATTGTTGGTTGTATTCCCCAAGGTCTTATAATGAAAATCATAAATTTAAAAGCCAAGGGGCACGAGAAATGGATGTTAGGAGTCAAATTTGAAGAAAGTAGGTAGAAAATAGGAATAAAAAGAAGAGGGATGTGATAGGATAAAATAAATACCCACCAATGGCATAGTGGGAAATATATGATGGATATAAAAGGATGCAAAGAACTACAAGGGTGATGTATAAATTCTTAGTGTAGATAAGACACTCTAATCTAGAGTGTAAAGTTACAAACCATTAACATCAAGGAAATATAGAACTCCACCTAGAAAATTTAAGCTCAAGATAAAAATTTAAGTATATATATTATCTCATGAGGGCTAGCATGAACAAAAAATTAAAATTATCATACCTTCCCATAAAATGTTTCCTGCACCTCAGGACCCCTTATAGATTTGTCGGTCTACTATGAATATTGCATATTAGCATGATAAAGTAGGTGTTACTAAAATGTAGTATATGTAAGTAATGATATAATGAGACCTTATCGCCCAACATGCTAGCATATTATACCCAAATGGAATTTGGTTATATCATGTGGTAAATAATCTATTTGAACTTTGATTAGAATGGGAGATGTTCCAAAAAGATCATGTTTTTTAATGTGCTATGAATTTTAAAATATAATTTTCCTTTTAACATTTCCTTTTATTATGATATATATTTTAACTCTTTTGGATTATTATATTTTCCTCCTCCCTACATATTCATAGGAACAAAAAATGGTGCTAATTATGACTAACATGAGAGATCCTACACCTAGCCACTAGAGTAGAGAACCAAAGACCATGATGCTTAAAGACTCGTCAACTCACAACATAGGAAATAGTGAAATATAAAAATCAAACCAAAGTACACCTCAAGTGAAATTAAATGGAAATATGGGGATAATGTAAGATACACCCATGTGAATATTGTGATACAAGGAAGATATGCTAGTAACTAACCACAAAAATAGAGAGTTTTTATTTAGAAGTGACTAGGAAAAAAGAGGAGATCTAGAATTACATGAGGATGTAAGTCAAATAGTGAAAAAAAAACCCAAAAGAGGGAAATGATATCAAAAATGGTAATCATGTCACTAAAGACACAATACTAGTCTACATAGAGTCTAACACAAGCAATGATAGGAGAATCCATGCCAGAAGAGGGAAAGTGATTTTTTTTCCAAAGAATCACAAGGAAACAAAGGCCTAATGTAAGATGTAATCAATTTTAAAATAAATATGAAAATTGAAACTATAATATGCTACTAAATATAAATGAGGGAAAATAAGGCCAAATGTAAATCATCCCAAAAGGGTGATAAAACAAAATGATGAAAGTAAAAAATGAATGTGCTACCAAATATCCACAAGGGAAACTAAGGCTGACTGTAAATCATCCAAAAATAAGGGGAAAATAAAATGATACCAAAGAGTATAAAAGACAAAAAGAACCTACTAGATGGTGTGATAAAAAGTTGTAATGTAAATAATATGGTAAAAATTAAGTGTTAAAATAAAAGATCATGATACAAGAAAGATATGTAAAATGAGAATTATATATGATAAAAATAATATGACATAAAATTATGTAAATAAATGTGAATAAATTAATGTGAAATATTGAAATATATTCTCACAAATGATGTGAAATTTCTTGACACATCATGGATAATGTTTGTCAAGTTTTTATGTAATTGTTATCTAACTCAAACCATAGTCTCTTCTACTTATTCCAAGATTTTTGTAAGAAATGCCTTGTGGATGAGCTCTAAATAAAAGGTAGGCATGCTAAAATGAGGATAACATGGAGCCTCGTCATGAGAATAATATATGTGAAGAAAATGAGATTCTATTCGGGATGGAATGAGACCCATATCTTTTGGTCTAAGAGGCATTTCATGCCATAGGGGAGTTTTTTTACCCTAATTTTTATGAAGATGAGTTAATATAATTAAGATAGAAACTAGAAATGGAATTTAGATATTAAGATATACCATCTAAATCATATGTTTAAATGTAAAAAAATGAGACTAATTATACTAGTTTGGAAAGTGGCATATACTAAATATAGTACATATAACAAATGGATGAGTAATTATCTATTCTAGTTGACCATATGACTATATTATGGAAATGGATATAAGGATCAAGTTGGCTAGTGGTTTTTTTGGCTATGGAACTGATTTTATATCTATGTGTAGACACCAATATTATGCACATGTATTTCTAAGTGTCATGACCCCTATTAGACCCCTCAGACCTTTTTCACTTACCTAGGCTTATTTTCATCAATTACATTTACTAATATTAAACATGGCTATTTTTACACCTAACCTTGACTATTGATGATCAGGCTAACCATTGATGATTAGCCTAACCATCGATGGTTAGGCTCCACCACCTAGCCTTCTACATGCAAACACCATGTAAACTGCCAACTACCTTTTTTAAATATAATTCATCAAAATATATTTGAGAGACATTACATGGATGTATTATATTTATAATCTCTAATTACACTCCCTCTAGAACCTTTGGCCTTTGCCTATAAGGAGAAAACTGTAAGAGCAAATGGATCTAAAATTATTATCAAGAGCTCAGGTACTCAGAGTTTTCTTTTGCAGATCAACCAGTGTCATCCATATTATCAAGCCATTATATTAAGAGATAACTTATCATCACCTCTCAACTAATATTTTGGGCACTATTACTCTACCAAAATTAAACTTGATCTTAACTATTCCAACTACTCATCCAACCCACTTCTGGTAAGACAAGACCTTGTTTGTTACTATTCATGTGCATTATTTTGATTTTACAGTTAATTTAGCCTTTGTCTAACCCCAAAAATTCATCTATGAATCCTATCAATCTACTATTGATAAAACCCAATTTTGGCATAATCAATCATCGATGGTCATTCCAACTATCGATGGTCAGGCCTAACTATTGACAGTCAAGCCAACTATCGATGGTCACCTATGGTAGGAATAATTCAGCAAGCTAATTTCATCTCCTTTTCCTAACCCAATTTACTTTAATATGTTTTTGACCACTCACAAGCCCTTTTTAGATTTTTTGAGCCATAGCTTGACCCATTAGTACTAGCACTAATTAGTTTATCACTAATTTGATCATTCTAGCATATATCTTTATTAAGAAATTCTTATTATCAGTTTTAGTATCTTTGATCATTAATGTAAGTACTTAATTTCTATTTTACTAACTTAATTTTTCTAAAATGGTGGATGGACAACCCCTAAGGAAGCTCTCACTTTTGAGATCTAGCTAGCACTAGAAAATCCACCCAACTACTTGTTTAACCCACAAATTTGCTTGAGTGCTTTCTTACATGTAGGTCATCCTCCCCATCTAAAGAAGAGCTCTCCATAATATTCTAACACAACATGCACACTTTATTAGGTATTTATACCACAACCCATATTTTTAGTTTTACTACCTTCTTCTAAATAATAGAAAAATTTGAGTGAAACATTATGTCATCTAATGGAACCCACTTCTCTATTTGGGTTTTTATTTTATCTGCATCTTTATGCTTATTTCTCTATTTGTGCTCATAATTGAAATCTAAATTTCATTTGGATCTAAAACATATTACATATATTAATTGTCTGCTTCTTTTAGCTCACTTAGTTTTATTAACAACATAAGGATTAATCATAGCACACTTATGTTACACAACCAAACCACATAATCAATCAAACATCATAACTCACTTGAGACAAGGCCCAACTAGGATTTTATCACCCAACGATTACATTACCCATTCTCAAAAATCCTACTTGGAGCTTATTACAAAGAGGAGAACCAACTCATCTCTCTAGTTGAGTATAAACTCTAGATATCAATATATATTGGCTAAGCACCTGACATCCTTATCATTATGGGACTGTGAAGTGAGGCGGTAGGCCCCAAAACTAAGCCACGTATTGATATAATATAGATTATTTTGAGCACCAAAACTAACCTAAAACTATCCATAGATTGCTTATATAGTACCTACTCTATAAGCCAACTTCTATCACACATTCTCATAAACTAAGGCAAAATATAAAAATGATCTTAAAACTAACTTTAGGCTTAAACATACTTTCTAGTGTGTTCCTTGATTGCCTTGACTACTTTCTTTGTCTTCTTTATGTTTGATTGGTGAGTCTATTCTTTTGTATTCTCTCCCACATTTTTGTATGGTTCTCAATCATTAGTAGTGAAGAGACCTATTAGAACAAAACCCACCACCTAAATCAACCTCCTATATCCCCTCACCTATAGAGTATATCTCAGAGGTAGAAGATTCACCTCATCCATTAGGAAGCCCTACTTTCCCTTAAGGAGACATGGACTTTACCACCTTTTAAGACAATAATCTAGTGGCCCTTCAACATTATCTTAACACCTCCTCTCTCCATATCCTGGTTTCGACTCCACCTCAAGACCCTCCTTATGACATGCCATCCCACCTTATGGAGGGCATCCCTATTGCTATGGTTACCACCCAACCTTTGACCACTCAAGCATCTTCATCTTCCAACCCCTTTAATTTTATGGCTAAGAACCAACTTATCTAACCAACCATAACCCTTATAACATCCAAACCTACTAATGACTCCTCTACCTTGGGGACAACCCAACTATCAACCCATCATGTGAAACCTAGCCCATCAGTTAATACCTCTTTACCAAACTTAGAGGTACCTATCACTTCTACCTCACCACCCATTAGCATGAAGGTCATGACCAACCCCAAATAAACCTACCTCAGCATCCCAATAATTATCTAAATCATATAACCTCAATTATACCCATAACTCATAAGGGTATATACCTACTACCCAACTGCTAGTAGCCACCTATCCTTATATGTCATCTACCCAACCTCTCACAACTTCTTATCAATATGGGGGCATCTCCAAACCTCTTGTCAATTATCAATATATTCCCCAACCATAATATATGCCTTATAACCCCTTAGGTGCACCACCTCAAATGAACTTAAAGAAAATAATCATGGAAAAAATGGCAACTCTTGAGTCATCCCTTTCAAGAGCCCATAGCATTTTATTTTATGACCAAGTCTATAATGAGCCCATTCACCTTTCAGTCCCTATAAAATCTTATCTAACCTAATGGTATCTTCCAAAATTCACCAATTTTAACTATATGGAAGACCCCTAGTAGCACTTCAGAGAATTTAGTCATTCTTGTTACATGATTGTCTATGATGATGCCATGATTTTATGTACATTTCCTATCTCTTTCTAGCCTAGCACTGGACTGGTATAGTGCCATTACTAAACATTCCATATTTTTCTTTAACCAATTAGATTAGACCTTCTTCGATTACTTCTCAATCAACATATCAAAGAAAGCATCTATCATTGACCTTTATTCCATTCATCAATTTGAGTCTGAGTCTATAGCTGATTTTGTGGCTCATTAGAGAAGCTTGATCAACCAATTAGCATTCTCCTTGCCTCAACTTGAATTGATCAAAAGATTTTCCCTTGATTGTGCCAAACATATCTCTTCTAAATTATGTGTCCAAAGCTTTAGAACCTTTGATGAAGCTGTTACCATGTGACGTAAGCTAGAGAATCAAGCTATAGATGAGGGTAAATTGAAGTTATAAAACAAGAACTCTACCTTCAAGAACAATGAAACATCCTCCTCTAAATCAAGCAATCAATCTAACTCTAGATCTAAGAAAACTACAAATGTAGTCATCCTTAAGAATACCCAACCACCTAATGTCAATCAACAAAACTTTCCCAATACCTCTAACTAGAGCTCTTAGAACCCAAATTGAAGCACCCAAAAACAATTTACTCCACTTGGAGAATATTATGCCTTAGTGTTGGAAAAGTTACTAAAAGATAATCTTGTATAGCTTCCACCCATCAAATCTCCCCCATAGTTTAACTCTTCTCATCTAGAACCTACTTGGTACAATGGAAATGTCATTTGTGCCTTTCATCGAGTGATCAAACATGATGTCAACTAATGCAATACTTTAAAGAATATTATCCAAAATCTCATTGACAAGTTAGAACTCACATTGGATAACCCTAATGCCCCTCAAAATTAATCCCTAAACATCTTTAAAAATCCCTTTCCCAACCATGCCCCTATCAAATATGAGGACACATAGGCTGAATGCTCTCATGATGCCCACACAGTCAACATGGTCTGTGATATGCTTACACATGAGGACCTAACCATTCAATCTACCCACTCTTCCCCCACTTCACTTACAGAGGTAGAAGAGTCATCTTCCCTTCCATCAGAGATTTAGCTCAAGGAGGTTCCTTTTTCCCTAGACACACTCATAAAATCCTTATAATCATCACATTCCACCCCAACAGGCATGTCTGGACAAGTAAATGTTCTTGATATTTTGCCTCTACCAGCTACCCAACAAAACACTACTCCTATGGATATTTTTCCTAAAGGAGAAGCATTCCTACTGATACCTCCCATGGATGAGCCATTTATCTCAACCTTACTTCCCTCACCTATGGAAGTCAACCAACCTATCAACCATTATCCCTAACCTACAATTGTATCTCTTGCATCCATTACCCATGAAGCAAAATCAGTACACAAACCTTTTTCCACATTAGTGTAGAAATTGGAATTTGCCCTAAAACCAAATATGGATCAAGATACCTTTGAACAAAATTTAGGCCTCCCTTACATCAACAAACCCAAACCTTCTAGCACACCTTTAACCATTAATCTATCATCTTTCCACCACCTCTCAAACCAATCAAAACTTCTACCAACCCCTTGCATTCCCCACCAATTGAGGCAATAATACCTCAAACAAGAAAACCACCAAACAAACCTATTACAAACCTTAGTACCTTCCCCATATGGAGTTTGGTCCACCCATCTCTTAAAGTGGAGTTGACCCTGTCTAAAACTCCACCCAAACCTTGACCCCAACCAACCAAAAGAGAAAAACCATTGAGTAGCCACATGCTTAGGGTTTTTCCTTCTTCCACCCTATGCTCTATCTTGGGTCTTCATCCATAAACTTTACCTAAAAGGCAAATCCATTTTAACATATGCCATCTATCACTATTAGTTACACCAACCTAATTATTATCTGATACACTAATTTTTTTTGAACTATCGATGACCAAACTCTCGACCTCAAACCCCCCAGATATACCCAAACCAAAACCATTAACTCAAAACATTACCTCGCCCAAATATCCTCTTACCAAACCTACTCCCATGAAAATGCCTTGCTCTTAACCAAAATGATAACCCCTAGGCCTTTCCCACCTATCACTAAATAATATTTAACCATTTTTCAAAGGTTGTTATGACCTTTGCAAATCACCTTACCTCCCATCAGACCCTTCAATCCTCTTGGTTTGAAATTAGTTTGGTATAACAACCATCAAATCTATTCCTATCATAGGACACCTGGACACAACACCAAGAATTGCAGAGCTCTCCAGACCATTATCCATCAACTCTATAACAAGGATGATCTCTTATTGGAAAGCCTCCCTTGACCCCTCTACTAAGGCATCCATTGGCCATTTACTATCATGTACTAGATCCTCCACTCTCACCTCAGAAAGATGGATAACCTACCTAAACTCTCATCACATCATTCCCCTCTATCCATATCATCAATATGGTCATATAATCACAAAAAAGGATAAATGGAAAGCCAAGATGTCCATTCCATGGACATACCCACCTACTCATATTAAACTAAACTTGAGCCAACCCTCTATATCCTCAGCTCTACCCAAAGTAATAATCTTAGACACCTCTAAGGATAATCCTTCTAAATCCATCAAGAGGGTCATTATTAAGTAACTTCACCAAACTCCAGCTAAGATAAGCCTCTATGAGCTCATTTTCACCTCACCTCACCATCAACAGGCCATAATAGAGGCTATGTAGGCCATTGAGGTCTAACTAGGAGACTCCAAACCTATAAAGGCCTTTATCATCACTCTCTAACTCTCCACCCTTGTCACCTTCAATGACTCAAAGATACCTTCCATCCACATTAAATACCTAGATCCACCTCTCTTTATCACTACCCATATCAATCGAACCTGCATCAAATGAGTTGTGATCGATGTGGGAGCTAGTATCAACATCATCTCTTCCCATGCCAATGACCATCTCAAGCTACTAGACAATGTCATGTCTAAGACTTCAACCATCCTTAGATCCTTTAATGACACTACGACTACTATCTTGGGTACCATTATCCTTCACATTCATTTAGGTCCTCACACACTCCCCAAACTTTTATATATATTCCAAGGTGAATTCTAATACAATTTTTTACTAGGGAGACCTTAGATCCATACCATGGATTGTTTACCTTTTATCCTTCATCATTATGTCAAGTTTGAACATGAGGCTCAGGTGGTTACTATACAAGCTAACACTATCCCTTTTGCAGCATATAATATGACTTATCAACCTAATGATGTTCTCCTACCCCCATCCAAAGCACCATAAAAGCTACCACCCTCAGAAGTTAAAGCCATTATTTCCCTTCCTCCGAAAGCATCTACTAGTTCATCTATTTTGGTGGACCAAATACCCAACATTGATCCCTTGGAGTCTACCTTCTAATGCTTTTCCCTTGGAGAATACTATTTCCTCACCCTGGATGCCCTCTTTACTCCTCAAGAATATGGGAAACCCAACCACCACCTAGGTTATGACCCCAACATTGGAGCCCTTATACATTTAGGGCCTCCCAGCTGTCAAACTCATTTTATCTATGGGGGAATTTACAATACACTTAATGTATCCATCACCCACCCTTTACCTCAACTATTTATCTCTAACTTCTCTTACTTGAACAAACCCAACTTTTCCAAATTATACGTTCATAGGTGTGTTTGGAAGGGATTTGGTTTAAGATAGTATGAGCATGACCCAAACACAATGGCTTCGATCAATAACTACAAGCCTCATGAGAAACACAACCTTGGATTCATTCTACCCAATAAGAAGAAAACCAACCAACTTACCACTACCATTGATGAAGAATAAACCCCTTCCTCACCAACATCCCCTCAACCTGAGAGTGAATATGAGGACATCATCCTACCCAAATTTTTTTCATTGACATTATTACCCTTGGCCCCCTAATTTTTCAAAAGGAAGGGGCATCCATATCCATCCCTTTGACCCATATTGAACTCATGGGAGAAGATGTTCTTACCATTAACATTGTTTAGTGTCAAGATGATGATGTTATTCTCACCTACCTTTGTGAACTAGATCCCTCCATCCACAAATATTTACCTCTATAACCTTAACTATGTTAAATGAATCTACCACAGACATTGACATAGGCACTCTAGACAACCCCCACATCATCAAACTTGGCCAAACTCTCACCATTGAGGAACTAAAGGACTACTCAACCTTTTTCCACAAGTGTAGGATTGCATTCACCTAGTCATATGCTAATATACCTAGTATTGACCCAAACATTACCACCCACAACATCATCACCACTCATGACACCAAGCTTATTAGGAAAAAACTTCATTGAATGCATCCTCGTATATCCCTCCTTATCAAATAAGATCTCCAATGACTCCTTTTGATTAACTTTATTTAACCTATAGATTATCTCGAATGGGTTTCAAACATCGTACCTATCACTAAATCCATAGGGGGGATATGTATTTGTGTGGACTTTCATGACCTCAACCTCACCTACCTAAAGGATGACTTTCCTATCCCTAGCATTGACCAACTTGTCGATCTTATGGTAGGACATGAGATGTTATTGGTCATGGATGGATTCTCAAGTTATAATCAAATCCTGATTGCCCCTAAAGATTAACACAAAACCACCTTCATCACCCAATAGGGGAATTTCTATTATATGGTCATGCCCTTTGGCCTTAAGAATATTGGCACAACCTACAAATGGGCCATGACATATATTTTTCATGACCTTATTCATACAATCATTGAAGACTATGTGGATGACCTTCTCAAGAAGTCCAAGATTTGCAAAGACCATTTATCCATCCTTAAGATTATCTATAAGTGACTTATCCATTATCACATCTACCTCAATCCCAAAAAGTGTATTTTTGGAGTCTTGTCAGGCAAATTTCTTGCTTCATTATTTCTCTTCAAGGAATCAAAGTCGATCTAGCCAAAATTAAAGCTATCCTTGAGATGCTACCTCTGACCAATCTTAAACAACTCCATAGCTTACAAGGGAAACTCCAATACATTCATCACTTCATCTCCTAGCTCTTTGATTGGTGTCAACCCTTCCACCACCTCTTGAAAAAGGATGTCTCTTTTTAAGTGGAACAACAATTGTCAAAATGCCTTTGATGCACTCAAAGAGTACCTACTATCTCCACCTATCCTTACACCTCCTAAGGATGATCAACATTTATACCTCTATATCTCTACCACAAACCACTCCTTAGGGGCAATGTTTTGCCATCAAGATGAACAACACAAAGAACAATTCATCTATTACATTACTCTCACATTGGTCAAATATGAGACTTGGTACACAAATACCAAAAAATTATGTCTATCCCTAGTCTTTATGGACACCAAACTTCACCACTACCTCCTTAACCACAAAACTTTTGTCATCACCAATACTAACCCCCTTAAATACATGCACTCTAAACCTTACCAAAACTAGTGTATGGCTAAGTGGCTCATTTTTTTAGCTAAATTCAACTTTGAGTTTACCCAACAAAAATTGATCAAGGGGTACGTTATCACTGACCAATTGGCTAAAACACCCCTAGCAGACAACTAACCTCCCCCTCTTGTATTTATAGATGAGTCTATCCCAAGCTTATCTCAAGTGGATTTCACTAATAAAGTAACCATGTTTTTTTATGGTCCCAAATGTTAGCATGGTGGGGGAATCGGTATTGTCCTTATCCCCCTTATTAGGGAATCACTTCCTTTATCCTTTAAACTTGACTTTGAATTCACCAACAATGTGGTTTAAAATGAAGGCCTATTAATAGGTTTCTAAACTAATTTATCCTTAAGAGTCATAACAATCAATAGCTTTGGTGACTCCCAACTTGTGGTCAACTAAGTTACCAAAATTTACCAATGTAAGAATGAGGTTTTACAGCTATATAGGTAACTGGTTATAACACTCCTATCCTTTTTTGAATGTTAACATATTCAAACCAGCCCATGATCTACCAATAAATTTGCCAATACCATGGCTTCACTTGCCTCTTAGATCCCATTAACATCCTCAAACTCTAAACTATTGGTCATTATCCATCACCTAATTGAGCCCTCCTACACCAAGACAGACACTCTAACAATCTTTAGTGTGGAAGAGATCCTACCTGACTTTAGTACCAAAAAACCTTTGACTACCTTCACCTTGGTATAATTCCCTCTTGCCTCTCCAATAATGCCCATTGGCCATTTATTTAGAGTGACTCCCATTATACCATTATGTGAGGAATCCTTTACAAAAGAGGCTTAAATGGCCTCCTTTTCATTTCCTCCATGGTCTAAAAGCCTTTCATGTCATCAAGGAGACACATGATGGTATCTATGGGGGTCACTTTAGTGGCCTCACTATGGCCAAATGTATCCTCTACCTAGGCTATTATTATCCCACCCTCAACCAAGACTACTATGATTACATGAAAAGGTGTGTCAAGTGTCAATAACATGCTAGTTTAAATCATGCACCTAGTAATAGCCTTCGTGTGTCCACAAATTTTTTGTCTTTCTCATAATGGGGTCAAGACCTCATTAGTGAAATCAACCCCCACTCTTTGTAATGATGTCATTATATCACTACTACAACTGAATATTTTACCAAATGGTGGAAGTTATTCCCTTTATCTCAACAAAAGTTGAAAATATTTTCAAATTCATCACCCATCATATCATCTACCATTTCAGTGTTCCCCATAAAATCATCACTGATAATGGAAAACATTTCAATAACAAACAAGTTTAGGGCCTTTGTGATGTATTTGGTATTAAAGTTAGCATTTCATCTCCTTATTGCCCATAAGCAAATAGACAAGCCAAATCCTTAAACAAAACCTTTAATAACATGCTTACAAAAATGGTCAATGCCTCAGGGTGGGATTGGCACTTGCACATCCCCTTTGTCCTATGGGCATATCATACTAGCATCTGAACCCCCAATGGTGCTACACCCTTTTCGCTTGTCTTTGGAGTCGAGGTTATCTTGCCTCGTGAAATCTATATACCTTCTCTTCTTATATCATTGCACAACCTCATTTTAGAGGATGATTATCATCAAGAATGTTTACCCCAACTTGAGCTACTTGATAAGCATCATTTATCCACCCTTTACCATCTTTGTGTCTATCAAGAATGAATCAAATGAGCCTATAACAAATACCTAAAAGCCCAATAATTCAATATTGGAGATCTTGTCCTCAAGGAAAACCAACATGTCACTAATATGGAGAAAGAAAAAAGGGGAAAATTTACCTTAAATTGGCTTGGACCCTACATCATTACCCATAAGTATGGATTAGGGGCTTATCATTTATCCTCTCTCAAAGGCAAACCAGAACATGAGACTCTTAATGCTTCGCATCTATGTCTCTTTTATTATTAGATAGGGATCACAATGATCATTTGTCTAACTTAAGCTCATCCCTTGCAACCACATTCACTTCCCTCTTTGTAGGGTCAACTGACTAAAACTAAATCATGTGATTATCCATCACAACTATATCCTAATCTTGAACTATGGAAACCATGAATCTATCTATGGCATGATTCTCATAGTACTTCCCATCTCTTTAAGATTATTTCCTATGGTTTTTGTTCCCTATACCTATTTTTCACCTACTAACACCCCATGTTAGCTTATTTTTTCCTTCACAAAGGTAATCCATTGAGCATGTATGAATAGGTCTATGTCAAAAAAACTCAGGTAAAATAAAAAGCAATATCAAATAGAAAAAAACAAACTATGGGCAATCTTTAGCATCCATAGACTTCTCCCTTGAAGGATAGCTACTGTAAAATCATTATGAAATGGAAAAATTTAAGGTGGACTACTCCCTTGAAGGAGAACTATCAAAATCATTTGAGCTAACCATATACATCTAGACCACTCCCTTGAAGGATGGTTGGATAAAGTATTAGTCAAAACGAGTAATTTCTTGGAAGCTTCCTACATCGATCAGCTTCCCCAACTCTCAAGAAAAAGTTAAAAGTAATTAAAAAAGCAAAAATGTTTTTCAAAGCTACAATCATCTATCCTCAATGATAATAAAATTAGGAAAATTGTAATCAACTCTCCTTAGTAGACTTACCACATCGATTAGTCTACACTTTATAAATAGACATAAACTTGTTTATACACCCTCTTTAGACACCTAAAGGGAAGGCATACTAATCTCGCTAATGGTTCCAGTTTCACCCATTCTCCCTTCACATAATGTATGCACAGGACTATGAGCTCACTTGACACAATGTTATCAATATCCATATCTATCAACCTAGGAATACTAATGCGAAACATTTGAAAAGATTAGGTTCACTAAGCCAATCCAATTTTGGGTTTTGTGTAAGTATTTTCTAATGAAAAGGCATCATGTTATTTTTCATTTATTTTATTAGTCTATGTAAGCTTATAAACATGAAAAAAAAATACCAAATACATGAACTATGTCAACAAACAACATCATCTATCCACCAGAAGGCACAATGTAAACATATAGCTACTAGCCACAAACATTGCCCTATCCATCACATTATGTAAACTTCTAAACATGTTATTACACCATAAACCAAGAAGCAAAACATCATAACATATACCATTTACCATTCAACACACATAACCATAAACATTAGTCATAACATGTATCCATCCATAACATGTCCTATCTAACCATGCGTAGAATTAAAACATCATAATTCACCTTTCTACATATCACATGCCTAAGCTACTAAGTCAAATAGCTATTAACCATGAGAATCCATAACCATAAATCATAAACATGAGCATCACATTAAAACATTAATGATAGGACCGAAACTCCCCAAAGCTCTGACACAACTTGTCAGATTTAAGAGCACACATGATTACCATTGTATAAGCAATTAAACATGCAGAATAACCAGAAGAACAAATAACTATCAATGAGAAAACACACAAAATATGAGAGGCAACACACAATTGTATTCAACTCATTACAAAGGAAATTACAATAAAGAGATCACACTCTTCTTCCACCTTTGTGAGGTTTCCTCCTCAAGGGCTCCAAGTAATCTTCCCACCTGAGTAATCTTCTCTCATAGGTCACAACACACAGCTAACACAAGATGTTGTTCACCTCATTGTACATCCAGTACAACTGAGTACGAACCGGTACTCCAAGTAGATCTCACCATGATCCTACTGATGTATTGCTATCACCTTGGACCCTAGCCAACCGCCGATCTCTGTCTGACCCTCGCATACACACATCCATGCATATCAAACTTGATCTTACTTATACATACATGGGGAATCCTACTTGATTCCACCATGGGAAGAACTCTCCAAGCTTCACATAGCTCTTCTGCAAATTCTCCACTTAACAATACAGCCCATGAGTCTATTATATAGATCTCATGCATACAAAAATTAGACTAACCTAATTACAATAATTAGACACGCAACTCAAGACCAAAAATAGTCTTTAACATGCAAACTTTGTGTTCACTTAAATGACTGTTCATCAACAGCAGTTCAGACCGCTAAAGGCGACCGACGTCGGTCCCTGCCATCCTGGAGGTGACCGACACCAGCCGATATTCTGTCGATGCCGATTTCCCTTCTGCGTCCCTTGACCGACGTCGATGTGGCCTACCGACACCGGTGACTGCATACGCTATAAACCCTCCTGTTTGCCTTAAGGTGTAGCTTTTAGCTCCACACCCTAACAATCTCCCACTTGGAGATAAAGAGCTGCACCTGTACCCAAAACTAGTACTCTATCTAATCTGCATCCTGGCTTGTATTCCTCTTCAAGCTCCCACTTGAAGACAACCCACCACACTCCTTGTGGTGTTAAACCTGTGCTTAATTTTCTTCATTCTCATTATACCATTTCTGCCTTGCTATACTCCCACTCATATAGCAACCCTTGTGAGTAACCTGTAATCAATAAACACTTAACAGATCTGGGCCATTTGTTAGTCAAACTCGCTCTGAGAACGTCCAACCTCGCTCTGATACCAATTGATAGGACCGAAACTCCCCAAAGCTCTGACATAACTTGTCAGATTTAAGAGCACACATTATTACCATTGTATAAGCAATTAAACATGCAGAATAACCAGAAGAACAAATAACTATCAATGAGAAAACACACAAAATATGAGAGGCAACACACAATTGTATTCAACTCATTACAAAGGAAATTACAATAAAGAGATCACACTCTTCTTCCACCTCTGTGAGGCTTCCTCCTCAAGGGCTCCAAGTAATCTTCCCACCTGAGTAATCTTCTCTCATAGGTCACAACACACAGCTAACACAAGATGTTGTTCACCTCATTGTACATCCAGTACAACTGAGTACGAACCGGTACTCCAAGTAGATCTCACCATGATCCTACTGATGTATTGCTATCACCTTGGACCCTAGCCAACCGCTGATCTCTGTCTGACCCTCACATACACACATCCATGCATATCAAACTTGATCTTACTTATACATACATGGGGAATCCTACTTGATTCCACCATGGGAAGAACTCTCCAAGCTTCACATAGCTCTTCTGCAAATTCTCCACTTAACAATACAGCCCATGAGTCTATTATATAGATCTCATGCATACACAAATTAGACTAACCTAATTACAATAATTAGACACGCAACTCAAGACCAAGAATAGTCTTTAACATGCAAACTTTGTGTTCACTTAAATGACTATTCATCAACAGCAGTTCAGACCGCTACAGGCGACCGACGTCGGTCCCTGCCATCCTGGAGGTGACCGACACCAGCCGATATTCTGCCGATGCTGATTTCCCTTCTGCGTCCCTTGACCGACGTCGATGTGGCCTACCGACACTGGTGACTACATACGCTATAAACCCTCCTATTTGCCTTAAGGTGTAGCTTTTAGCTCCACACCCTAACAATCTCCCACTTGGAGATAAAGAGCTGCACCTGTACCCAAAACTAGCTCTATCTAATCTGCATCCTGGCTTGTATTCCTCTTCAAGCTCCCACTTGAAGACAACCCACCACACTCCTTGTGGTGTTAAACCTGTGCTTAATTTTCTTCATTCTCATTATACCATTTCTACCTTGCTATACTCCCACTCAAATAGCAACCCTTGTGAGTAACCTGTAATCAACAAACACTTAACAGATCTGGGCCATTTGTTAGTCAAACTCGCTCTAAGAACGTCCAACCTCGCTCTGATACCAATTGATAGGACCGAAACTCCCCAAAGCTCTGACATAACTTGTCAGATTTAAGAGCACACATTATTACCATTTTATAAGCAATTAAACATGCAGAATAACCAGAAGAACAAATAACTATCAATGAGAAAACACACAAAATATGAGAGGCAACACACAATTGTATTCAACTCATTACAAAGGAAATTACAATAAAGAGATCACACTCTTCTTCCACCTCTGTGAGGCTTCCTCCTCAAGGGATCCAAGTAATCTTCCCACCTGAGTAATCTTCTCTCATAGGTCACAACACACAGCTAACACAAGATGTTGTTCACCTCATTGTACATCCAGTACAACTGAGTACGAACCGGTACTCCAAGTAGATCTCACCATGATCCTACTGATGTATTGCTATCACCTTGGACCCTAGCCAACCGCCGATCTCTGTCTGACCCTCGCATACACACATCCATGCATATCAAACTTGATCTTACTTATACATACATGGGGAATCCTACTTGATTCCACCATGGGAAGAACTCTCCAAGCTTCACATAGCTCTTCTGCAAATTCTCCACTTAACAATACAGCCCATGAGTCTATTATATAGATCTCATGCATACACAAATTAGACTAACCTAATTACAATAATTAGACACGCAACTCAAGACCAAAAATAGTCTTTAACATGCAAACTTTGTGTTCACTTAAATGACTATTCATCAACAGCAGTTCAGACCGCTACAGGCGACCGACGTCGGTCCCTGCCATCCTGGAGGTGACCGACACCAGCCGATATTCTGCCGATGCCGATTTCCCTTCTGCGTCCCTTGACCGACGTCGATGTGGCCTACCGACACTGGTGACTGCATACGCTATAAACCCTCCTGTTTGCCTTAAGGTGTAGCTTTTAGCTCCACACCCTAACAATCTCCCACTTGGAGATAAAGAGCTGCACCTGTACCCAAAACTAGTACTCTATCTAATCTGCATCCTGGCTTGTATTCCTCTTCAAGCTCCCACTTGAAGACAACCCACCACACTCCTTGTGGTGTTAAACCTGTGCTTAATTTTCTTCATTCTCATTATACCATTTCTGCCTTGCTATACTCCCACTCAAATAGCAACCCTTGTGAGTAACCTGTAATCAATAAACACTTAACAGATCTGGGCCATTTGTTAGTCAAACTCGCTCTGAGAACGTCCAACCTCACTCTGATACCAATTGATAGGACCGAAACTCCCCAAAGCTCTGACATAACTTGTCAGATTTAAGAGCACACATTATTACCATTGTATAAGCAATTAAACATGCAGAATAACCAGAAGAACAAATAACTATCAATGAGAAAACACACAAAATATGAGAGGCAACACACAATTGTATTCAACTCATTACAAAGGAAATTACAATAAAGAGATCACACTCTTCTTCCACCTCTGTGAGGCTTCCTCCTCAAGGGCTCCAAGTAATCTTCCCACCTGAGTAATCTTCTCTCATAGGTCACAACACACAGCTAACACAAGATGTTGTTCACCTCATTGTACATCCAGTACAACTGAGTACGAACCGGTACTCCAAGTAGATCTCACCATGATCCTACTGATGTATTGCTGTCACCTTAGACCCTAGCCAACTGCCGATCTCTTTCTGACCCTCGCATACACACATCCATGCATATCAAACTTGATCTTACTTATACATACATGGGGGATCCTACTTGATTCCACCATGGGAAGAACTCTCCAAGCTTCACATAGCTCTTCTGCAAATTCTCCACTTAACAATATAGCCCATGAGTCTATTATATAGATATCATGCATACACAAATTAGACTAACCTAATTACAATAATTAGACACGCAACTCAAGACCAAAAATAGTCTTTAACATGCAAACTTTGTGTTCACTTAAATGACTGTTCATCAACAGCAGTTCAGACTGCTACAGGCGATCGACGTCGGTCCCTGTCATCCTGGAGGTGACCGACACCAGCCGATATTCTGTCGATGCCGATTTCCCTTCTGCGTCCCTTGACCAACGTCGATGTGGCCTACCGACACCGGTGACTGCATACGCTATAAACCCTCCTGTTTGCCTTAAGGTGTAGCTTTTAGCTCCACACCCTAACAATCTCCCACTTGGAGATAAAGAGCTGCACCTGTACCCAAAACTAGTACTCTATCTAATCTGCATCCTGGCTTGTATTCCTCTTCAAGCTCCCACTTGAAGACAACCCACCACACTCCTTGTGGTGTTAAACCTGTGCTTAATTTTCTTCATTCTCATTATACCATTTCTGCCTTGCTATACTCCCACTCAAATAGCAACCCTTGTGAGTAACCTGTAATCAACAAACACTTAACAGATCTGGGCCATTTGTTAGTCAAACTCGCTCTGAGAATGTCCAACCTCGCTCTGATACCAATTGATAGGACCGAAACTCCCCAAAGCTCTGACATAACTTGTCAGATTTAAGAGCACACATTATTACCATTGTATAAGCAATTAAACATGCAGAATAACTAGAAGAACAAATAACTATCAATGAGAAAACACACAAAATATGAGAGGCAACACACAATTGTATTCAACTCATTACAAAGGAAATTACAATAAAGAGATCACACTCTTCTTCCACCTCTGTGAGGCTTCCTCCTCAAGGGCTCCAAGTAATCTTCCCACCTGAGTAATCTTCTCTCATAGGTCACAACACACAGCTAAAACAAGATGTTGTTCACCTCATTGTACATCCAGTACAACTGAGTACGAACCGGTACTCCAAGTAGATCTCACCATGATCCTACTGATGTATTGCTGTCACCTTAGACCCTAGCCAACCGCTGATCTCTGTCTGACCCTCGCATACACACATCCATGCATATCAAACTTGATCTTACTTATACATACATGGGGAATCCTACTTGATTCCACCATGGGAAGAACTCTCCAAGCTTCACATAGCTCTTCTGCAAATTCTCCACTTAACAATACAGCCCATGAGTCTATTATATAGATCTCATGCATACACAAATTAGACTAACCTAATTACAATAATTAGACACGCAACTCAAGACCAAAAATAGTCTTTAACATGCAAACTTTGTGTTCACTTAAATGACTGTTCATCAACAGCAGTTCAGACCGCTACATGCAACCGACATCGGTCCCTGCCATCCTGGAGGTGACCGACACCAGCCGATATTCTGCCGATGCCGATTTCCCTTCTGCATCCCTTGACCGACGTCGATGTGGCCTACCGACACCGGTGACTGCATACGCTATAAACCCTCCTGTTTGCCTTAAGGTGTAGCTTTTAGATCCACACCCTAACAATCTCCCACTTAGAGATAAAGAGCTGCACCTGTACCCAAAACTAGTACTCTATCTAATCTGCATCCTGGCTTGTATTCCTCTTCAAGCTCCCAGTTGAAGACAACCCACCACACTCCTTGTGGTGTTAAACTTGTGCTTAATTTTCTTCATTCTCATTATACCATTTCTGCCTTGCTATACTCCCACTCAAATAGCAACCCTTGTGAGTAACCTGTAATCAACAAACACTTAACAGATCTGGGCCATTTGTTAGTCAAACTCGCTCTGAGAACGTCCAACCTCGCTCTGATACCAATTGATAGGACCGAAACTCCCCAAAGCTCTGACATAACTTGTCAGATTTAAGAGCACACATTATTACCATTGTATAAGCAATTAAACATGCAGAATAACTAGAAGAACAAATAACTATCAATGAGAAAACACACAAAATATGAGAGGCAACACACAATTGTATTCAACTCATTACAAAGGAAATTACAATAAAGAGATCACACTCTTCTTCCACCTCTGTGAGGCTTCCTCCTTAAGGGCTCCAAGTAATCTTCCCACCTGAGTAATCTTCTCTCATAGGTCACAACACACAGCTAACACAAGATGTTGTTCACCTCATTGTACATCCAGTACAACTGAGTACGAACCAGTACTCCAAGTAGATCTCACCATGATCCTACTGATGTATTACTGTCACCTTGGACCCTAGCCAACCGCCGATCTCTGTCTGACCCTCGCATACACACATCCATGCATATCAAACTTGATCTTACTTATACATACATGGGGAATCCTACTTGATTCCACCATGGGAAGAACTCTCCAAGCTTCACATAGCTCTTCTGCAAATTCTCCACTTAACAATACAGCCCATGAGTCTATTATATAGATCTCATGCATACACAAATTAGACTAACCTAATTACAATAATTAGACACGCAACTCAAGACCAAAAACAATCTTTAACATGCAAACTCTACGTTCACTTAACTGACTGTTCATCAATAGTAGTTCAGACTGCTACAGGCGACCGACGTCGGTCCCTGCCATCTTGGAGGTGACCAACGCTGGTCGATATTCTATCGATGTTGGTTTCCCTTCTGCGTCCCCTGACCGACGTCGGTGTGGCCTACCGACGCCAGTGACTGCATACGCTAGAAACCCTCCTGTTTGCCTTAAGGTGTAGCTTTTAGCTCCACACCCTAACAATACCAATTGATGGGGGGATCACAAGAACAAACATACTTTGTCCTGATCCCTCTTGTTAGGATCTTGCTCCTCAGATAGAGCACAATATGATTACCAAATATAAGCAATTATAAATGCAGAAATAATTAGAAACACAAGTAACTAGAATTCACCAATAGCACAGGATATGAGAGACAATACACTATCTTGTATTAACACTTTACAAAAAAGAATACAATAAAGAGCCGCCACACTCTTCCACCTTACAGAGGCTTCCCACACCTCAAGTGTACAGTAATTCTTCTACAACACTCTCCTACCAAAAAAAAAGGGTCCCAACAACCAACTCACAAATAGAATTGGTGTTCACCTCTCCAACTAGTCAGTAATAACCCTGCCAGTTCACCAAGCACTCTAAAGCACTTCAAGTTGATCTCCCATGAACCTGCAACCTACAATTCAACAGACCATACTCACACATGTAGATCTGCTATGAGCTTGCAACAACCTGCAACTCAATGATCTTACACTTAGAAGGAACTTCCTTGCCTTCCTTATCTTGTACCAATTACAATACATGCCAATGGGTCTATAAATAGATCCCAGACTTAAACAATAACTTAGACTCTTAATTTAGACAATTATCCTCACAGCTCAAGACTCTAACTGGCCTTTACATGCAAACACTTCATTCACTTCACTAACTGTCCGTGCAACGAACAGTTTTGGAACACACAGGCGACCGACACCGGTCCCTGCTTGCCTGGTTCTGCCGACGTCGGCTGACTCTCTGTCGTCGCCGGTGGCCTTCTACACTGGTCACGATCGACGTCAGTCCTGCTGCCGATGCCAGTTCTCCTGGATCTCAGCAACCTTCTGTTCCTTCTGTTTGCAAAGAGTTGAAGCTTTTAGCTCCACAGCTTAACAATTAAATGTCACATAACATATACATCAAATAGTAAAAAAATAATACATGTGACAATGTTAGCTCTCTCTCAAAATATACATCTTGATACATTGACATGCAGGTTAGAATCAAAAATCATATACATAACATTAGTATCATATGTCAATCAGGCCCCTAGAATAGTCAGACCACCTGAACCACTACCACTATCCCCATCTATACTTGTACCTGATGGTGGTCCCCTTAGGACCCTTATCTGACCAATTGTAATAGCCCACTACCCAGGGGTAGCTAGCATGGCCTCACCCCCCAAACTAGCTCTAAACTCTACAAATGTCATGGCATGGGGAAACTAATCTAGCACCATCACCTCATAATATCTAAACTCCTATACAATAGCTATATATCGTGTTCATGGCACTAAATTTGGTGGCCTTCCTATTACTATACCTACCACACCCACACCAATTTTCCCCTATAATGTGTCTATCTATCCCTATAGACTAGCTACCTACTCCTATAAAATGATAACATGGGCCTGTGCCTAATGTCTCTATACTATCATAACCCCACCTATCCTTGTAATGTCATAATCTAGCCTTGTAGTATGGCCACCTATCTTTATAAACTAGTTATTTGAGCCTAGGTTGCTACTAGAGCTATTACTACCTATGGGTCACCCTGCACTTGTGCTACCTCTAGATCAACATCTAGAGGTTGATGGCCTTTATTACCCCCTCCAAAATCTAGTGCAGTGTACCTCCAATAGTATTAGGCCACATAACCATCAATGATTCTTGCATCATCAATCTGACCCCCCACTGGTAGCTCATCAAAATTACATACTATATCTATTGGCTGAGGCTCTAAAAGTAAAAAATTAGCCTCCTCTCTCCTATATGTAGGAGAGTCAAGTGGAATCTCCTATATCTAGGAGTGACAAATGATGACATTTACATTTTACTTTCACTTTTTATCCTTTTTTAGTTTTTTAGGGTTTCCCCTTGACTGCCAATAGTCAAGGTGACCACTAAAAGTCAACCCTTTTGTCCCCTAACCATCGATGGTTAGGCCCCACATTTTCTCTTTCACATTTTCCACACCAACCTAAAAACTTCTCTTTACGAGATCAAAAACATGACCCTTACCCTTCACAAAATCAAACCTTTCTTGACCAACCCCTTTTTTAGCACTTAGCCATATATTGTGCATACTTTTGGTAAATTACTCACTGTAGCATCAACCTTAACACTACCCTTTGAGAAATAACTACATTTGGCTTGAAGTTGTTGTGGGATGCTAAGTCCCCTTCACTTTGTAGATAACATCTACTTGCCTAGTGCATATGGAGTTAGCTTGGCCATACCCCAACCTACCCATTTTCCCACATCTACCTCAATGATGACCTTATCACCTAAACTATGTGCATGTATTGTGATGAATTTTTCCTAGGTCATTTTGACTACACCAACTGGCCTTACCAAGTTAACTATTTGTATTTTTTTCATCACCTATTACAACAACTACATCATTTGTGTTTTCATGAGAGCACTTCTTACCTCAGATACCCATTGTACATTAACCCATTTGGTGTTTTCATGAGAGCACTCCCTACCTTGGATACCCAATAAAACACTACAACTACCTTGGAGACTAACATTTGTATCTAATTACCATGCTCACAGTAGTCACAAGATACATTGGTCACTTGTCTCCTTTCAACTAACCTTATTTTTATTAACATTGGCAATTTGTCTTTGTGTGATAGTGTCTCTCAAAACTTTTGTCACATTTTGGGCACAAGTTTGTGGCTCACATGCTTAACTCAATTTACCACCTCCTAACTCCATATTTACCCCTTGTCAAACCCATACCTACTTTAGCTTCACCTCACCTAATCCTAATTTGAGGGGGAATACCTCCTCCTGCTCTCAGGAAAACTAGACCCTTGACCTATACTCTATTTTTTTTTAATCTCTCATTCACAAGAGCAACACAATAAAAGGGGGTAAATGTAGACACCAAAATTCTACACATGCATTTCCAAGTGTCATGACCCTTATCAAACCTCTCAGACTTTTTTACTTACTAGGCCTATTTTCATCAATTAGCTTTACTAGGCTTAAACATGGTTATTTTGATGTCTATCCTCGACCGTTGATGGTTAGGCTAACCATCAATGGTTAGGATAACCATTGATGGTGTCTAACCATCGACGGTTAGGCTCTACCAACTAACCTTCTATATGTAAACACCATACAAACTACCAGTTACCTTTTCTAAATATAAGTCATCCAAATCTCATTATGAGGCATTGCATGATTGAAGTATATTTAGAAGCCTTAGTTACACTCCCTCTGGAACCTTTGGCCCTTGCCTATAATAAGGAGAAATCTATAAGAGAAAATGGATCTGCAATTATTATCAAGAGCTTAGGTACTCAAAGTTTTCTTTTATAGGTCAACTAGTGTCATCCATGTTATCAATCCATTCTGTTAAGATCCAACTTACCATCACCTCTCAACCAAGCTTTCAAGAACTATTACTCTACTAAAATTAAGCCAAATCTCAACTATGACAACTAATCATCCAACCCACTTCTAGTAAGACAAGCCCTTGTTTATTACTGTTCATGTGCCTTATTTATATTTCATAACCAATTTATCCTTTGATCAACCCCTAAAATTCATCTATGAATCTTGTCAATCTATTGTTGATAAAACTAGTTTTGGCATAGTCAACCATCAATAGTCACCCCAACCACTGATGGTCAGGCCTAACTACCAACGATCAACCCAACCATCAATGCTCACCTATGGTAGGAAAAATATAGCAAGCTAATTTCACCTCTTTTTTCTCACCCAATTTACTTTACTATGTTTCCAACCACTCACAAGCCCCTTTCAAATTTTGTGAGTCATACCTTAACCCATTAGCACTAGCACTAATTAGTTTATCACTAATTTGATCATTCTAGCATATCTCTTTATCAAGAAATTTTTGTTATCAATTTTAGTATCTTTGATCATTGATTCAAGTAATTTATTTCTATTTTATTAACTTAAATGTCCTAAAATGGTGGATTGATAGCCCTTAAAGAAGCTCTCACTTTTGGGATCTAGCTAGCACTAGGAAATCCACCCAACTACTTGTCTAACGCATAAATTTTCTTTAGTGCTTTCTTAAATTTAGGTCATCCTCCCCAACCAAAGAGGATATCTCCAAAATATTTTGACACAATACTTACACTTTTATTAGGTATTTCTACCATAACCCATATTTCTAGTTTTACTACCTTCTTTTGAGTAATAGAAAAATTAGAGTGAAACACTATGTAAGGTTATACCAGATTGGGTTAATATCATTTATCAATACTGACCTACATTATCAATAATGTTGTGTAATAAAGTGAGTAACATTGAAAATGTAATCATATATGTGTATCTATACTTTCTCTGTATTTAAAATACCAAACATTAATGATACATGTAGCTCCATAGACAAGTCTCCTTTTCCTTGAAACCATAGGTGTGTTTATAAGGGATAGAAACTTGTAAATTTTGGTAAAGTGTAATGGGATGAGTTGACCCCAATCACCCTTATTTTGTGACTGAATAATTCCTATGTATCTAATGATATGAGGAGGAAAATCAAGTCACATGTATTTCTCTCACCTAGTGTGATTGTGTGATTGTGTTCATTCACTATATGTATGCAACTAATGCTTTGGATTTGATACTTGAAAATTCCTACTTTGAATTGGATTCAGTATGTTTTAGACTTGTCTTGTGAGTGATCTTGGTCATATATTTAAAATTTGGGAGGAATAAAAAATATTTTCTCAATGTTTCATAGTGTATAAATGTGTTCCAAATAAGTTTCAAGTCCATTTTGAATGAGACCTTGATATGTTTATATATGAGTCTAATTGGGTAATTTCTCATTCCACTGACATGATAGGAAAATTTTCCAACCCTAAGGAGAGGGCTGATTTTAAAAATTAGCCATTGAGGGGAGTAGGTTAGTAATGATAAGATTTAGTATTAATTTTTAATACTTACTGAATTTGGTGGAACCAACTTGTGTACATGGAGATTAAACTGAGATCTTGGAGATGTCTATATATGATATTTAACATGTTTGAAATAAATATTGAGGTTTATGCAGGTGTGTAACAACATGATGGAATGGTTAAATCATAATATATCATTTAAGTGTTATATAATGGTGCACTAGGACCTTATTTATGTGCTCAATTCATGCATGATATTTATGTGTCAAGTTTGTCATTATCAAGCACAAATACCCAATTTTAGTATATAAAAATGTCCCCCTTTTATCCTAGTAATGAAATTGATAGAGTGAATGGATAAGTTGTACATGAGTGTGTACAACATAATTTATATGTGTTCTGAATCTCTAACTATGTAATTCACTCAATAGAAAAACCTATAATCAGGTGTAATCAATGTACATCATGTTTTACCATGAATATGTAAATCTGTATAATGATCTGAAATAGTTATACCAGTCATATATGTATAGTGATCCTAAGAAGGTGTAGTAACCAATTATAGTGGTGGTAGGGGGTGGAGGAAGAAATATCATTGGATATACAATATATTCATATGGTACACTCAAAACTATGACTAACATGTTGTAGTGTATGTATCATATATATTGGTGTAATTTTGATGGTACTACATGAATTTTTTTCATCTAATGGTATCCTAAAAACATGTCAAAGACCTTATTACTTTGTATAACCAAGAATTATACAACTAATATGGCTAATCCCGCTTAAAGATGTAATACTATGTATCCTAATGTATTTTTTTTCTATCCATATAAATCCATTTGTTACTTTTTATGTATTTTTTAAATCATGTCATATGTACCCAAAGGAGTTGAGAAGTATCATCCTAAAAAAAATATCAAATGAACCATTATCAATCATGATCCTATGTATGGGTTATTCATCAATGTAAACTCACACAAAATTTTTAATCATCATCAACTATCTTGTTTTCATTGAATGTGATGATGGGAAATTATGGAGTATCACTAATTGTACTAATGATAACATCTATTGGATGATCATATGTCATTGGTGGAAGATGCATGTTTTATGCATAACATACCTCTGAATGTATTTGGTTTCTGCTATTTCATGATTAGGAAAACAATCACTAAATATATTTAATTTTTTATTTCCATTGTGTCATGGTCTATATTTTTATATAGGAGTTCAAAAATTGATAAGGTTTTCATCTATAATATCTTTTATCTTATGTCTTATATTGAAACATTTATTCATTGAATGCCCTAGAATTTGATGATAATTAAAATATGCATTTGCATCATATTTCCTTAGTATATTCATATTCTAATTGAGTTTTTGGGAAGAATGAGTGTGATAAGGTTACACTCAAGAAAATTATTTAGTAGCACATGAGGAGGTGATGGTAATATTTAAAACTACCTCTTTGGTAGAGTTTTCAATTATAACTAATTATAGGTTATGACACTACATTGACTATAATATTCACCTAATTATTTTTGTTATTTAGTTTGACCTTTTTATTTATTTTTAATTTTAAACTTAATTTTTGAAGTATTAGTAATATTATATTTACACTTAAATTTGTTCAAATCTATTAACTTGATTTATTTGTCCCTCACTATATGGAATAGCTCATCAAATAATTTGACATGATTTATTTTTTATCTTTGGAGTATTGATAGTAATATTTGTTTGAATATATCATGTAATTCATTGTCAACCATAACATTGGATATGTTGGTTAGCATGGTCTTGTAAAAAATTACATATCACTAATTAGTTTATTAAATCCCTACTTGAGCTTAGCAATTTATGAACATGATATCTTCTCATCAATGTTGATGGAAAAATGTGCTAGGAATTGGTTGGCCAAGGGGTTGAATTATCCTAAATATTATAGGGAGAGATCATATAACCAATGTAATGCATAGTCCTTAATACTTATTTTAAATAATTTGTTCAATAGTTTTTTATTCTATGCATATTCCAAGTATGTTTCATGGAATGATCTAAGGTGTCTCTTGGGATCAAATTTACCTTCATATAATGGAATATTAGGAGATAAAAATCATATTGGTAAAGTATATATTAATATCTTAGGGGATAATGGGTTATGTATCATAGTGTTAAAATCCATGGAATGACCTACTTTTAATGCACCTTACTCTAGATAGAACACCTTGGAATGAAGAGTTATAATAATCGACTTAAGGTAACGTCAGTTTGAGAGGTTGTTGATGAAAAATTCATAGTCATCATGGAAGGGTTAAAGGTTTATTATGTTTGAATAGGCATTAAAAAGTTTTGGAGTCCATGTGTTGTCTCCAAAATTTGGGTAGGTGTCACATATGTCAGTATAGGTGTAGGCATAGGGATAGTACTAGTGGTAGAGTTATGAATACCTAGCATGGAAGGACTAGATTTAAAGGATTGATTTATGATGGTAAATGGATATTTTTAATAGTGCTGGAGATGAGTCAAGATTAGATTGGTGTGTGACCCTATATTCCATGATTAATTACATAATTATACCCATGTCTTGAGGACATTGATGTAGCCCTTGAAAAAAATTGGATAAGGCTTTAACATGATCAAGATCCAACCCACTAATTTCATTGAGATTAATTATATCTAGGCCCTCATAATTATCTTGATCATTATGTCCATTTTTATTATCATGTTTCAATCAAGGTATATCAACATAATAATTTGTTTTCACATATTCATGAATAATTGCATCATTAAAAGAAGAAGAAACATTCATTGTATCCATTTTAATTGAAGTAGGAGGAACTGATTATTCTCTATATGGGTCCCACTTAATCTAGCACTAATTTTTAGAGGTATAAGGGAACTAAATTTATTGTATGACATAAGATTGGATCATGCAAGTATTCATGAGTCCAAAGCTAAAGGTGAAAATATATTTTATGTATGGAAATAAAAAGCATATCAATCAAACCCTATGAAAATAAATATGAAAAAAAGTGTAAGGAAATAAAAATTGAATGTTTGAAACCCTAGGAAAAAACTCTAAAACTTTGAAAGGATAAAACCCTTAGATAAACCTAGGGTTTTATAATGTTCAATATGTGTATGGGTTTATAATTATGTTCTACCCTAATTTTTATTAAGATGATTTCCTTAATCTAATTAAGATACAAACTTGAAATGTAATCTAGATATTAAGGTATGCCATTCAAGAATATATTTGAATGTAAAATATTATGATTGATTATATTGATTTAACAGTGGTATATGTTAAATATAATAAGTATTAAAAAAAATGAGTACTTATATTTTTTATTAACTATCTAACTATGATTGTATTTTAGAAGTGGAAATTATGATAAAACAAGCTTGTGGTTTGTTCAATTTTGGAACTAATTCTTTATTTGCATAGGGTTGATTCTATTGGATTTATTTATTATCATCAGCCAATATTGATCTACACTTGTTGTTAATGACATATGAATAAGTGAGGAATAGTGACTATACGATCACTTCTTCCTATCTTTACTTTCTATGTATTTATTTTGAATCTTGAATATGCATGCAACCCCTAGTAGTAGATTCATAATTTGGGAATAATAGGGTAGATTTTCTCAATGCATAATAGTGTCTACATGTGTTCCAAATAAGTTTCATGTCCCTTGTGAATGAGACATTTACGTTTTTTATATATGAGCCCAATTTGATAATTTATCACACCACTGACATGTTAGTAAATTAGGCCTACCCCAAGGACAAGTTTGATTTTTATAAGTATCCATTGCTAAGAGTGGGTTGGTACCACATAGATTAGGTTCGTCTCTACTTTTTATATTTATCTAATTTAATATAATTGACCTATGTACACATGGACTAAACTAAGAGTCTAGAGATATATGTGTAAGATATTTAATATTTTTCAAATAGATAATGAGATTTATATGAGTTTTAAACTATAAAATCGAAGGCTTGACTCACAAGATAGCATGCAAGCATGAGAAAATAGAAGATTAGGAACTTGTTTGTATGCTCAGGTCATCTGTGGTAAATTTATGTCAATATTATAATTTTCAATTAATGAATTCCAAATTTTAGTATCTATAGAGAATAATCCTCCATCCTAGGTTGTCCATGTGAACTTTTCAAAGTATCTTTAGGCTAGGGACTATAAAAATATCTAAAAATCTATTGAATAGATCTACAGTTATCTGTATAATGTTTAGAACACTTGTACCAAATAAAATACACCTTCCCATGTTTGGGGATAAAATTAGGTGTAAACTCTGGGGCTGACATGCTCTACTAAAGAGTAAAATTAAATTCATTTAAAAAAATTACATATAGATATTGTTGAAGAGTTTCATAGTTAGTCTATGAATGTGAATTAGTCCTATGGAAATAATAATAATGCCTAGGAGTATAAGATTAAAGTGGCCAACTATTCATGGTAGGATTAGTCCTATCCACTTATGTTGTGTTAGGAATATCTAGTAAAATATATGCTCTATTTATTAATGAATAGATACATCATTAAAATCATAAAATGGCTAATCCTTAAGGGTTAGTGGGCATGATGTCATAATAGATCAACATGGAGAGGCATAGTTCAATCTAATGGGTGGCACATCTTCTAAATTATCTACATCATAATATGGAGTAGCATTTGAAACATAATAATAATGTCCTATACTATATTAATCCTACACAAGATCACCAATATTAGGAACTATTTGTATGAGAGTAGCCAACTTCTCTAGAGGAAGTAAACTCAAAGGTTTAGAATATCTAGTGAAATGATAAGGTCTAGTCATAGATTGATCATCAAGCAAGGTCTAAAGAATCTAAATAATAACTATAAGTATGTAATAAGTATAAATTGACACCATATTAGGCTTATCAACATCAATCAAATAAGGAATGATGTCATCAAAATCTAAGGGGATAGGAGCACAAGAACAACTAAGTTAATTCTATATGTAAATGATGTTTTCCTTTAAGAGTAATAAAGGGAAGAACAATAAGGGAGGATTTTCACATCCTTGGCTTGGGAATAGCCAAATAAGTAAGGGTCATATAAAGCATAATCATTATTTAAGGGTCATATACTTGGATGTTAATAAATAAAATATGGTCATACACACAAATCAAAATTTATTTTTGGGTCATAGATGCAATAAATATTTTAAGAGAGATATATGTGTCCATTATATGATTGTCATAGATGGATATATGTTCACATTACTAAATTATACTTTCCTCTGATATAGGAAAGGCATATTCTTTCCCCGTATGTGTTGGTCATGGAATATTCATGTAAAAAAAAGCTACATAAGGTGATTTATATAGCATGGATAATTTCAAATTGTCTATAAAAATAATATTTGAGATATGAGTTTAGAAAACTCTTTTATGGGATCCCATAAATCAAAGATTAGATGAGATAGAAAAGACTACAAAAGAGGTATCGAGTTCTAAAATTGATTAGATGTGGTTGTAAATGAAGTGAAATCTAAAAAATTATGACTTTTAGCTATATTATCTTGGCACTATCGATATATTAGTGGTAGGTAGAGGAAACTAAATCATCCTAGCCAATATATTTAGTGACATACAATTCTTAAAAGCATATTAATGTCAGGCTAGTAAATATTCTAGAATCAAAAGTGAATATAGAAATAGATTATATCAAGTTGATTGATGTAGTTGGATAAAAATGGGTCAAATAAGATTGTATTAAGATGGTTGATATAATTGTAGACTGAGGGAAACTATATCAAGATGGTTCATACGATAGGATCAATAAAAAATGTATCAGTCTAAGTGATACATTTGGGCTATCTAAAAGCATGGAAGTAATATTTTTTTCAAATACAAAAGTTGAAACATGATGTGAAGGTTAATCCTAAATTTTTATATAAAATAGATGAGGAACATAAGTTTGAAGAGGGTAAGGATCAATGTAGGAAACAAAAAGATTCATTTTATTCATGTCTACCAAATTTACCACATCATTGAAATAATTAGGGTTAACCATGGTTTAATAAAAATCAATGGTTGGTTGGGAAGAGGTTTGAGGTTGATTTTTATTATGATTTTGAAATGTATTGGAATAGATGGTAAGGTGAGTATTGGATTTGTAAAGTGATTCAATCTTGAACTTAGTGTCATAAGCCTAAATTATGTTATCATAGGCTTGGTGTCACTCTCTAATCATGGCTTCATGATCAAAATTTGGACCAAGAAAAAATTCAAAGCATAAGTGTTTAAGCTACGTAAAAGAATCATGAGAATGAACCAAATTAACATGGAACTAGATTTTTTTTAAGGTCATACCTATTGTTATTAGGATGGGAAGGATCAACATCTCTAGGTGAGGGTCTAAGAATATGTTCCCTAATCTCATGAAGGGTAAGATGTTGATGGAACCTACTAGTGTGAACTTGTGAAGTAGGGGGAGGAGGATAGAAATGAATCCCCATTATAGGTGGGGAAATAATCACTTTATTAGTTTTTCCTAGGAAAATTTCATGAATAGTTCTCTTAGAAACATAAGTATCATAGACAACATCATTTGTAGCACACTTATTTTTAGGTCTCATAAGTACTCGAGTTACAGGATTAGGTTGGGAAGGATTGAATTGTATTAAGATATAATATTAAAATTTAGCTTAATACAAGGCTTACATTAATGATTATAGAGTGATACTCAATAATTTATTTTAATTTATAATTCAATATGGTTGTAAAAAGGTTTTATTCCATCATATTATGTTCAAATTTTTTATTTAAGAATTTCCAATATTTATTGAAGTCATAGGTTATTTCATCTTCCACTTTTTTAAAATTCATAAATTGAGCTAAGTTGTTTTTAGTTAAGTCATTAGATTGAAACTCTTGAACCTTAATTGATAGTACCATTCTAAAACATCACCACATAAGGTTTAGATGAGTAGTTTAGAAGCTACAAAGGCATTAAGTTTAATCTAATATTTATAAATATTATTAAAGGCCTTTAAATGTAAATTTTGGTTAGTGGATTCATTATAGGAAATCATAGGATTGATTTCAATTGTATCAATGTCTTCTATTTGAGGGACTAAGGGTTTATTTTAAAGGTGTTCAATGACTTTGTTGCAAATTGGATGTTGTAAAATGATGTTTCTAAGAGAATATCTAAGGGGGTGGGGAGGATTTTTATTTTTAAATCTACACTGAATTTGTTGAGACTTAACTTGCATTTACATAAGTTGGTTTTACATTTTCATCATTTGATAATTATCAATAGCTTTTATGTTAGCCATTTTAATCATTTCTT
>JARHVA010000906.1:0-20000 GCA_037957365.1 Torreya grandis | reverse complement strand
AACAAATATAGTAATAAATACTTAGTTATGTAAGTCAAAAGGTCTCAAGTCAACTAGAACAAGGGATTAATTATCCTCAACACAAGGTTTTAAAAACCTACATCCAAATTTACCATAATAAAATTATATTCTATATGGTTTTAATTACAATCTAAGATAATAACACAAGTTATATCACAACATGCTTTTAAATATTATTTTATATGGAGATATTACAACCATTAAGTAACATGGCTATCTCTATTTTGAGTCATAATAACAAGGTAAAATAAGATCATTCATTCAACATAACTAAAATCTAGAAACATTCTATAAATATATCAACATTGGTTATAGAGAGCACGCGCATGGAAATTTTAAACGCTGAGCGTGCGCATGCGCTGAACCAGGTAGCTGTTGATCCTGCAGATGGCATGGCCGAGGTCTTTGCTGAGCGCGTGCCTCCACGTGGGAATGGGGAACGAATTTAGATTGCCCACTCTACTGCAGAAGGGGTTTCATTTCTAGGTACAAAAATAGCAAAAGGATCCCCTGTTTTTGGTTCTATCCTTAGATCAAAGGGAAGATCTTATGCGGATGTGGCTGCTTATGAAGCTGAAATACAAGATGAGAAACATCAAGCTTTTGCTGGGAGACACTGCGTTTCACCAGTAAGTGTTTTAAATCCTGTCAGGGTTAATCTAGATCCTGATACTATTGAAGCAATCTTTAATCGGGTAGATTATTTTTCAAAGTATGGGGCTATTTGTAGATTTCGTGGTTGCTGGGCATCTCTAGCAGATCTACATGGCTGGATCTCCAATACCTAGCTGCCACTGATTGATGGAGATGTTGAAATATACCCTTGTGTTAAAGGATTTTTTATAGCTTTATTCCAAATCCCTAAGGATAGGAAGACTATTCTGTCCAACAGTAATATTTTATTGCAGGGTAAATACCCTCTTATGGCCAAACGGTGGCATAAGGATTTCAACCCTCTCACAAAAACCTTCAATAAGATCCCTGTTTGGGTTCAGCTCCCTAATTTACCTATACATTTATGGCAAGAAGCGGTGTTTAAAACCATTGGTAATGCTATAGGGGAGTTTTTATTTTAGGATGATGAAACTAAGAGGATTTACCGCTCAACTTGCGCTCACCTTATGGTTGAGGTGGATGTTTCTAAGGGCCTTCCTGAGGTGATTTGTCTGGATTCCCCAAGGGGTTCTTGGATGCAAATGTTAGATTTTGAAGGTTTACCTTTTCGATGCAGAAAGTGTCACCAGACGGGGCACATTGCAGTCCGGTGTACTGCAGGGAGATCCAAACCCAGAAGCTCACCTTCTTGGTGGTCTGAAGCTGATCATGAACACTATTTTGCTAAACAACCAGATGAAGATTCGACTAATTCAGAGAATGAGAATGAAAAGAGTATCCATTCTGAATCGACGGAACAGGAGACTCCGCTGGAGACTGATCCTGTTGAAGGTACTGTGGAGATTGGGTTATGTGATCTCTCTAAACCGACTACTGAGGAGGTGGTGGTTCCTCCACCTTTTTTGAAGGTTTCTCCTAAGAACCTGAAGCTGGCTAGTTCTCATAAGGATTTTGCTATGGCTACGATGCCCCCTGGACTTCATGGATCATGGCCTTCTGAGGACTGGGTTGATGAGGCAGCTAAGGTAGAGGATGGCTGGACAACAGTAAAGAGGAAGAAGTCTAAGCCTTTGGTCCCCCCTCTAGATATGAAACTTTGGTCTTGTAAAAAATAATTTTATTGTTTGTCTAGCACTAGTCTGCTGTTTTCAGATTCTTGGTTAATCTGGTCTTGCTTCTGTAGGTTCCAGGTTATTTTGTGTTCTGGAAGTGCTTAAGGTTTATCTCTCTTCTGATGTAAAGGGTTTCGGGGCCCCTTCAAAACCTATTTTTACCTTAATCTAAAACATTCTATAAATTATTTAATTTATATAGTTGAATACATAGATAGAGTCCCACATATCACAGGAAAGATAATGATATTAAATGTCATCATTCAACATAAATAAAAATTAGACAAGTATTCTAAAAATACCCATTCATTGTTTCATATCTTGACAAAGACACCCATCGAGGTCATGAATAGTATAATAGGGTATTAAAACATCTAGGACCAAGAGTTTACACAAAGTAGAAATATGTAATTCTATTATAAGGGGTCTCTCTCTCAAACCAAGCCTAGGTACTCATATCTTGTAGATATATCAATGTCCCTAGATAGTTGATATAGAGGAAGAGAGTATGGTTTGAGCATAGCTAATTAAGCATATCTAAGTATAAAATTAAAGGTTAGTCAAGGATTTCAATAGCATTAGTTCCCTCTAAAATATTTGTATAAATATCTAGAACCTAAAACCCCCTAAAGATAAGTACAAGCCATATTAGTTTCTCATATCGTACATGTAAGTGTCTGTGTTTGCATTAAAATGATGAAAAAAATAGATTTAAAACATAAATCCTAGGCACATGAATGAAACATGATATTTTAATTCCTTCATACCACTATGACTAACAACTTGTTGCATTCAAACATCATGTAGTCAGGTTGATTCATTATTGTTTATAGATAAATAAAAATAGGATATTGATGATAAGAATTAAATAATAAACCATCAAGAAATATATTCAAAATGTATTTAAAAAAATAAGATAGAGATCAATTTATATATTATTCATTAATCAAAGGTACATGATTGAAAAATATTGTCACTAAATTATCTCTTACAAGGGATTAAAACAACATACTTAATACAATGTCCAACAATGGGATTCCCTCCATAGTAATGTACACAAATCCTTTAGTTCTATTATAAAAGCATGAAATCAAATTAAAGTCAATTCCCTAAAGTAAATCTAGTCATAAATATTGTCATATAGCTTTCAATGAGCTTCTCGATAAACCTAGAAAGAATTTATATGCTTTTAGATAAAGCTAGCTACTATCAAATTTGTACTAGTCATGAAACATGAGGTTTGCACATAGTTAACATGCCATTCCTTTACCGATGTTAGAAAATTTAATATAAATGTCTAATTCCTTTGCATACCCTCATAATAACAAAATTATTAGAGTCAGGGTTAATTTTTTTTATGGTTCATCAAAAGATGTAGTAAATAAACACCCATAAGATATTCCCACAAATAAAATTATTTCAAATATCAATGAATTAAATTTCCAAAATATATAAAATATTTATTTATAACCAAAATATCAAATAGGCATAACTTATGTCACAAAATAAGAAACACCACTATCAACTCATGAAACCAAATTAAGATTGTTCAAAGTTCAACAAGCATCTCATACAACAAATAGTTTTCAAACACATATATCCATATGTGTATGTTATTACATCCACATAGAAATTTATACCTAAATATATGTATCCATAGAAAACATGGTAAGCAATAATACCAACAAGAGGATTTCATATTATTATTCACTATCCATAGTTAAGGTTTTATAGGGAGGGAGTGGGTGGGTGGAGAGGGAGTGGGTGGGGGAGAGGAAACAATGGAAATATAGACACCACCCATCTACTGCATTATAAAAATAAATCTATCAAAAATTCTCAAAAAACTTGTGCCCTTAATTTTTACAAAGTTCAAAGATCATTTTATACATAATTTAAAAAAAAAATTAAGTCTTCAACATCCCAGATGTTATGTACTTAAATAAATACATGTATAGTTAGACTAACTTTAACAAGCCCTAAAAATGGGATCTTACCTTTTATTATTCATTCCTACTATCTATTACTAGGCAAGATATCCTAAATAAATTCTATCTTGTGATCTAAAGCTTTGAGAGCCATCGCTCTTGAAAGGAAGGTCAAAATGTCATTTTCATCCAAAATTATCATGACCATATCAAACCCTAAATAACAAATCCAAATTGACTAAAGGAGATTTGAAAATAGTTAATCACATTACAAATGTGTGCCTTAATTGCTTATAACTCCCATTTCTCTCATGCTTGGACCGAGCCTTTATTTACACAAGAAGTAAACAACCAAAAAATGGAATAATTATAGGGTTTGCATGCCATAAATACATGTAATCCTCACTATTCTCATGACAAATTGAGACCCTATCCTAGTAAGATTATTTGAAATGATAATTGTGAATCTAGAAAAGTTTTATCCATTCTACTTTTCCATTTGAATTTACCCAAAACTTGATTACAATTTTTTTTAATAATTTAAAATTTAATATGCATACAACCACTTATAAAGGTAAAAATGAAGGTATAATATTTAATCATAACTTTTATCCATAAATTCAATCAATCAAAGTCATTTCCAAAATTCAATGGTTTATTTATATAAAGGGCATGGTTATTATGATCCCCTTATAATATGTTTGCATAATAGTTTCGATAGATTGGTAATATAAATGTTTTAAAAAAAACACCTTGATTAACAAATAATAAAATTACTTTAGTCCTTACGTGGAATTAATTCCATCATACCAAGTCAACCACAATGGTGTAGAGTGTAATGCATGAGTTTAATATATTCTCTAAGTATATCCACAAAAACTTTTTAAAAAGATACAACAAGATGGGATTATCCACATATTAAATGTATATTCCCTTCAACATATATCACCATTCCAAATAAACTATAATATTCAAATCACATATCCATTATTCTAAAATAAGGTTATCACCATCAAAAACTTTAGTGTAGTAACCATTATACTCATAGGCGATGTGACCACATCAAAAGTGTCACTATTATTGTACAAAGGGTTAATTCATTTGACATTTTTATGTCCTATTATCCCTATTGATAATTAATATAGATATAACACATTTATTATTGACTCCACTACCTTTTATTCTGAGTAACAATATCTATTTTAACATTGAAATATACTTCAAATTATGAGTCATCATAATAGGATTTGACATCCTTACTCTTTTAGAGGAAGCAACAATATGATGCACGGTCAAAATAATATACCTAGATAGTTGTCCTAATGAGTCTTATCCATATGTATAGTCAAGATGGAAGATGCATTTGCATTTTTATGAAGATTAAAACTCATCGTTAAAATATTATGAACTATTTTATCAAAATTTAGAGTTAGTTGGTGTGTTAAATATAATTAAGATAAAATAAATAGAAGGATATAAAATGTTGTAAATAACTTGTAACTAATAGAATGAAACTAAGTTATTGAAGCTTAAAAATCTTGAATGAATGAAAATAATTAAATATGAAAAATATAAAGATAAAAAATAATACTTGACTAATTTCTACCAATAAGCTAACTATGTGCGACTAAAAGATGGCTAGAATCATCAACATAAATCTGATTATGTGCATACAACTAGAATTAAGTTGTCACTATTTTAGGACATAAGTGACTATAAAATGTCATGATTTATTACCACTACTCTTATTTATGGGTTTATCATGGCCTACCTATAAAAATAATAAATTAATGGCACAATCACATGCACTTACTTGAAATACCCTTGTGTATAGAAATGTGTCCTTCGACCATGTGTGGATTACCTATAATGGAATCATTAAAATTTAAAACCCTAAAAGATCTTACAAAAGATGAAAACTTATTAAAATAAAGTTGAGAGTGTAATGAGTTGAGATAACCCCAATCATCCTCATGATGATTGAATGTTGTCTATGTATCCAATACTCCAAGGAGGTAATTCAAGCCTAGGTAATTCTCCCACATAGATTGCTTAGTGTGATAATGTTCATTTGCTACATGTATACATATAGAGATAGCTTGAATACTTGGTAATGCTTTTTTTGAATTGGATAGATTAAGATCTTAATTTGGTTAAAGGATTATTAAAATTAATAAAATAAAATTTTGGAAGAAAAAGGAATATTTACTCTATATGCAATAGTATAAGTGTGCCCAGGTAGTGAAATTGTTAAGTGATAAAACAAGCAACCTAGATGTGCATTTTAAAAAACCCAAAAGGGTGAAACTTCATGCTACATATACTAAAAATATGGATCAAAATATAATGGATGGTTCAACTTTGAAAAATATTTTTTGTTTGGGTAAGGATCAAGATCAACATATAGGGTTAGGATCAACTATTGATCTTGTCCTATGTAGGTCGATTCTAACCTAGAAGGGTTACATTTGGTTTTTAGGATCTTAAATATTTGTAAATATGATTAGAGAGGATTTTAGTGATTTATAATATTTTTTAAGGTGTAAAATAATAAATTTACAAGGGATGGGCATGTACAAGTACTTAGGATAGAGTAATTGGTGAAATAGGACCAATTTAAGTGTTCAAGTCAATTAGGGTGAAGTGGCACAAAATTGAAATTATCAAGTATCCATGAATAAATTTGAGTGTTTACATTCCCCCCTCCATTTTTTATAAAAATTAAATTATTTGATTAAAATTAAATATATACCTGAGTGTGTATAACACACTTTACCTTTGGGAGAAAGCTCTAATCATGCAAGGTGTTCTGTGGTGAATCATACAATGACGTAAAATTAGTTAATTTCCATATGTGGAATGGAAAATTGAAATTATCTTGACTTTGAAAATATTTTAATGAACAAGGAATGAGTACACCTATGTGAATGAAAATAATTTTTCTCTTATAACTTTTATTGAAGATGATGCTTCCTTGAAGCATTGGAGAATTGGTGCTTCTCATGAAGCATTTAGAGAGATTGGTTTCTTTGTTGAATCAAAATGAATCAAGGGTGATCAAGCCCCAATTTGAAGTTAACATGCATAAAAAATAGACCCATTTATGAACAAAAAAACCTTAATTTACGTTGGTGGTCTTTGTAACCCAAAGAAGAAAATGGGTCAGAATCCATAATGGATTAATAGGCCATAAGGTTGGATGGCACTGAATATTGATGTTTCTATACGATTTTTCACTTTTCACATTCAAGAAAGGAAATGAGAAACTAAGAGAAATGGTCTAGGGCTTGTACGTACCCGAATATAGTCTTGCACACTAAATGCAGATGATGGAAGGAACTCCTCTTTGGTTATGGAGGATGACACCTGCAGAAGAAAGAGACTAAAACAAAGAAGGCGTTAGATGGATAGATGGTGGGTTGCCAAGCAAAAGCTTGATCTCGAAAGTGCAAAGACTTCCTTGAGGGATGTCAACCCACTGATTGATAAAAATAATGTCTAATAAAAGGTAGAATGATAAAAGACTGAAATGATTAAAAACTAAAACGGAAATAGAAGCAAATGCTTACTTAAATGTTGCTATCAGCCTGGTCACAGTCATTGACGTCGGTTAGTTTGTCGATGTCAGTTGGTCAAGGTATACCGACATCGGTTAGTCTGTCAACATCGATAAAGGCAATGGTCTTTGAGACTGGCATCGGTTGGGGTAGTAGTCTTTAGACGAGCTTTGGTCAGGTCTGTGGTCGTTGGACGAGGTCTAGATGGGTTTTATGGTCTGTGGACAGGTCTGAGAAGGGCTCTAGGTCTGGTTGGAGGGTCTGAGAGTCTGGTTAAATGTTCTATACAGGGTCTTTACAGGCAAAAAGAATGGTCTAAAAGAGGGACCAAATAGAAGATAGAGGCAACAGGGAAGAAAGAGTGGTCTGGGCAAGAGAGGTTGAAAATGGGCAGTAGGTTGAATTACAGATGAATTAAAAGAAATACTGAAATGAAAATAGTAGAAATACTTACCTCATTCCTGATGGAGAATGGAATGAAGAAGACCTGTTACTACTGATGTACCTATTGTTGATGCTACAGGTGTGAAGGCCCTGTTGCTGGTGGAGTGGCTGATGCAGAGTACCTATTGTTGTTGTAGCTTGCTGTGTGTACTTGAGAGAGAGAGAGAGAGGTCTGATGATTGGAAGGATGACAGATTGAGGAGTGAAAGATTGGATTGAAAGATTTAGAAAAGTTGGTCTTGCATTCAAGTCAAGAACACAGTTATGAAGGAAACTGACGCTGGAAATACCGCCGACGTCAGTCGATAGTTGACCGATGTCGGTGGCTGGAAGGCAGGTAAAAAGACTAAAAATAGCCTTTCATCCATTTTCCCAACTGTCGGGTCAGCGGGTCCGAGGAAGAAATGGTCGAAGGTGGCTTAATAGGTGTGGGAAATGAGTGGGGTAAGGGAAATGGGGTCTTAAATCATTTAAGACTTGGCAAGGGGTAGTGGAGGGGAAGTTGGAATAGGTCATAGGGTGATAAATGAGGGTATCCAAGGGAAAGGAATCCAAGGAGAGGAGAGGTGGCAAAGGGGGGAGAGAAAAGGGATTTTATTAATTTAAAATAGCTTTTTATTTTAAATTAATAAGTGTGTAGGGGTTAGGAGTGGTTAAGTGAAATGGGACAAAGGGGACTAAGGGGGGAGAGGATGAGGAGGATGACCAAGGGAGTAGACACGATTTTAGTGTCTACATTTGCCCCTTTTTGTCTTGTTGGTTATTCTGGATGAACTGCAAGACAAAAATAGGAGTTGATTACCCCAGGTGTAGGATAAGGTTGATTTCATCTTGTTGGTTGTTCAAGTGAACTGCAAGACAAAAATAGGAGGTTGATTGCACTAGATGTGGGATCAGGTATTCCCCCTCAAAATGGGAGTCGAGGGAAGGAAACCTGAAATCGGGTGCTGATTTGATAGAGAGTGGATGAAAATGGTGAAGATGGAGTGTGATTGCGTGTATACCACTTCATGAGATGGTCAGGTCAAATTTGCATAGGTCAAGGTCAAGGAGTGATAAAATTGAAATATTTGGGCCCCAGCATTTAGTCTTAGCTGATTGGGTTATTTGATCCAAGCTGTAGCTCCAATGGTCGTCGCGTTCCAGGTATCCCAGGCTCAGGAAGTGCTCCTAGAAACACAAAAATGTGACAAGTAGTGGGGATCAATTGGCTTGTGATCCTCTACTTGTGAGGGTCAAAATATGGGTTGCAGACAATTTGGCTAACCATTCATGAGGTAGCATACATGCAAAAACAACCAAGGCAACATTGTCTTGGAAGTGGTTGGAGTCTGAGGAGATAGTCGCGATCTCCATGGTCATTGGTCGAGGTGGATGGATGGATGAAGGAATGTGGCTGAGCTAACCCCAAAAGATGCTATGTCAACTGAGTGCTGCCTTCATAGCCCTTGTTGGAAGGGCCTCAGGCCAATGTAGTTCTCCCTAAAGGGAGGAAAAAGAGTCAAAGTTATGGATTGTTTTGGTCGAGGTCAAGTCATGGTCAATAGGAGGTTATGGTTTGTCCATCAGGTAGATGAACAAATGAGGGTGGTCGAGCTAACCTCAGAGGATGTCATGTCATTTGAGTGCTGCCTACATAGCCCCGGTCTTAGGGCCTCAGACCAATGTAGTTCAGACTGGTTGACAAGTTGGTCGATAGGTTAGTTTGGTCATGTGTCAAAATTATGAGGAGAAGAAGATGTTACAGCCTTTTCCAAATGGTGTATTCTGTAACATTGGTTGAGGGGTCTTTCATCCCTAGAAATTTTCCATATTCATGATGGATGTATGCTAAAAATGAATTGAGGTATATTTATGCTTCAACAAGTAATGGTTTATGCTTAACATAAATTGTGTCTGGTCGATAGTTTCCATGTGTATTGGTTTCCATAGAAACTATGTGAAATGGACTATGATGATGTGTGATGTCATGATGTCGTGTTGTTGGTCTGAAAATGTTTGGGTTGGCTTGGTTGGGTAGAAAAAGGTTTGGTTGAATGTGACCAAAGTGTGAAAAATAAGTGAAAGGTGAATTGCTCTTTCATTGACAAGGACCAAAATGACAGCATAGATAAGGGTTGTTAGAACCAAGAGAGCCCCATTCATGCATTACGTTGCTGGCTTGCGCTAGAGAAGTAATCGAATCACTTGACATTAAGTGAGCTCGAAATCCCTTGAGTATGTTGGGGTGATAGGTTGGATATGTGATATGAGAGGATGGTGTAACCTTTTTGTGGTAGGAAGAACCTTGCCCCTTTTATAGGTGACTCAAGAACGACTATAGGCATGTCCATGACTTAATAGCTTGTCAGTTTTTTTTATTTTGGTGGACTGATCGATGCGGGAAGTCCACGTAGGGATGTTGCTTTGCTTGGTGGTCATATACGTGAAGCTGATCCATGCGGAAAGCTTTAGAAAGAGTGTTGTTTGTAGCAAGATTTAGTCATAGCCATCCTTTGAGGGAGTGGTCTATAATTTGATTTATATGTCTTTGAAGTGCCTTGGCCTAGCTATCCTTCAAGGGAGCAGTCTAGTAAATACAAAAATTATGTAGCTGTCCTTCGAGGGAGCATTCTACATTTAGAGTTTTATGACCTTTGATATGTTAGGTATCCCATTTTTGACATGTTTTGTTGACTGAAGTTTTTAGCCATGGACGAGCCTCTAGAGGTTTAAGGGTTCGCTTTTATTAGGACAAAGCATTACTGCTTGACAAAAGGGTTGACGAATGTTGGAAAAAGGGTTGAAAGAAATAGGCATGACAGGGATTGCTCAAGGGATGAGCTCAAGTAAAACATCAAGTGAATGAGTACTCGACTAACAGTAGAATGGTCATAGATGCAAGGCATTAAAGGGCTTAGGTTTTGATAAGTTCCTGGTCCATGCTTGTGCATTATGATAAGGTCTGAGTCAATTAGGAGAAAATTTGCCCCATTTGCCTCTTTGAGATTGGTCACGTGTTGATTGATGTTGGATGTGAAGTTGGTTGATATATTGTCAGATTGTTTGGTCGATGCTTGGGCAATGTCTGGTCGATGTTTGGTTAATGCTTTGGTCGATGGTTGGTTGAATGATTGGTTTTTGATGTCTGGTCAATGTCTGGTCGAGGTTTGGTTGATTGATATTTGGTTGCTGATTGGTCAAGACTAGTCGATGATTGGTCAAGGCTTGGATGAACAATTGATCAAGGTCAGGGTTGTGTTTGGTCAAAACTGGTCGATGCTTGACGGAGGCTTGGTCGAGGTTTAGGATTAAAAGAGTGATTGATATTTGGTCGAGACTGGGTCGAAAGGTTGGTCAAGGCTTGGATGAACGTTGAATTCCCCCAGTAGCTAGGGAGAATGTTTGAGAGATTGGTCAAGGTCGGTTGAGGTGTGGTGGTCAGATTGACTGTGTTGATGTCGAATAAGGGGGTTAAAGGGACCATAGTCTGGCGTGGAGATCTCGATTTTGGTGATGAGGTTTGAGAAGCATGGGTCGGTGTTGATGATTTGTCAAAGGGGTGGTCAATAGGATCCTTGATGAGAAGGGTATCCTTTTTTTGATGTTGACGAATGGTAGCTTTAAGAGCGCAACAACGCTCAATGTCATGTCCCAGAGTGTGATGATAGTGGCAAAATTTAGAGTTGTCAAACCAAGATGGTCTTGATTCGAGAGTTGATGAGTGGGATGGTGAGGAGGTTGAAGGTTTGTTGACAATGTGGTCATGAAGAAGGGTGTCTTTCTCCAAACATTGGTGAATGACAACCTTGAGGGCACAATAATGCTCAGTGTCGTGCCCAGGCATGCGATGATACACACAAATTTGAGTGTCATTGAACCAGGGCAGTTTTGGTCTAAGAGATTGATATGGTTTAAGAGGTGGGAGATTGATGTGAGAAGACTGCAATAATTGCTGTAATAGCAAGGCATAAGCTAATGGGTCTGTGTGTCTTGTTGCAGTGGGGGTTGATGACTTTGGTTTGAGAGGCGTAAGAGGTGTTGGTCGTACCATCATTTTTGTGGGTGGTGTAGCCACACGTGTAGATGGCACTTTGGTGGTGATAGGTGTTGGATGCTTGGAGGAAATATATGTCTGATGGGTTGAGAGAGTAATGGAGGCAAGTTACCTCTGTGAGATGTGGGAGTGGGAAGCACTCCTATTAAGGTGGACGAATGCAGGCCCAAAATTGAAGGTAATGACGAAGGTGGGGGAGGAGTCATCTAGTGTGGTTTAGTGGCCTTCTTTGGTTTGGGTTGAGGGCACCATTGTGCGAAGCGAGGTTAGATACAGGTTTGGGTTCAGATGTGGATGGAGGTGAGTGAGATGTAGTAATCTCAGGCAAAAGGCAAGAGGAAACTGTGTCTGGGTCTTCCTCGATCGAAATGGGTGAAGAGACTAGTTCTTCTCTTGGTGGAGAAGAAATAGGAGAGTGTGGCTCCTCAAGAGGGTAGAGGGCAAGGATGATTGTGCCTTCGACTTATGGTTGAGGAGTAGGCAAGGTAGGGTCCTCCATTGGTAGGAGGAAAGATGAAGGGGCTAATGGCGTTGGTATAGTCAAGGTGTCCTCCAGTATGCGAGAGGTCGATGGAGAAATAATAGGAGAAGAAAGTTCTCCATCTTGTGGAGGAGGTTGGTCAGGGACAAGAGGTGAGACAGTGTTGACCGTGTGTATGTCATGCTCTTGGGAGCTATCGATCACGGTCTGCACATGGTTTTGATTAAGAGGGTGGTTAGGAAAGGGGTGTTTGAAGATGTCGATTCTTTGATTGGGTGGGGTGCATTTGGGTTGTCTAAGATGAGGTCACCTTTATCTAGCATGTCTTGGATGATGTTTTTGAAGGTTTGGTAGTTGTTGATGTCATGGCCTTGGACACGGTGAAAGTGACAGAAATTGGCCTCCCTATACCATGTAGGGAGGGCTTTTGAAGGGTTGAATTGAGGTGGTCAGATTGGAGGGAGATTGAGGACCCCCTATTTGACAAGTTTTTCCAAAATAGAAGCGTATGATTCTCCAAGTGGAGTGTATGAATGCTGGATGTACCGTTGTTGGAATTGTTTGGTGATGCTTGGAGATGTAGAAGGTTGAGATTGGTCAGTTGTTGTCGAAGATGGTGATCTAACGACCACAGTGTTGGCCACTCCTTTAAATTTGGAGTTGGTAGAAGAAGGTCTAGAAGAAGAAGGGTCATTGGCTTTTGCGTTGGTATTACGTAATTTGACCTTATCTTCTTCAATGGCATGGAGTTCAAGCTTTCGAGCCATGGTGAAAGCTTCATCAAAAGTGTAGAATGTTTGAATCCACAAGGTAGAAGAGATGTGCCTGGCACATGCTTGAGAAAAGAGGTCGATGAGCTCAGGTTGAGGCAAGGAGAAGGAGAGTTGGTTAATCAAGCCTCTCCAATGGGCAACAAAATTGACTATTGATTCATCGTCAAATTTCTTGATGGAGTAGAGGTCTGTGATTGAGACTTGTTTGGTGATATTGATAGAAAAATGGTCAAGAAATAATTGGGTGAGTTGAGTGAATGAAAAGATAGAGTGTCTAGTAAGAGAGCTATACCATTCAAGGGCGAGGCCAGAAAGTGACATGGGGAAGGTGCATAACAACAACACATCATCATGCACTATAAGATAACAAGCATGTTTGAATGCTCACAGATGTTGTTATGGGTCTTCTTTACTCTAGAAGTGAGTAAATTTAGGAAGCTCCCACTGACTGGGATACGGTTGGATTGGGACGGAGGGATGAATGGGTTCATTGAAAATTTGCTCATATGAGAGGGCATTGCATGAACCAGAAATAGAGGTCTCGAGACTAGACATTTTGTCCATCAGCATTTTGATTATATCTACTGACAAATTTGTGGGTGGGGCACCCCCTAGGTTGTAGGGCACTTGAAAGGTGCTAGAGGGGGCATATGACATAGTTGGTTGCGCTTGTATGGGCACAACGTATTGATAACTAGTCATTGGGACAGAAGTGGAGGCCAAGGGTGGTTGTGTCATGAAGGTAGAAGGCATAAGTTGACTAGATACTGCCAAAGGTGGTTACGTGATGGCATTGGCAAAAGGAGAGGTAGACACTCCTACATTTATGGGTGCAAGAGTGTGTGGGGTCGAGACAATCAAGTTCTTGTATGATGTAGAACTTGGTTGAATTGTGTGTGGTTGAGGGGGTAATGGAACCCCGATGGAGGTTGGTCTAAAAATAGATGGGGAGGCCAAACTTTGTGTATTGGCCATGGTTGGGTTAATGGTTGAGGCAATAGTTTGAGTCATAAAAGGTTGGGTAGCGAATGGTGTTGATGTCATCGCTGCTTCACCCGAAAGGTCTCACGTTTGGTTTCTTGTGAGATAGTTTTGGAGGGCTTTGACATTGAGGTCCAAGAATCTTTCAAAATCTTGGTCCCCTTCAGGGACAATGGGGGTCTAAGTCGGGGTCAGTCGAGTAGGAGTTCATTCAGTCTTTGAATGAAACTCCATTAAAGGACTAGTTATGGAGGGCGAAGGCGGAAGCGGTTGTTGCCTCGTGTGGTCAACAAAAGTCATGGTTTGACTGTGTGTCAAAACCATTCAAGGCAAGAGGGGTCAGGTTCCAAAAACTATTATTTTTTTTAGTTTCAAAAACTTAGAATGTGGTTTTGGTAGAAAAAGGGTTGGGTTTTAATGCTTGTTGTTTTGGGAAAAAAGTTTGGACAGTGGCCGACGTCGGTTAAAAAACTGATGTCGGTGAAACAGACTGCCGATGTCAATCAGATGATCGATGCCGGTGAATAAAAGTTACTGACGTTGGTGGTAAAACTAATGCTGGTTATTGTATTTTCTAGAAACTTAAAGAATTTGAAAGTTTTTGGAAAAAAATAAGAAAACGTCCTCACTAGCTCAAAAAACCAGATGGGAACAAAAAAATAGATGGAGACAGGCAGACCCTAAGCGTTAAATCCTAAGAATCAACTTTTAGAATCCTGTTGGCTTATGCCTTAAAATGTGTTTAAGAAGATTGGCTTTTGAGATGGGTCCTAGAAGAGGTAGTCTAAAGATGGTTTCGGGTTAGTTTAGGCGCTCAAGAGTCTGTGTTAGGTTCCGTACTTGGCCTGGTGCTAAGGAGCAAGCTACCCTCACTTCACGAGTCCAGTGATAAGCTGGTCTCGCTTAGCCAAAATATACTTCCCCTAGAGATTATCCTCTGCCAGAGGACAGAGTGGGCTTTCCCCTTGGTGGTGAAGTCCAAGTGGGATTGCCGAGATGGGTAAGGTATCCGTTGGGTGATGAAATCCTAGTCGGGCCTTGTCTCAGGTAAGTTAAGATGTTTGATTTGTGCAAGTGATTTGGTTGTGTAACATAAGTGGCCTACGATTAATTCATGATGCGGTTGTTAATTACTAGATGTGGACTAAGTATGCAGTCAAGAAGAAAATGAAATGCAATGTCTTTTAAGCCCAAAATGAAATATGAGTTCAGATGAAAACAAGTTGAGAAATGGTTGAAGAGTATGACTTTTGACTAGTCTAAGATGGAAGAAAAGAAAGAAGAGTTCTTTTTAATCCTTCTAATAGTGTCTTTTGGAAGAGATAGAAGAAAGAGGTGAAAAGGAGAAACCTAATGCACCCTATATGAAAAGAAAGAAAAGAACCCAAGGAAGACCTTAGGGTCCCACCGGGTGTGCCAAAATGTTTCTATACGATTTTTCACTTTTCACATTCAAGAAAGGAAATGAGAAACTAAGAGAAATGGTCTAGGGCTTGTACATACCCAGATATAGTCTTGCACACCAAATTCAGATGACTGAGATGAACTCCTCTTTGGTTGTGGAGGATGACACCTACAGAAGAAAGAGACTAAAACAAAGAAGGGTGTTAGATGGAGGAGATGGTGGGCTGCCAAGAAAAAGCTTGATCCCAGAAGTACAAAGACTTCCTTAAGGGATTTCAACCCACTGATTGATTAAAAATATAATGTCTGATAAAAGATTAGAATGATAAAAGACTAAAATGATTAAAAAACTGAAAGTAGAAAATAGAAGCAAATGCTTACCTGAATGCTATTGTCGGTCTGGTCACAGTCACCGACGTCGATTAGGGCTATGCGAACATTCGGTTGGTCAAGGTCTACCAACATCGGTTAGTCTGCCGACATCGAGTGGGGGTAGTGGTCTCTGATGGCCGGCATCAGATCGGGGCAGATGGTCTTTAGACAGAAGCTCCTAGTCGAGTTTTTGGTCATGTGGACGAGGTCTGAGAAAGGCTTTTATGGTCTGTGGACTAGGTCTGAGATGGGCTCTGGGTCTGGTCTGGAGGGTCTGAGGAGTCTGATTGAATGCTCTGTATAAGGTCTTTGTAGGCAGAAGAGAAATGGTCTAAAAGAGGGGACCAAATAGAAGACAGAGGCAACAGGGAAGAAAGAGTGGTCTAGAAGGGGTCTGGGCAGGAGAGGTTAAAAATGGGTAGTAGGCTAAATGACAGATGAATTAAAAGAAATACTGAAATGAAAAAAGTAGACATACTTACCTCATTCCTGCTGGAGGAATGGAATGAAAAAAGACCTATTGTTGCTGATGTACATGTTGTTGATGTTGCAGGTGTGAAGGCCCTGTTGCTGGTGGAGTGGCTAATGCAGAGTACCTGTTGTTGTTGTAGCTTATTGTGTGTACTTGAGAGAGAGAGTGTGAGAGGTTTGATGATTGGAAGGATGACGGATTGAGGAGTGAAAGATCAGATTGAAAGATTTAGAAAAGTCGGTCTTGCATTCGGGTCAAGAACACAGTTATGAAGGAAACTGATGCCGAAAATACCGCTGACGTCGGTCGATAGTTGACTGACGTTGGCAGCTGGAAGGCAGGTAAAAAGGCTAAAAATAGCCTTTCGTCCATTTTCCCAACTGCCGAGGAAGAAATGGTCGAAGGTGGCTTAATAGGCGTGGGAAATGAGTGGGATAAGGGAAATGGGGTCTTAAATCATTTAAGACTTTGCAAGGGGTAGTGGAGGGGAAGTTGGAATAGGTCATAGGGTGATAAATGAGGGTATCCAAGGGAAAGGAATCCAAGGAGAGGAGAGGTGGCAAAGGGGGGAGAGAAAAGGGATTTTATTAATTTAAAATAGATAATTATTTTAAATTAATAAGTGTGTAGGGGTTAGGAGTGGTTAAGTGAAATGGGACGAAGGGGACCAAGGGGGGAGAGGATGAGTGAGGATGACCAAGGGAGTAGACATGATTTCGGTGTCTACAATTGAATATGCATTATTCTCTTTAATTAAATCAAACATTGCAATTGGCATATAGATCAATTTCAAAAAAATTCCTTAGTTTATGTATGAATGATCAAAATAGAATAGATGACATCCATGCTTCTACCATAACTACAGATATCAAGTAGCATTGAAATTATGGCATGAATTAGTATCATGTCTCCTTGTATTTGAAAAATAGTACATTGTGCATGAATTTATATCATACCCCCATGTGATAAATTTAAAATTGATAAATTTATGTAGATATAAATTTTATAACTTATAATTTAAACTTGTGATCATATGCCCATGCATATGCACCCAAAATTTATGAATCTATAACATGTTACTGTAATGTGAATGCATATGTTTTGCATACACCCCCATACTATACCAATTATTGAATTTTAGTTAATTTTAATTTTTTTTAAACTCTATATTTTGTATAAAAAAACTTGTTTTTTACTCACAAAGGCTTATCTTTATATGAAAATCACATTGAAATGCTCACCTTTTGATGTGAGGGATGTGTCTTGAAAGTCACTTATCTCAAAATAAAATTTAATTTTATCATGTGTATCAGTATATAATCATTGAATATCATAACATATATGAAAATATATGTCATCATAGTAAGATACGTATCATTCAAAGCATGCATGTAGCATGTGAGACAAGGCCTAAAGTGTCAAATGTAGATAATTGTATCAATGTTGCTCATATGATTAGTTATAATAATAAGACTACACATTAGTTAGTGCATGATATGGATCATGGAACTCATCAAACTCAACAAGCTCAATAAACACAAATAAAATGTCAAAAAATAAGGCCAAGGGCCACAAGCAATGGACATGTTCAAATGTCACACAAGCAAAGATTTCACACACAATGACAAATGACACAATAAATGGACATTTTAAAATATCACACACTTTAAAAAATTATCTCATAGAGATGGTCACTAAATTTACACACAAGAGCCAAGGGCCACACATAATAAACTAGAAAATTATAATATACTATGTAAAATTAATAACATTAATGAAGCATATTGTATAGACATAATATTTTTAAACTTTATCAATTATTGATGCTTTCTCTCTTGTAGGAACCTATCGAGTCTCAATCTCTCTAAGTTCATACCTCAAAGGGTGCATCTAGAAAGGGGTGGTAGACCATTAGTGCTTTGCAATATTGTTGTTCCCTCCGACACCATGTAAAACCAACACAAACCTCTCTTATACATTTCCCTAGGTTATGAAATCTCCCTTACATACTCCTCTAAGAAATTCACTACATCAAATAGCCCTTACCTACATTAAAACCTATTTTTAACATTTACAAAACAAATTCATCCTAGGATGAACTTGTTCTTAAAATATAAACACATTATAGGATTAGGTCAGCCTCGATCGACCTCGTTTAGGACCTAGTTTCTTTATTTATTAAATAATATGATCGATTGGGATAACTTTATCAGCTAAAACTTTGAAAGATTTTAAGGTTAGATCTAGATATATAAACACATTTTTTTCCATTTCATAGAGAGAGAGAGGAGAGAGAGAGAGAGAGAGAGAGAGAGAGAGAGAGAGAGAGAGAGAGGAGAGAGAGAGATGAGAGAGAGAGAGAGAGAGAGAGAGAGAGAGGAGATGAGAGAGGAGGAGAGAGAGAGAGGAGAGGAGAGAGAGAGGATGAGAGAGAGAGAGATGAGAGAGGAGAGAGAGAAGAGAGATGAGAGAGAGAGAGAGAGATTTAATAATTCACTTATGATTCTTTAATATCTGCTCTTCCATTCTACTTAAGGAGTCATTTCTTAGGGTTTACAATTGGAGAGAAGGATCTAGTCTTGTGGAAAAGTCTTAAATGCTAAGGAAAAGTTGTATAAACCTAGAGATAGCCTATCTTAGAAATTTTTAAAAACTACAAAAATCTATTGTATATCACCATTGGCCAAGGGAGAGATTAAGCCTTGATTTATTCATCTTTAAGGTATCTCTAACTCTTACTCTATTTTAGTAGATAGAAGTAGCATAACTAATGACTTTTAAATGTATTTCTCTCTCCATACACTAGGATTGTATATATACTAATTATTTTCACTTAAACTTACACCCTTTTAGGAGATTACAAGTCTCTCCCTCATTCAAGTGGCATAATGGAACCACCTCAAGGCTGTGGGTGACCCAAATTTGAAGTGGATCTCTAGATTAGGGATAGTTCCCTTGATGCATCAATATAGCTCAAACCTATTACTAAATTTTGGGGAGATGAAAAGGGAGAAGGATAACTAAAATTAAATATAATCTAGGGGAGGTGATACACCAAATAGTTTCTCTACTCACACCACTTAAAATTCACTTGGAACTAAAGATAAGCCTACACATACACTTCATCCAATTCAACACTCCTCTTCTACATCAATGTTTCAAGCATGGGGTCTTGAAGAGAGCTTAGGCTAGGAGGACTTAGACAATAGGTATTCCAAAAACACTAATGAATGAGATATTCACTATACCTATAATCCACATTAGACACTTCTTTCTAACCTACAAAAGAGAGATTTCACTTCACACAAGGCATTATGAAGAGTAACATGTGAAGGTAAGCAAAATACACTTTCACAAGACCAAAAACCAAAACATGAAATTAGTGGAATATTTAATGAGGTAAAACAACATTATTCATTAATTCAAGGAAAACATTTGTAGGGATTCTCCATATTACGTGGAGAGATGAAATACAATGCTAAAAAGACTAATATTTATAGCAATTGTGAGAGGAGAGAGAGAAAGTGAAGCTCAAGAGTCACTAAGAAACTTATCAAGAAAGGAGGAGTTATGAAAATCATAGAATAAGGCATGAGATATTTCATGCAAGGAAAATAAGGACAAATTTCCCTCAACTCAGCTAAATCCTCCATATGTGGCATAGATTCTCTTTGCTTGCATAAGAAACTGCTCTCATGATTTGCATTCACAAAACTACCTCACCATTTAATAGGGTTAGGACTAATTATTGATATAAAGGGTAGGGGTTACTAATAAGCCTCCACATGCATTTTATTAGCCGTT